>CM014731.1:43427219-44027219 GCA_004329165.1 Spatholobus suberectus | reverse complement strand
CATCCTTTGGGCACTTTTGGCAAGGAGCAACATTGCCTTTCTTCCCCATCAAGTGTTGTTTGACTCTTGTTATTCCTCCCTTAGTGACTTTTATGCAAAAAGTACAAACAATTGTGTTTGTATCTCCTTCTTCAAGTTGATGACATTATTTCCAACCAGGGTTTGTCCTGGAGTTTGCCCTTGAGTCATGTGTGGAAGCTTCAGCCATTGTAGAAAAAGGGCAGAACAAAACAAAATTTTAAGAATGATCAAATAGCAGTACAACACTACTGCTATTGTAGAGAATAAAACAAAATAGAGAATAGCCAGTAGCATGGATTCAGAGAACAGAGAAATTTAAAGAAATTAAAGTAAATGGACAACAGCAGCTCAATAAGAAGAAATTAGGAAAAAGGAGAAGGTGGTGGTGGAGGAGATAAGAAGAAGAAATGAAAGCTAAAAAAAAGAGAGTAGAACAAAAAAAGAAATAACAAAACAGAGAAAAAAAACTCGTCGAAAATGGAGCCGTCATCGAAGCTGGTCGTCGGAGGGGGGTCGTCGTCGTCGTCGTTGCCGTCGCTTGAGAAGGGCATCGGAGTGGGTTGTCATTTGCTGGTGAAGGGCGAAAGCTGTCGTGAAGGCCAGAGAGTCTAGGGAAGTCATGAAAACTTCTCTCTGGTGCTACAGGTCCATTCCCCCTTTTTTTTTTTGGATACAAGACTGCTTCGTCTCGCCATGGGCGCTGTGGCCGCCACGGACGCCATGGTTCTGGCGGCCGCCATAGGCCGCCACGCGGAACTCGCTTTGCCACCACCATTTTATGGCGTTTTGGTCTGAAAATGCCCCGCTATTTCTCCATGGCGTCGCCATGGCCGCAATTTGACAACAGTGGGTTCCATTAGTCAGACCTAGTTTGCTAATCACAGATGATCCACAACACCTCATGTGCTGATATAGATGGCACTAACCTTCCTATTCTTTTTGTTAGAAAGTCACCTTAATTGTAGTCACCTGGCTCGCCTTAGCTAAAGCTTCTTTGGGGGCTACCTTAATTGCAACCTTAAAGGTGGTGTGTAATCGCACATTGACTAGAGATATGGCTTAAATAAAGCTTATAAAGCTTAGGCAGTCCTCACCTTACAAGTTGATTTTATGGAGTTGAGTTAGGTCCTAAGCCTAAATTCTAAGATGGTACTATAGCCTGCAAGTGGCCCAACAATGGAACTAGGATGGGCTCTAATACCATCTTAGAATTTTAGTTTTGGCCTAACTCAACCCTAAAAGCTAACTTATAAGGTGAGGGTTTTCTCTCACTTATATACTTTATTTAAGCTATATTTCTAGTCGATATAGGACTAAACACCACCCTTAAGGCTGCACTTAAGGTAGCCTCCCAAAGAGGTCGTAACTAAAGTAGGTTAAGGGTGACCACAATTAAGGCGGCTTTTCAACAGTCCCCCTCATGCCCAGGGCTATTGGCCTAGAGTGTGGCAATGCAAGTGGCCCAACAATGAATCTAGGATAGGTTGTGATACCATCTTAGAGTTTGAACTTAGGGCCTAACTCAACCCCAAGAAACTGGCTTGAAAGGTGGTGATTACCCAAGCTTTATAAGCTCTATTTAAGCAATATCCCTAGTCGATGTGGGACTAAACACCACCCTTGAGGTTGCAATTAAGGCAGCCCTCAAAGAGACTGCAACTAAAGTGGGCTAGGGTTGACCATAATTAAGTCGGCTTTCCAACAACAACCCTCCTTCCCACACCCCAGGCTACCGGCCCGAAGAGTGGCAACACATGTGGCCCAACAATGGATTTAAAATACATTCTGATACCATCTTAGAATTTGGGCTTAGGACCTAACTCAACCCCACAAAACTAGCTTGTGAGGTGAGGACTACCCAAGGTTTGTAAGTTATATTTAAGTCATATCTCTAGTCAATATGGGACTAAACCACCTAAGAGCCGCATCCTGGTGGTTGCACTCTACAATGCTTAACTTAGCCATTCTAGTCAACCCCTCCATAGGTAGCCCTTTTCAGCCTAGGGTTGATTGCAATTAAGTCAGCTTTCCAACACTTTCTATTGGCTCCTTGATGGGAACTAAGAGTTAGGGACAATTATAACAATTAGTGGCAAAAATTAGGAGCAGATACATATTAAATATGTGAATAATAAGAGAATAGGGGGTACATGTATGTATTGTTTTATCATGTTCAATTATGTATTTTAGGAGCAATTATTTTATGTATGGTTTGATTAGACAGTTATTAGGTTTTATAGGAGCAATTATGTAAATTTCATATAGAATATATCCTATAGGAAAGTAGTGCCAGGCAGAGCGCATTTGGAAGTACTTGGTCAAGGTTATTCTCTGTAAGAGTTGTTAAAACTCTGGGACAGCTTCTGCTGTAATTTTCTATTCAATTAGTGCCTAAATCTCAAATTCCAATGTTCTATCAGTCCTCCACCTTTTTGCACCCAAATGCCCTTCCCTGTTAAAAATCTTTTACTGGTTCTTTCAATAACAAAGAATCTTGTTAGTGTGGATCAGTCTGCATGAGACAATTCAGTCAACTTCGAATTTCATCTGCCTAATTGCTTTGTCAAATCTCAGGCAAGCCAAGGTTCACTTGGATATAATAGACTTTGCACTTTTCATATCTTTTGGTGCCATTGTGAATACCAAGCAAGTAGCATTGATGCTAATTGTCTCTCACTCTACTGTTTCAAATTCATCTACCGTACCTAATAATAATGTGAATAGTACTTCTACTATAATGGTTCCATCCCTAGGGTGTCATGGCGTCCGCTACTACAAAGGTCCCTGAAAGCCCAAAAATGCCCTCACTTTTTAGTCGTTAGTGAGGGTATTTTTGGGTATTTTTATGGCTTGATTTAGCTTTTCCTCACAGAAGCTCCCGCGCAAGCTTTTGTGAGTCCGTGACCTAAGATTCAAGTCAGTCCTCTTCCTCCCGAGCACGCTTCTCCGTTGACGTTTTGTCTTCTCTGACGACGTTCGTCTTCTCAGGCGACCTTCTCCGACACATTCTCGTCTCTGGCGACATTTGTGTTTGACTCCAACAAGCTTCTTCTTCATCTCTGACTCTAACGAGCTTCCTCTTTTTTGTCTTTGACTCCCCTTCGACGAGCTTCTTCTTCTTCGTCTTCTTCATTCTCAGGTCTTTTTTCGTTTCTTTTTTTATTCTTTTTTTTTTTATATTCTTTTCATTTTTTTTCTTTCCGTTTTCTTCCCCTTGCTCGACTCGCCGACCCTGTTCTGTTTTTTTTTTTTTTTTTGTGTTGGTGGCATCTAGTAATATCATTCTTTCTCTTGACTTTTTTTTGCCTTTTGTATTCTATCTAGTAGAATCATGGCATTTGACTCCCAACCAAATGCTGATCAACAAAAAAAAAAAACTCTGTTATTGCTACCCCCCAATCAGTGGGATCTTCAAATGCAATGTTCAAGCCTACTGGTGAAAGGATTGAGATCTTTTGAAAGTGGAACAACTTAAAAGACAAGAACAACAGGAAGAGTGTGACATGGAATTTTTGCTTGAAAACATCTACCGGGGGAATTACTAGAGCCAAAAAGCATCAACTTGGAATAAGAGGAGATATGGGTGCTTGTAGAAAAATACCAGAAGATATTAAATTGCAAATGAAGGTAGCCTATGAGCAGAAAAAAGCTGAAAATGAGATATACTTGGAGGGTGTGCAAGAAAATGAAGATGAGGAAGATACGGTGCAAGAGATTGTTGGGCTTCAAAGTGGGAAAAGGTCTCTAACATCATCAACAGAGGCCACTTCAACTGCTGCTAGGAAGAAAAATACAAATGTTAAAGGCCCTCTTGATTTGCTTTTCTTCAAAAAACCCGAAGAAAGTATCCAATTGGGAAAATCTAAGAGGCAAACGAGCATAAACGATGCTTGTCAAAAGGAAGCAAGGGCAAGGACGGTTCAATTCATTGCTCGTTTCTTTTATAGGAATGGAATTCCATTCAATGTTGCTCGATCAAAAAGTTTCAAAGTGATGTTTGAGGCGGTTGGAAACTATGGTTCTCATTTAAAGCCTCCAACCTTTCATGAATTGAGAGTTCCACTCCTTAAAAAGGAGTTGGAATATTAAAAGAAATGTTAAAGGGTCATGAAGAGGAGCGGATGAAATATGGATGCTTCATAACGTCGGATGGTTGGACAGATAGGATGAATAGGACCCTAATTAATTTCTTGATAAATTGTTCATTGGGAACAATATTTGTGAAGAGTGTTGATGCTTCTGAATACACGAAGACTGGGGACAAATTACATGAGCTTTTGAATAGCTTTGTGGAGGAGATTGGAGAAAAAAATATTATTCAAGTGGTGACAGATAATGGGAGTAATTATGTTATGGCGGGTAAGAATTAATCAAGTTTTGATATCTATTTCTAATTATAAGTTTGTAAATTTTAATTGTTACTTATTTAAGTTTATTGATTTTGGTCTTTTTAGGTAAAATTTTTCAAAGCACTAGACCAAAATTGTTTTGGATTCCATGTACTGTGCATTGTGTTGACTTGATACTTGAAGATATTGAAAAGATCCCTACAGTTAAAAGGGTTATACAAAGAGGCATCAAGCTTGTAGGTTACATCTATAACCATTCATTGGCCTTGAACACCATGAGGAAGTTCACAAATAAGTCTGAATTGGTGAGGCATGGAGTGACAAGATTTGCTACCACCTTCCTTACTTTGCAAAGATTGCACAAGCAAAAAGCAAATCTTAGAAGGATGTTTACTTTGGGCGAATGGTTAAAGTCTAAGGCAGCTAAAGATCCCAAAGGAAAGAAAGCAACGGATGTTGTGCTTATGCCAACATTTTGGAATGATGTAGTTTACACTTTGAAGGCTATAGGGCCTATTGTTTGTGTCTATAGGTTGGTGGATAATGAAAAAAGATCCATAATGGGTTATATTTATGAAGCAATGGAAGGGGCCAAGGAAGCAATTGAAAAGGCCTTCAATGGCAATGAAGAGAAATATAAGGGCATCTTTGCAATTATTGATAGAAGATGGGATTGCCAACTACACCACCCTTTGCATGCAGCAGGTTATTATCTAAATCCCAAGTTCTTTTCTAGCAACCCAAAAATTGATAATGATGCTGAAGTGTTGGATGACCTATACAAATGCATTGACAGGCTTAGTGAAAATGATGATTTTGTGGACAAGATTCATAGTGAGCTGCCAATATATAAGAGGGCTAGAGGACTCTTTGGAATAAGTGCAAAGGAAAAGGAATACAATGGCTCCTGGTAAGTGGAAAAGTTCACTTTTATAAATCTGAATTTTGAATTATTATTTAATAATTCATGTAAATATTCATACATATGAATTACATTACTTACAGCTGAGTGGTGGAAGATGTACGGAGCACATACACCACACTTGCAAAATATTGTCATTAAAATTCTAAGTTTGACTTGTAGCTTGTTGGGATGCGAGCAGAATTGGAGTACCTTTGAACATGTAAGTTAATGTTTATTTAAATTTGAATCATTATGAAAAATTGAGACTTGAAACTAACATTCAAGTTTTTTAAATTATTATAGATTCATTCAAAGAAGAGAAGTAGGCTTGAGCACCAAAAGCTTCAAGACTTAATTTATGTTAAATATAACCAAGCTCTTCAAGAGTGCTATGAGTGTCGTGATGCCATTGATCCTATTGCTTTAGATGACATTGATGATATCAATGAATGGTTATTGGGAGATTTGGGTGAAGATGAAGATGTTGAAGATGACTTGGGTTTTGATGATGATGTTTTGACTTGGAGAGAATTGCCCATGCAACTGGGGCCAATGAACCTTTGAATACGGTAGGAGACAAACAACAATGAAGAGGGCAGCTGGTGGTGCATCTACATCTAGTAGGAAGGGAAAAGAAATGGAAGAAGTGGTGGAAGAAGAGCATGACACAAGTGAAGATGAAGGGGAGGAGGAGTACATTTCTAATGCTAGTGGGAGTGATGAAGAGGAAGACAATGACATGAATCTTGAAGAGGATGATGTTTCTTATTAAGAAGATTGTATTTGACATTTGTCATTTTGTCTATGTGAATTTTAATTTCTAGTACTTTACTACTTTAGTTACATTAGGGCTTTAGAGGGTTCAAGACTTTTAAGCACTTTATAGTTTGTTTTTCTTTGACTTTTATTAACATCTACTGCATATTTTGCTTTAGGTACTATAAGTTTTTATTGTTAATGATGATTAGTGCATGAATTTTGAGTAATATTTCTCTTTTTGAGCTTTTATATATATATAGTATCAAATTTTTATTATATATAAAAAATATTAGAATAGCAGTCATCTCGCTATCTGCTATCCCAGTTTTGGGGGCGGCCGCTTCGCGCCGCTCTCCGGGATTGATAACTATGGACAAAAGTATCAAGCTTCACTTGCAAACCCTATCACATCTAAATGTTGCTGTAGTGAAACTAGCAAACTGATGGAGATCAATGCCTTAATCAACAACAAATACCCAAATAGTTTTTATGCCTTTCTTTATGCTATGCAATTTTGATCTAAGTTATTACTTTTTAACTCTAATTTGAGAATTGAAGAAACTATGGATTTCATCCTTTAGTTGCCATGAATGAACTCAACCTACTAATAGGTAATTAGGAAATTAGTGGGTTACATAGTGAGTTAGTTGTTGATATCTGTTAGTTTGTTGAGTTGAGATAGAGAAGAATTATGGCATATTGTCTATAAATAAGAGGGGAAGTTGAGAGAGAGATGATCTTGTCATTTGGGCATTGGGAGGTGCAGGTCCTTAGAGTTCTACAAGTTAAGCATTGTATTCAAGTGATAAATCGCTTATTCTTTCTAATAAGATACCAGATTTTTATCACCTACCATGTGAGTGTGCAGTGATTATGATTAGGAAGAGAGAAGACATGGAAAGAGAAGCTGGTCTTGTTGCTCCTAGCCAACTTAGTCATTATCGATTTTATCATTCTCTTGATCATCTTTGGGGAGAAATCGGTTTGGAATCTCTGGATTGACCATGAAATGATGAAGATGATGTCCACAGCTTCAACTTGCTGTTTCCAAGTGAGAAATTTTTCTCATCCGATCAAAGCATAAATTGAGTGAGAAAATGTCACTATTCTTGGAGCTGGGATTGACTTCTAGATTGAAGAAGGGTGAAGATCATCCAAATTTTCAAAGGGATTGGATGGCAAGGCCTCAACCATGGTCAAATATCATATTATAATCATTGCTTAAGAAAGAAAATTAAAGAATGTGCAACTCTTATATTTATTGACAATTGTTTTAATTGAAATCTGTACAAACATAACTAAGCCCAACTGTTTCTATTATAAGAATCAGGTTACCACTAGTGGCAAATAACTAGGTCCAACTAACTATTAATACATTTGTAGAATATATTTGTAACAACATGGAGGTACTTTGCTTGTTGTGGCTTTGTTTTTATTTGTCCTTGCCGTTTATATCAATTGTTTCTTGTAAATGATCAACAAGCTTGAGTACGTTAGCTTCCATGCCACCATAGTATCATTGTGGTTTTGGGGTTTGTTGGCATTGGCTGCATTTTCCATTTAAACATACTAGTAGTACTAGTGGCCAGAGCAGTCAATTGTGCTTAATTGTGTTGTGATTATGGGGTGGCAGAGCAACCCTTCACCACTCCTGAGGCACTTGTTGTGGCCGTGGTAGTGCCATTCGCGATGCAAATCGTAGCGAATTGTGGGCTTGACAACCACTCTTTTGTTTTCATCGTTGCCGGCTCTGTGACCTGTGCCATTGCCAAACAACGTTTGTGTTGTTGCCGAACAACCTATGTCACCTCCCTCTTGCTGTCGTCGACCTCCCACTCCTCCATCTGTGATCTCTGCCATAGGGAATTAGGGTTTCTCTTTTATAGACAGGGGCGATGACACTTAGTTACTAGAGCAACTGAAGGGTCCTAGCTAGGGTTTTAGGGAAATTGAACCCAAACATTTTTCTATGTTTTTTTTCCTAATTATTTTTTGAATTTGTTTGGGCCTTAATTTGGGTCCAATTTAACTTTTTTTTTTTAAAATTTTTTTACGTAAAACATAACATATAATATAATAAACTAAAGGATAATAGTAATAAAAAATATAATAAACTTTTTAAAGCATAACGTGTAATATAATAACTAAATAATAATAATAAATTAATAAAGCATAATATATGATATAATAAAGTAAAGAATAATAGTAATAAAAAACTAAATAAAGCATAAAATATAATATAATAAACTAAATAATAATAAGAAAAAATTCAGAATAGTGGCGCTATTCTACTATAGTGGTTTTGGGGTTGACCACTATTTGGGATTGATAACTATGCTAGTGGTTGATGTACTTTATGACATGAGTCATTGTATATGATATTTTACTCTATAAACAAAAATGTTGCAAACAAAACCGGACATCACAAGACAATTGCTAAATTAATCCTTGGATATTAAATTAGTCTTTGCATGTTTTTATTAGTATTTAACTATTGTTGCAGTTGACTCCATCTTTTTCATCTTTACATCTTTAAATTTCTTTAAAGTTTGAACTAGTGTGTTGTTAGCATAACATTGTCAATCATCATACGTGATTATGGAGAAATTGCCTATGATGTTGATGTAAGTTCTAGCATTCATTTTTTCCTTAATTGGTGTTTTAGATACTGATTTCTCTTTTGAAATGTTGCTTGATGTTCACTCAATATTTTGATTAGCAAATGTGTGAAGAGCATGCGAAGGTGCATAATAACCTTGATTATATCTTTGGCATTTGTTTCTGGATGCAGTCCTTGATTTCTAGAGCCCAGGCTGATGTGAAAGAGTTGCGGCAATCAATTGAGCTTTTAAAGGCTGAAGGTGAAAAGTTGGAGGTAAAACTATATATCATTTGCTATGGAAGTAGTTTTATAGAATTTGTCATATTTAATTTTCAATTATTTCACGCATTAACAGTTTCTATGATATAGCTGAAAAACCATAGAATAAAATCTTTAGCCATTGAGATATTTGGAGAAGAAAGAATGGTCAAAGGATATGTAAAAGACACCATCAGCTGAAGGCTGGTGTTCCGGTTAAACAACTAGGAAAAGCAAAAGAAAAACATTGTTTACAAACTGGTTAATCCTTGATCCAAAGACTGCATCCACAATCCACATGTGCCTGAATGAATAAGTGATATATCATTGAATATCGCATGTACATAAACATGGTAGGCTACAGATTCTATATTTATCAAAAGGGTATAGAATTTGGCAGCATGGCAGCCTATGGTAGCTTAGATACATAATACGATATGGGTATGATACAATATGGAAAAGGGGAGTTTTTAAAAGATAAGATACGACACGGTTAAGATACGTTAACAAAAATTTATATAAATATATGTAACATAAATGTACAATATTTGTAAAGAGACATTCACATTACTAATTACTTATTAATACGTAAACATATCAATAGTCAATAGATGGGGTGACTACAATTTACAGAAAAGATACTTGTGGTCCATAACAAGTAAGCATAGTTACATATCTTTCCCTCACCCATGTATATATATATATAATAACATTATCGTTTGGAAGATAGAATATGAGAATCACAAGTCCTAGCTTGTCGTTTGGAAGAAAGACACTCCTTTTAACAATAGACACTAATATCAGGTGCCTTTTAACAATAAAAAACTATAGTTATAGAACTGTGTCCTCAGCCATATCCATGGAGTATTGGAACCATATCCAAGGAGTATCAAAGCCATGTCCGTGGAGTATTTGAGCTGTATCAAGCAATTTATTTTAAAAAAAATAAAAAAATGAATACTTTTGGGACATGTATCAGGATGTATTAGATGAGTATTGGTATCAGGACTTATCAGACGCATATCGGCATTGGATATGTCGTACTATGATACTTTTACATTTTTGGAGTGTTTGGGCTTCATAGTCTGCCAAATTGAGTTGTGACTAAAATATATCTAGGCTTAAATTTTGTTGGCCTATGTCACATTTTATTGGATTCCAATTTAACACTTGGTATATATGTTTTAGGTTTTATTAGAAGAAAAATGGTATTTTGTTATGACAGAATGAAAGAAAAATAGAAGAAAAATACTATTATATTTTGTTGGGATTGGGTGTAACCAAGGAAGACACTTGGAGGATTGAGACAAGAGTTTATCAAGCCCAATACTGAGATTATGATGTCCAAAACATGTAGACCCAAAGACTCAAGGGTGTAAAGGGTGGAGAGACTAATGAGGGAGTAAAATAGAGGTACTTGGTTGTTAAGAACTGTTGAGAATAGATATTTCTATCCCTGTTTTCAGATATTGTAAAGCTGGTTTTTGTTGCTTTGCTCTCTATAAAACCTAGTCTAGATAGGTTTGGCTTTCTTATTTTAACTTTTGTACTTTCTCTCTCTATGTACTTGGCCCCTTTTGAATATATAATATACACATAGCTGTGTGAATATACACTTCAGCTTTATCCAATATTCAACTTAGTGTTAGAGCGGATACAATCTCGCTCTGGCTTCTCCAGACAAAAGTTAGCCATTTGTCGGCAACCACTTTTCCTTATGAACCCTTGGGTTTGGTGCGCCTGGGGAGTGCAACCCAACCCCACAAGTCTCAACGTCTGGGTCCATCTCACGCATGCTCACATTTCATTTTTGTCTTGCATGATTTGTAGCACGTACAGCCCACGTGTCGCCGTTTGCTTGTCGGGATCTCGACCCATCGCTTCCATCTGCTTCGTTGGCCTTCTCTGGCCTCTTTCTGATGTCACCTTGTAGCTTGCACCCTATTAGGGTTGTGGGTCCTAAGCTTTGAGCTTCTATTTTAAGTGTTGCGTCCTTGGCTTCTAAGAATGGCTTTTGCAGGTCTCGTTCTCTCCATTTCTAGAACTCCCACCATTACCATTGAGAAACTGAATGGTAAAAACTACCTATCATGGTCAGCCTCTACGAAACTTTAGTTCCTTGGTCAAGGATACCATGACCATCTGGAAAAGGAAAGTGATGAAGTGTCTACAGAAGAGTGTGGTCAGTGGAAGAAGCTTGACTTCTAGTTATGTGCTATGTTGTGGCAGTCAGTGGAACCACACATTTTGAAAATTCTCAGAACTTTCAAAATGTATTGCTCATTTTGGAGGAAAGCTCATAATATTTTTGCTAATGACATTCAACACCTATATGATTCTGCACAAAGGTTGGCCTCACTCAAACAATCTGATCATGACATGATAAAATATGTTGCTCAAGCCTAATCAATAGTTGAGGAGTTGAAATTGTTCTTGGAAGCTGACCATTACCATTGAGAAACTGAATGGTAAAAACTACTTATCTTGGTCAACCTCTATGGAACTTTGGTTCCTTGGTCAAGGATACCATGACCATCTAGAAAAGGAAAGTGATGAAGTGTCTACAGAAGAGTGTGGTCAGTGGAAGAAGCTTGACTTCTAGTTATGTGCTATGTTGTGGCAGTCAATGGAACCACACATTTTGAAATTTGGAAATTCTCAGAACTTTCAAAATGTGTTGCTCATTTTGGAAGAAAGCTCAGAATATTTTTGCTAATGACATTCAACACCTATATGATTCTGCACAAAGGTTGGCCTCACTCAAACAATCTGATCATGACATGATAAAATATGTTGCTCAAGCCCAATCAATAGTTGAGAAGTTGAAATTGTTCTTGGAAGTTGATGCATTAGAGGAGATTAAGAGAAAACATGACAAGCTGTATATGGTGCTCATTCTTCATGGACTGCATTTAGATTTTGATCATGTTCGTGATCAAATTCGAATTGGTCAAGAAGTTCCCTCCATGGAGAGCCTAATAACACGACTTCTTCGTGTTCCTACCCTTAAAAAGGGTGGAGATTCTCTTGAACCCTCTAAATCTTCAACAATGGTATCTATTCGTGGAATGTGGTATGGGTTGACTGATTGGCGTAGGACATGAATCTAAAGGCCTCTACTACCTTGAAACAAGTCCTTTTGTGTCCTGTGTTGCTGCTCCATCTCCAAAACTCCTTCATGATTGTCTAGGTCATTCACATTTGTCAAAGTTGAAGAAAATGGTTCTTGATCTTGAAAAAATACAAATGTTAGAGTGTGAGTCGTGTCAATTTGGCAAACATGTTCGATCTTCCTTTCCAAGGCAAATTGAAACAAGATGTAACTCTATTTTTTCTGTTGTTCATTTAGATATTTAGGGACCAAGTCGTGTTTCCTCTTTTGGGTTTAGATATTTTGTTACATTTATTGATGAATATTCTCAATGTACTTGGGTATATTTAATGAAAGACAGATATGAAGTTTTGTCTATTTTCGTGTCCTTCTTTAATGAGATCAAAAATCAATTTGGAAAAATAATTAAAATTTTTCGAAGTGACAACGTCAAAGAATGCTTTTTGATCTCTCTTCTTTTTTGTCTTAACAAGATATCTTACATCAATCTACTTGTCCCCATACACCACAACAAAATGGGATAGTGGAAAGGAAAAATAAACACTTAGTTGAAACAACATGAACATTGTTGCTCAATGCAAATGTTCTTGTTCACCATTGGTTGATACTGTTCTCACTGCTTATATAGGATGCCATCGTCATCTCTTGGAAATGACCTCATTCCATTGTCTTTCCAAAATGAATCCTTATATCATTTTTTTCCTGTGTTTTTGGATGTACCTGTTTTGTTCATGATGTTTCTCCAGATTTAGACAAGTTGTCTACTAGAGCTATCAAATGTATTTTCCTTGGATACTCTTGTCTTTAAAAAGGTTACAGGTGTTACTCTCTAGATACTTGAAGGTACTACATGTTTGCTAATGTCACATTCTTTGAAGAAACTCCATTCTTCTCTTCCATGCAAGATTCCTTTAGGATTTTATCGAAATGTGTGTTTTGATCACACATGGTATTGTATTTATACTAAAAAAGATACAAGAAAATAGGGGTACAATAAAGAGGAAATCCTTAGATTTCAGCTATGGGATATTGCCATATTTCCCTATTTACAGCATATATTTACACTCCTTAAGCTGGAGCATATATGTCATATGAACTAAGCTTGTTACAAATGTAATCAACGCGAGAACCTTTGAGAGATTTAGTGAACATATCTACTAGTTGATCGTTGGAGCTGAAGTTAGTGGTAATTTCTCCTAAGAGCACCTTCTCTCTCACAAAGTGGTAGTCTATCTCTGTGTGTTTAGTTCGCTCATGGAAGACCGGATTTGATGCAATATGGAGAGTGACTTGATTGTCGTAGATTAGTTTAGTATCTTGAGTGTCTCCAGATTTTAGCTATTGGAGAAGTTGCCTAAGTCATGTAAGTTCGCATGATGCTGCTGTCATAGCACGATATTCAGCTTCGACATTGAATTGAGCAACTATATTTTGCTTCTTGGTTCTCCGTGAGATCATATTCCCTTCAATAAGAACACAATAGCTAGAGGTGGACATCCTGTTTGATGGTGATCCTGGCCAATTAGCATAAGAGTAGCAAATGATTTTGGCATTGCCTTTGCTTTCAAATAGTAGTCTGCGGCTTGGTGTACTTTTGATGTATCTGAGAATGCGTATGACAGCATCTCAATGACTATCACAAGGAGCATTAAGAAATTGACTTACCACGCTTACTGCAAACATGATGTTGGGTCTAGTGACAGTGAAACAATTTAGTTGACCCACAAGTTGGCGATATCTTCAAGGGTCATTCAGTGGATCCCCTTGACCTGGAAGAAGCTTGACATTAGGGTCCATGAGAGTGTCATTGGGGCAACAATCAAGCATATCGGTCTCATTAAGAATATCTAGAGCATCTTTCTGCTGGGAAATGGCAATGCCTGAGGAGGATTGAGCAACCTCAATGCCAAAAAATTATTTGAGTGGACCTAAGTCTTTAGTCTAAAACTAACTGTGGAGGTGAGATTTGAGTCGACAGATACCAGCTGAGTCATCGCTAGTGATCACAATGTCATCAACAGAGACAAGAAGATAGATGCATAGACCAAATGTAGAAGGGAGGGAAAATACAAAGTGATCAGCCTCACAGCGAGTCATGCCAAACTTAAGCAAGGCAGAGCTGAAACTACTGAACCAGACACAGGAAGACTGTTTCAAGCCATATAAAGAGCGGCGAAGGCGGTAGACAACCTGAGAGTTATCAGAAATAGTAAAACCTGGTGGCTGATCCATATAGACTTCTTGCAACTCACCATGTAAGAAGGCATTCTTAATGTCCAACTAGTGGAGAGGCCAGCGTCGAATGGTGGCCATAGCAAGAAATAGAAGCACAAAGGTAATTTTGGCCATAGGAGAGAAGATGTCCCCATAATCAAGATAAAAATCTGAGTATAGCCCTTAGCCACCATTCGAGTTTTAAAACGATCAATTTGGCCATCAGGTCCAATCTTTCACTGTATAGACCTAGCAACAGCCAACAGTAGTCTTGTTAGGGGGTAAGGGGACAAGTTCCCAAGTGCCACTAGCATGTAAAATAGCCATTTCTTCCAACATCGCTTGTCGCCATCGAGAATTCATTGCTTTACCTATAGACTTATGAATAGACATAGAATTCAAAGAGGTGATAAAAGAAATATAAGTAGGAGATAGAGTGTCATGATAGAGAGTACAACCATATAAAGGGTTAGGATTGCGGGAGGATCTAATACCTTTACGGATGGGAAGCTCAGATGCGAGCGACGTTGTTGGAGAGGGGTTTTGAGCAGGAGATGATGCTGGAGGATCAGTGGATAGAGTCGGTAGTGGTTGTGGCCGCTATTGATAAGTGAGTAGAGGAGGTGGAGTAGAAGCAACGATTGGAGTTAGGACAACGGGAGGTACGTCTAGAGGAACATTGTCAATAGTGGACACAAAGAAGAATGGGGTAGTTTCAAAGAAAGTAACATCAACAGAGACTAAATACCATTGAAGTTGAGGACAAAAACAACAATAACCTTTTGGAGGTGTGAGTAACCGAGAAAAAGACATTTGAGAGATTTGGCAGAGTTTATTTTTACCTAGAGTGAGGTCATGGACAAAAAAGGTACAACCGAAGACAGGGAGAGGAACTGGGTAAAGGTCATATTAAGGATACAAGACAGAGTAGGGAACTTGATTGTTGAGAATCGACGAAGGCATTTTGTTGATTAGATAGCATGTGGTAAGAAGCGCATCTCCCCAGAAATGACGCGAAACATTATAGTGAATGAGGAGGGTATGAGCGGTCTCAACCAAGTGGCGATTTTTCCGTTCAACAACACCATTCTATTGTGGTGTGTGAGTGCAAGATGTTTGATGAATAATTCTCTGTGAGGTTAGAAACGACTGAAATTGGGAAGATAAATATTCTCAAGCATTATCAGTTTGTAAAATTTTAATAGAAGTGACAAATTGATTTTGAATTTCAATCGAAAAAATTTGAAAAATAGAGAAAACCTCAGAACGAGTTTTCATTAATGTTACGGATTGGTCCCGCAACTCATGGACTTTTCGACCAAGTTTTATGCCTTGTTTGACACTATGGCCAAAGGCTATAGGTCTCGGGCTCGATACCTGGGGGAGGGCATAAAACTTGGCCGAGAAGTCCATGAGTTGCGGGACCAATTTGTAACAATTAAGAATACCCATATACAACGGGAAAAATTATCAATAAATGTGACAATAGAAATATCCTAAAGATGAACAAACTCGACTAGGACTCCAAATATCAGAGGGAACTAAAACAGAAGGTGACTTAGCACGTTTATTGACTCGTGGACTATAAGTATGACGTATATATTTTCCTAACTGACAGGACTCACATTGAAAAGACGAAAGTGTAGAGAGACTAGGAACTAAAGGACAGTAACTTCTCCAAACTAGGATGGCTAAGATGCTAATGGGCAAGGGATGGGGAGGTGGCGGAGACGCAAGCAACCGATGGTGAGAGCTGATATAATCCTCAAGACTCATGTCCTGCTCCAATCGTCTGTCTGGTATGTTGATCCTGGACAAGAACAGAATTATTAACAAAAAGAATAGAGTAATCAAGGGTGCGGGTGAGTATGCTAATCGAAATTAAATTAAAAGGACAACCAGGAACAAACAAGACAAAATGTAAGGTAAGGTTAGGACATGGGTGTGTTTGGCCGGTGCCACGAATTTTCATCTTAGAGCCATCTGTGAGGGTGACAGAAGGTAAGGAGTCCGAAAAAGACAGATGAGAGAAAAAGGGATTGGTTACCAGTCATATGATTCAAGGCACCGGAGTCGAGTATCCATGGTCCAAGGGATGAGGATTGAGAAACGAAAGCTATAGGATTACCAGATTGAGCCACGACAATAATAGGCGAGGTAGGTTGTTGGGATCCTTAGAATTGAAGAAAATCATTATACTCAGCAGCAAAGAGAGTAATATCACCGGTGGGGGCAAGAGAGGTGACCTGGGCCATATTAATGGGCTTTGACTTGTTTGCAGGCTTTAGTGCGACATTGTGCTTCAACATGGCCATAGCGATTGCAATAATTGCAACGAGGACGGCGGTTCCCACTACAACTCCCATGGCATCCACCATGTTGAGAGGAGTGGGAAACAAGAGCTGAAGAATCACTTGGAGGAGCAGATGAGTGCCTGAAAGCATGTGGAGTGGAGAGATGTAACAGTTGTTCACTTACCATGTCGTAGGTAGGAACAGTAGAACCAAATAGTATCTGATTCCACATCGCTTCAAGGTTGGGTGGGAGGCCAACAAGAGCAAGAACCATGAAAAACTAGCCTCGCTGTTTGGAAAAAGTCTTTGCAACACTAGTAAAAAGCATGAGATTTTCATAATCAGCAATCAAGTGATCAAGCTTACCAAGATATGTCTACATATCCATATTTTCTAACTTGGTAGACATAAGGTTCGTCACAACACTGTAGAGATGATGAACATCATTGGAGTAGACTTTCTTGGCCTTGTGCTAGACCTCATAACAGGTTGGAAAAACTTGGTCGCGCTGGAAAAAAAGAGTGGCGACAGTGGCGGCCAAACGGTGCTCGTAGTGGAGGTGGGTACTGTACACCTGCAAGACGAAAGCACACTGTGGAGAATCAAACCTAAACTATTGATACCATATAGGATTTTACTAAAATGTGTGTTTTGATCACACATATGGTATTGTATTTATACTAAAAAGATACAAGAAAATAGGGGTACAATAAAGAGGAAATCCCTACATTTCAGCCATGGGATATTGTCATATTTCCCTATTTACAGAATATATCTACATTGCATATTCTCCTATTTACAGCATATATTTACAATTCCAATTCCATTCAACAAGTTTTATCCATTCCTTCCTTCAATCCTCCAACATCTATTGTTCAAGAGTTCCCAAATTAAGAAGTCTAGAATCACCCTCCAGTTGACAACCCTCCCCCACCTCCTCTCATTACATAGGCACAAGGAATTGATCCACCATTGAATGAAGAGCCCAATGATTCATGTTCTCCTCAACTAGTCACCTCTACAATGGATCCTATGGATGACACTTCTAGTTGGCCCATTGCTCTTGGGAAAATTATCCGTTCCATCCGCAATCCTTACCCTATTTATAACTTAGTTATCACCGTTTATCTCTTTCATATTTTTGTTTGCTAACCTCTCTGTCTTCCATTTCCATTCCTAAAAATATCTATGAAGCACTTAATCATCCTGGATGGCAACAAGCCATGATTGTTGAAATGCAGGCTCTTGAGCACAATGGGAATGGGAGTTGGTTCCTCTTCCTCCTGGGAAGAAACCCGTTGGTTGCAGATGGGTGTATGCTGTTAAAGTTGGTCCAAATGGTGAGTGTTAAAAGAGTGAACATTGAGAAAATATATTGAGTGAATTTGTGTGTTTGAATTACACCATAGAGCTAGGTTTATATAGGCTTATTACAATAAATACATATAATTAAAGGAGATTTTGTTCATCTAAATCAGATATGGGTTTCCTATAAACTAAATATGAGTTGCCTATAAACCGCTATATAATAAATATAGAATATATGATTTTGATTTTCAACACTCCTCCTCAAGCTAAAACTTACTAAGCTTTTAGGTTACACAAAAACAATACATTCTCCCTTGAATAAAACATATAAAAACATAAAAACTAATAACAACGAAAACAGTGGTTGGACCGAAAACTAGTTGCCGAAAAAAACGGTTCTTGATTAGATCAAACCCAAGGGTTGGCAACTACTTCATGGATAGAGATGAGGGTAGTGCATTTGGGACAAAGGGCCAATGCTAGTGCATCTGGGACAAAGACGGGGCCAATGCATCTGGGAAAAAGACGAGGCCAGTGCATCTAGGACAAAGATGAGGTCTGTGCATCTGGGACAAAGAAAGGGCCTGTGCATCTGGGACAAAGATGGGGCCAGTGCATCTCGCAAAACATATCCCAGAGAGCCAAACAATCATGTTGAGGTGGTGAACGGAGGCATTATGAATGAACAAAAAAATAGAAATCTACCTAAAATATTTAAACTTGAAAGAGAGGAAACCTTCATAAATGGCGAGAGTTGCCCGGGGTTGATCATCGGGCTAAACGGAGACTAGCACAAGGTGTCGCCGAAAAAGTCAGTGGTGGTTGATGTGAAAGTCAACAAAAAAGTCATTGTCACTTGCTGAAAAGTCAAGCATTAGGCAGCGAGCCGCCGATGGGCGGCGGGCCTCTCAAGCTTTGATACCATGTTGAAAGAGTGAATATTGAGAAAATATATTGAGTGAATTTGTGTGTTTGAACTACACCACAGAGCTAGGTTTATATAGGCTTATTACAATAAATGCATATAATTAAAGGAGATTTTGTTGTTACTGAAGAGAAGTGTGGTTCCTCATGATAATTTGCAGCAATTTAGAAGTTTTTTGAGTCAGCCAATTATGCAATCTTTGGTGGTGGGATCTTCTTGTACTACAACCACCTCGGTTTATTCGACTTCGACGCCCATGCTAAGTTCAACAAGGTATTCTCATTCACGTTAATACGATGGCTCGAGTGTGGCTGCTGAACCTTTGGGGGAGCTTAATGCTAATCCTTGCCTTATGACTAATGGGGTTGTGAAATCAATTAATATTTCTGTGAAAGAAACCAATAGAATGTCGATTGATTGGGCAAAAGCTAAAGTTCAAACTTTTGGTTCTTGTATCAATGATGCAGAGTTGGCATCTAAGGAGAGCAAATCATTCTAAGGAGCAACAAGTGGGTGTGTTAAAAGAAATTGGCAATTCAAACTATACTTCTTGTGATGATGGGAAAGGGAAAGAGGCTATGGATGTTGCCATTGTACAACTGCAGGCTTTAATGCTCGCAACCTCGTCTTCAGATGTGAAGTTGGAGTCTTCTAAGATAGAAAAACGGGAGAAGGCTGCAAGTAGTAAAGGGGCATCAGTAGCCTGAAAAAGGACTTATGACCCTGATTTGTTTTTCAAAGTCAATGGCAAGCTTTATCAGCGTCTTGGCAAGATAGGTAGTGGTGGAAGTAGTGAGGTGCACAAAGTGATTTCATCGGACTGTAGGATCTATGCACTTAAAAAGATTAAGCTCAAGGGTCGTGATTATGCTACTGCATATGGGTTTTGTCAAGAGATCGAATATCTAAATAGGTTGAAGGGAAAGGATAACATTGTACAGCTTATAGATTTTGAGGTGACTGACAAGGCTTTGCTTGAGGAAGTTATGAAAGGATCCTTCAGTAATGAAGATGGTCAGGTCAAGGATGATGGATGTATATACATGGTACTTGAATATGGGGAAATCGATTTGGCTCACATGTTGTCTCAGAAGTGGAAGGAACTGGATGGAAACAACTAGACTATAGATGAGAATTGGCTTCGATTTTATTGACAGCAAATTCTTCTTGTTGTCAGCACTATTCATGAGGAACGTATTGTGCACTTAGACTTGAAGCCAGCTAACTTCCTCCTTGTCAAAGGTTCCCTAAAACTGATTGATTTTGGTATAGCCAAAGCAATAATGAATGACACAACTAACATCCAGCGGGATTCACAGGTGGGCACTCTAAGTTACATGTCTCCAGAGGCATTTATGTGTAATGAGACTGATGCGAATGGAAACATCATAAAGTGTGGTTGGCCATCAAATATCTGGTTTTTGGGCTGCATCCTTTATCAAATGGTATATGGGAGAACACCTTTTTTTGATTACAAGACATTTTGGGCAAAATTCAAAGTTATAATAGATCCAAATCATGAGATTACATACGAACCAATTTCAAACCCACGGCTTTTGGATCTTATGCAGAGGTGTCTAGCATGGGATCGCAATCAAAGGTGGAGAATCCCTTAGCTACTCCAACATCCTTTTCTTGTTCCTCCTGTACCATGTCATCCATCTATGCCCCAAGATCATAGCTGTAAATTTCTACAACTTATTTTTGAAACTTGTACATATGACCCAGAAGCATCCCAACTGTGTAGTTAGCTCCAACGGCTTCTTAGTGATCTGGTCGAGAAAACATCTCACTAAATTCATGAGATCAACAACTAAAACTACTGTCCCAAATGTGAGAACTCTATATTCAGCTGCGCGAACATTTGACAAATACTGAAAACAAGTAGGTGGTGAGGGAAGCTAGTGAGTTGATCAATGGTGGTTCAATTTTTTTGGGCTTTTTGTTCAATATATTTTCTTCGATCCCGAATTTTCCATACTCTAATTTTTTTTCTCTCCTTACAGTGAGGTTGATCGTCTTAAAGCCAGATTGGTGGCCAAAGGCTATACCCAGATCTATGGTCTGGATTACAATGATACTTTTTCCTTTGTAGCCAAAATTAGTACAGTTCATCTCTTTCTTGCAATGAATGCTATTCAACATTGGCCCCTTCACCAGTTGGAAAATTTAGTCATGTGCAGAGTTTTGGTTTGCAACGTAGAGAAGCAAATCATTTAATTTTTTATTGTCAAACCTCTCCAGGTAAATGTATTTATCTGGTTGTCTATGTTGATGATATTGTCATTACAGAGAATGATTCTGTCAAAATATCTCAGCTAAAGAAGCATTTGTTTAGCCATTTTCAAATTAAAGATTTGGGCAGTCAAATACTTTTTTGGTATTGAAGTTGCTCAATCTAAAGAAGGCATTGTGATTTCACAAAGGAAGTATGCTTTAGACATTTTGGAAAAAACAGGCATGATAGACTGTAGACCTATTGATAGTCCCATGAATCCAAATTAGAAATTAATAACAAATTAGGGTGAACCTTACTCAGATCCAAAAAGGTATAGAAGACTAGTTGGGAAACTCATTTATCTCACAATCATGAGGCCTAACATCTCTTTTGCAATTGGAGTTGTTAATCAATTCATGCAGGCTCCTCATATTGATTACTGGAATGCTGTGATCTGCATTCTCAGGTATATTAAAAGGCTCCAGGACAGGGATTGTTATATTAGGATAAAGGAGATACCCAAATTTTTGGGTACTGTGATGTTGACTGGGTAGGATCTCCTATAGATAGGCGCTCTACTGTAGGACACTGTGTTTCTATTGGTGGGAATATTGTTTCTTGGAAGAGTAAGAAACAAAATGTGGTTGCTAGATCTAGTGCAGAAGTTGAATATAGGGCTATGGCATCAGCTATTTGTGAACTTGTGTGGATCAAGCAACTTCTTCAAGAATTAAAGTTTTGCGAAGTTTAGCAAATGAAATTGTATTGTGATAATCAGGTTGCTCTTCATATTGCCTCTAATCTAGTATTTTATGAGAGGACCAAACACATAGAAATTGACTGCCATTTTTGTTTGTCAAAAAGTGTTGTCCAAGGAAATCAACACCGAATGCGTCAACACAAATAACCAACTTGCAGACATCTTGACAAAGTCTTTGAGACATCTTGATAGCTTGAGGGGGAGTGTGGAATAGATATTTCTATCCTTGTTTTCTAATATTATAAAGCTGTTTTTGGTTGCTTTGCTCTGTAAAGCCTAGTCTAGATAGGTTCAACTTTCTTATTTTAACTTTTGTACTTTTTCTCTCTATATACTCATCCCTTTTTGAATATATAATATATACACAATTGAGTGAATATACACTTAGCTTTCTCCAATATTCAACTAGAACAGATAAGGGCATCCAATTGATAAGAAAGCAAGCAGTAAGTACAGTGTTGTCGAAAAAGGTAACAAACAGCTAGGAAGGAAGCTCAGTGTGATGGGTGTGAAAATCAAAGAAAATGGTTTCTAAAAAAGTTTGGCACTAGTGGGGAGTGGGTCCGCCATGTGTGCACGAATTAGGATTTGCTCTTGATAGGCTTTAGATACCATATTGAGAGAGAGAAAACGAGAGATATGTGACGAATTCTATGTCTCAATTACACAGGAGAGAATAATATATAAAAGGCATAAATACAAGGATTTACAATTACCCTAATTACCGTAATAGTAATACATAATAATATACAACATTGAACCCTATTTACATTATTTCTAAATTTCTAACATCAACAATCCACATAGAAAATCCACCATAGCCCTAGTTATGAGATTTAGATATCCACATCCATATGAAAATCAAAGTAAAATCCTAAACTAAAATCCATGGAAACAGAATTAAGAGGTAGAAATATAAAACCTCTTTCAATTGGATGGAACCCTCGATCTTCCAAAGCCTCTTTTCATCACTTCCATCACAATGTTATCAATTGCGGATTGAGGAAATTGGCATAAAGCCAATAATCTACTGTATCATAATAGATAGTGTTGCGGGCAAATAGCAGAAGTCCCATAGCAATTGAAACATATGATATATATCAAGTATATATAAGTATAAAAAATTAAATTGTATGCAAATAAAAATAAAATACATAAAAATTGGCGTAATATTAACTTAAAAGTTCAATTGGCCGGAGACTTGCTGGAGATAACAAGTGGATGCAGGAAGCATGTTGCAACCATAACACCAATAGCGACCACAATAGCGGATGGAATTCCAATTGCGGATCCAAGAAATTCCGCTACACAATGGTGCTATAGCATCTCTATTGCGGCTATTTAACAACACTGTTCCATCAAAATCCTTTTCTAAAATCATCCAAATTTTAGGACTGTATTGGCCATATTTCTAGTCAAGATGGGACTAAACACCCGCTCACACTCAGCACAATGAAGGGGCTAGAGGCTACAATGAAAGCAGTCAAAGAGGCTGCAATTAAGGTGGGGCAGTGGGTGATTGCAATTAAAGAGACTTTCCAACACACCTCCTCGCGCCTAGGGCTTCGGGCCTGGAACATGGCAATGTAGGTGTCCCAATAATGGATCTAGGATAGACTTTGATACCATCTTAGAATTTGAGCTTAGGACTTAACTCAATCCTTCAAAATTGAGTTGTAAGGTGAGGACTGCCCAAGTCTTATAAGGAATACATTAGCCATATCTCTAGTCAATGTGGGATCTCATCACTACTCTAACAAATATCAGTTAGGAGATAGGCTATCTTGATAATACAAGGCATGTGTGGTGAATAACTTGTCACATAACTTGTGCATTATTTGATTATAAATTAGGTAATTTAGATTTTTTTACTATATTATTTGTAATAAATAGGTAATTTGACATGAAATTACTTTTGTGATTATGAATTTAAATTTTAATTAAAAAATTGAATTCAATAATTTTTGTATTATTTTTAAATATATCGTAAATTTTATTGAATTTTATATGTTTATTTAATTTGATGCAAGTTGACTAGGGATTCAGTAGTGACTCATTGACCTAATACTTTAACTGAGATAAATGATGGTATTTTTATAACTACATAACAAGGCGATGTGTTTGAAGATTGTAATAGGGTGTATGAATTTACACTTGCCTTTTAATGTTATTGGGTTGACCTACTACGAATTTGAGATAACCTTTCACTTTGATTGCTATTGATATTCAAGGATTCATGGTATTTTGTTATACTTATTTTTTTCAGAAGAGTGCGTTACATGCAGAAGAACAATTCTTACATGGAAGGACAAAGCTCAGGTTTGCAACTTAACAGATGAGGATCCATAACATTGATTTTGTATTTATGCATTGAAAACAATTATTTATAAATATTTATAATTTATAACAGACAAGCAGGAAAGCAGATCCAGAATGTGATTCACTCAACATATAAAATTGAAAGACGAGCAGGAGGTATGCAAAATATTATAATTTCTTTTATAAGGAAAAGATGTTGCCAGCCAATGAAATAAGTTGGTGAATGGAACTTGTGCTTTTGATGATTGGCTTGTTTTTGGTATGTTAGGTTTAAAAGATATGCTTGGAGAACTGCCTAAAAGAGAAGCATCTCACTTCCGATCACAGGTAATTATTCCGTTGGCAGAATCCCATCTCTCATTGCCTAGGTTTAGATGAAAGTTTTCAAGAGTTAACTCATGAAATGGTATCGTGAAAATGTAATTTTTTTACTTTTCTTTTAACATTCTTAACATGGAATAATTAGTATAAATAGTAATTTAATTTTAGATTAAAAAACTTGCTGTAAATACGTAACCTGATCCCAAAATCATGGTATTTACTTGTATAGAATTATGATATAAATCCAAGGAGCTGAGAGACAGTCTTGAAACATTTTGTCAATCATATTCTGATTCCTAAGTTGGATCAAATTACAAAAACACAAAAAAAAAAAGAAAACCTAGCTGGCAGTCTCACTGTCCAGCCACTATTGAGGCTAGTTTGTTGGCCTAGCATCAGTGGTAGTCATCTTCCAATCGATTGACCCATTGTGCATGGTCAGTCTTCATTTACTAACGCGACCTCATGCATGTCTTTGCTCTGACAACCTCTCCAGCATGTGTGACTCAGATGCTGCCCTCCTAACTGTCATTCACCTCATTGTCGGTCCCAATCTACCTGCCGGAGCCTGTATCCATTACTGAAGTTGTCCTCACATGAAGACACATCCATCTTTGCATTCTTTGGTCTTCCACAGCTTTTGAATTAAAGTTGTTTGGTTTCTCCTTGTCAGCATATATGAAAATATCCAATAATATCTTAAATTCTTAACCATCTCTTACATTGTGTGTTTGGTTAGAGGGAAATGGAGGGGAGGGATTTTTTAAAATTTTACCTTGTCTGGTTTAGATATTTGAAGGGGAGGGGAAGGGAAATGAGGGATCTAAAATTCCTCCCTATTTTTTGTCTCCCCTCTAATATTGGAGGAATTTGGAGGGGAGAGAAACTGGTTTATAATTTTTGGACAGTGTATTCTAAATTGTCCTGAGATTTTATTTTACCTATCTCTCCTCTATTGCTGTTTATAAAGCTATAAAAGTATATTATATTGTAATCTTTCTACCCTCCTCTTGTGAGCCAAAGTGACCTTTCCCTTTCCTCGCCACCCCTTCCCTCCGTTGAACCAAACACATTGTCAAGAGTATCTTAGAATTATTTAGAGAATCCAATAATATTTGGATTGTATCCGACAATATTTAAGGGTATCTTAGAGATTATCTCTTAGAATTAGACTCCTTATTTTCTTACTTTCCATATTTTCTAATATCTCATGATCTATTTCCTTTTTTAATTAGGATTATGATTAGTATAAATAAGAATTAGTGATTTAGGTTTTTGAACACAATTTCATCAAATTTTAACACATCAAAATATCAACAGAATATTATTTAAAGTCTTTCTTCTTTCCCTTTCCTTTCTCTTATCTCTCATCTATAATCTATAGTGTGTCATGTCAGCTTGTGAAACATTTTTTGGGCTTCCTTTCCAAGCATAGTTCATCATCAAGTGAAGTCACTTTTTGAAATTATTCATTTAAATGTTTGGGGTCCGAATTGTGTCACTTTAGTCTCATGGTATTGGTACTTTTTTACTTTCATTGATGAGTTCTCTAGATGTAGTTGGATTTCAATAAAAGAATGTTGAGTTATGGTTGTTTTTGGAAACTTTTACAATGAAATTCAAACCCAATTTGGGTGTCCCATTTAGATTTTGCACAGTGATAATGTGATAAGAACCTTGGGAGAATTACACCACAAAAGCTAGCCATTGTAGTTAGAAAGCCCAAGGCCTTATAAATCTCACTACAATCCCACCCATCCAATGTGGGACTCAAGTCTCATAACGTATAATTGAATCCTAACATCCGACCCTGCTTTGCAGCCTTGGTGCCCATGCAGGCTGCTTGTGCACTAGCCCTTTGATTAGTCTCGGGCAAACACTGCAATGTTGGCATCACCACTTTCACCACTCTTTTGCAATTGAGAGACATGGTGGAAGACACTGATACCAATTGATAAGAACCTTGAGAGAACCATACTACAAAAGTTAGCCATTGTAGTTGGAGAGCCCAAAGCCTTATAAACGCCACAATAGAATCCTATACTTTCAATGTGAGACTCAAGTCCCTTACTTTACAATTGGATCCTAACATAATGCTGAAGAGTACTTTTCATCATCCTTAATTCTTTTATGGCTACTAATAGCATAACTCATAAATCTTCCAACCATCACTCTCCTCAACAAAATAGAATTGCCGAGTGAAAATATTGATGTACCTTTTAATTGTTTGCCTATGCAGCTTTAAAGTTTTGGGTTGATGTTCTCATTATAGGTTTCTTCATAAATCGAATGTCCTTTGCTATCAAAAAGGTACTTCATTCCCTCTTATTTCTTGAAGGGCTCCTATTTCTAGTTCCTCCTCACTTCTTTGGTACTACTTTTGTTCATGATTTGCTCTCAGCTTTGATAAATTATTTCCATGTGCTATTAAGTATGCCTTCCTCAATTATACTTGTGTCCAAAAGGGATATTAGTGTTATATATCCGTTTCACCCATTGTTTCTACATGTCAGCAAATGTCACCTTTTATGATACTGTTGGTTCACTTCTCCGAAGGAATCTGACTGTCTTCTGGTGTTGCCTATTCCTTGCCTTACTCCACTTGTCCCTCCTTCCTTGGTCTCGTGCACCTTCACCCTAGTTGGCACATTCCCCTCCTTGCCCTCTCATTCACATTTGGTGTTGTTGAAGGAGCATGCAATAGAAGATTTAGGTGACTTATCTCTAGTCTCTCCACCTACTCCGATCCTGCCTGAGTTCTTTGTTGACCATCCTATAGCCCTACATAAAGGTACACCTTTTACTCAACCCTCACCCCATTTATAATTTGGTCGATTATCGTTTTTCCTCTTCCCATTGTGCTTTTGTTTCTGCTTTATTCTCTGTAACTATTCCCAAGACTGTTTAGGAAGCACTTTTACATCCAGGATGGCAACAGGTTATGATTAATGAGATGACAACCCTAGAATCCAACCACTCTTGGGCTCTTGTTCCCTCTCCTCCTAGGACATCTGCAGTGGGTTGTTGCTGGGTCTTTATTGTCAAGGTCAGTCTGAATGGCTAGATAGGCCATTCAAAAGCACAAATTATGGCTAGGGTTATACTGTTAATTGTGTCTTACTTGAATATTCTCATGTACGAAAGGGATATTGGTGTTATTCCCCTTCCATCATTTTTACACTTTTGCATGTCACCTTTCAAGATAATCCCTACTTCACATCTCCAGTGGAATCAGACTGTCTTTCAGGTATTGCCTATTTCTTGTCTTACTTCTCTTGTCCCTCCACCTCTGGTCTTAGTTTATATCTGTTCCATAATGGATATTATATTTCTCGATAATATTCTGTAAGATAAAAGTATAATTGCCTTGAAATTGGCATGGTCTCACGGTTGTATTTATCCTAGGTGTGTGCTGCTTGTTTGGTCCAATTGAAATGCTTGGCAGGTAAGTGACTGGTTTACTGGTTGAACCTATTCAGTCTGGTTTAGGTTGACGAGTTTCCATCACTTCTACCTAATGTAACAAATTTCCTTATATAGAGCCTTGCAACTTTTAATAGCTATTAAGGAATAGAGAAAATATGGCAAGAGTAACATACTTTGCTTTTAGTGATTTAAAAGTAATTTTGTTAAAGCAAACTTTTGACTTTGTCTGGTTGACAGGTATCCAAACTTGCTTCTGAGGTAAAGAAAGAAAAAAATACCTTGACCAAGGAGATCTCTAAAATTAGCAACTATGGCATTTCGGTTTGAGAAACGCTGCTTCAGCATTCTCTAATTTAATGTGCATCTGCTTATTCAGATCAAGAGCATCATATTTGGTGATCTTCCAGCTTTCTAATCAGGAATAACACAATCCCCCGTCGTTATTATTATTTTAAATTCCTTCGGTTTGTGAAGTGTGCAGGACGGGAAGGCATCATGCCCAGAGTAGGAAAATGTGAATGAAAAACGCATTGAGGCTACACAACTTCATAAAAATGATTTTTTGTTTTGTTTTTCTTTTCACAACATATAAAGCTCAATAGCTACAATGACATTTTACTACAAAAACGCATTGAAGCATTTTGGAGTTGTAACAAATCAATGAGCATATGACTCGGTTCATAATCGTTGACCTTTGCTTTGATGGGTTGGGAAAATCGGTCGAATGAGTAGCAAAAAAGAAGTTAAAATATAACTTCCCATTGCTTTTTTGACGAAGAGATCAAGAAACCACTCGAGGTAAAATTCAAATCAAAAGCCAAAAAATTGCCAAATAAATAAGGCCGAGAAGTAACAGCTGGATAACATGTTTCTATTATCTTTTATTTATTTATTTGTTTTTTGTGTACAATAATTGTATTGAAGTTAGAATTTATGATTTTATACATATTATTCCAATCCTACCACTAGGCAGATCCTAGTGGGTACATGTTTCTATTATTTAAAACTCTTACAAACAAACCAAAGTTGTCACTTACAACGATGTACTGATTCATTGTTATATGACTATTCCGCAAGACAAGACAGCAACTAATCAATGGTGAATGCTATGGTGCCAACAGTTCCGTTGTTTTGAACCATTCCTAAAACATTTCCACTTCCAGAGATTTCTTTATGGAAGAGGTCATTACTATATCCTTACTTTACAGGTATATTGAACTTGAGACTTACCAAGTGTTCTTTGCCTTGCCGAGTTTTGAGATCTTGAATCCTAGGCAATCTATATTTTTTTTTTCTTTCCTTTTTCTTTTCTATGTATTCTCTCCTCTTTTCTCCTTATTCTGTTTTTCCCCGTTGGATAACTATGAGCCCGAAGACTTGGATGCTTGTTTTAATACACATGATAATCAATCATTTGGCTTAGAAGTGTGTAGAACTCATTGACCTTGATAAAATAATTGATTGTGTAATTGGTTTCATGAATTCTCCAACGTTGGTGATTGATTATTCTTTTTCCACTCGATCATTCTTTTTTTAAATTGATGAAGAAATAAATGGCAATGCTTTATAGATAACTACATAATCCAATAATTCTCGCTCATTAATAACATTTTCCATGATGTATATGCATATGCGTTCACCGAACATCCTTAACAATAGCCTGATATTGATTTATGGCAAGTCAAGATGCCCTCGTGGATTTTTCAATTGGCGCGACAGATGATTGCAAGTTGTAGAGTTTTGATACAAGACTCGATCACCTATATCTTATAACAAGACTCCGCAACCTTAATTCCCACCAGTACAGTAAAGTGTATCCATGGTCATGTAATATAAGAATAAATATTGGACAGAATAGCCTCAAAATGGAATCATCGATAAATTTCCTTACAAAATGTGTGAATGAATATTCACACTTCGGAACATATTTGCCATGCTTTTTGATAGCAGACCTCTTATTAAGAAGGTATATGTCAGGAGGAATAAGGGGGTTGCGAAACAGTTAGGCAGTTAATAAACAACAGAAAATTGGTTATAGGTTGTTGATAGGGAGTAGAACATTATAAATAGAAAGCGATGAGGGAGAGAAGAGGGTGAAAAAGGAAATAGTAAGAGACGGGAGAGTAATTGAGGAGTTCTCGAATCATCCTCAAGATTGTATTCTGTCATTACTGGTTACATTGATCAGAGTGGGTATTAATAAAATTACCTTCCATTGAATTTTGTTTGTATTATTCTCCTCTTCTGCCCAGTTGAATCTATCAACTAGCATCAGAGCTGGTTCATCAAGGAGCGGAAGGTTTCATGAAGAAGAGAGTGGAGTCCAGAATCGATGCAATTGAATCGGGACTGCAGGAGTTACAGCAACGTGCGAATATGGAAGCTGAACGGAGAGCACAAGACGATCTCTGATCGCAAAGGGTCTTCAATAGTTTGGAGCCACTACAAGCTGCACCAAGAAATCAACAGAAAACGCCACCCAACCCTAATGTTGGTGGACCCATGGTGAATTGAACGAACGGCGAAACTAGAGATTATTGGAAGGAGCATCGGCAAGAAAGAAGATGGTGAAATCTTGAAATACCTAGCTTCAACAAAGAAGACGCGTCGTGTTGGATCGAAAGGATGGAAAGATACTTCCGCTTGAGGGCTATCCGGAAGAAGAAAAGATCGAGGCAGCCATGGTAACATTAGAAGGAAAGGTGTTGATGTGGTTTCAATGGTGCGAATCTTGCCATACGACCCAATCTTGGCAAGATTTCAAGGAGGCAGTAATCAGAAGGTTCTAGCCAATACTGATCCTAAATCCCTTTGAGGTATTACTGGGATTGAAATAAGAAGGTAGTATAGGGACAAATTCGAGGTCTATCCAGGCCCACTCAATTACAAACCAAATGTACTTGAAGAATGGATTGAAGGAGGTGGTTAAGGCGGAATTGAGGATGCATCCTTCGCAATCGTTGGCAGAACTGATGGACATGGCATTGTTGATCAATGAAAGAAACACAATATGGAGGAGAGAGGTGGGATCACCACACCTACTTGCGATCAAAGGAGGAAACTACTGATATACATATAGAAAAGACGGGAGGTTCGAGCATGAATGACAAAAAGAAGGAGCACAAACTAGGGCCTGTTTTGGATAACAATATTCGTGGAGAGGGATCCTCTAGAAATGGGGATGACAATGCTGGTAAGAGCACCTGGAGAAGTATGACTGATGCAGAGTATTGTGAAAAGAGAAGGAAGGGATTATACTTTCGGTGTGATGAGAAGTTTGGACCTGAGCATGTATGCAAGAATAAACATTTACGAGTGATGTTGCTGGAAGAAGGGGATATAGAATTAGAAGGAGACATCACATAAGAGGAGGAAGAAATACAATGGCAAGGTAAACCAACCACCTTGGATTTTAATAGCATAGTTGGCTTTATTGCTAAGCACTCATTCAAGTTATGGGGTGAATTGAATGGGGTGAAGATGTTGGTGTTAATTGACTGTGGAGCTTCCCACAATTTCATTTCTAAATCGTTGGTACAAAAGTTGCAATTAATTGTCACAGAAACATGAGCTTCTGGAGTGAAGATCGGGGAGGGGCATAGTGTAAAGGCTTAGGGAGTTTGCAACAACTTGGAATTTCAGTTACAAGGATTACCGCTGAACCAAAATTTTTATCTATTTTTGTTGGATGGGGTTGACGTGGTATTAGGAATGGAATGGTTGAGAAAGTCAAAGCTGATTTTGAGGAGCTCATGATGAGGGTGAAGTTAAAAGGAGAAAAGTATATGATTAAGGGTGACCCTTCCTTAAGTATCGCATTTTCAACACTGAAGTCTATGCTGAAACAGTTTCAAATTGATGAGGAGTCATTTTTGGTAGAGAGCAGAATAACAACAGTGGAAGATGAAGACAGTGATCTTTTAATTCCACCTGCTATCACAAAGGTATTAAAAGATTTTGAAGATGTCTTTACGTCCCATCGCGAACTGCCACTAAATAGAAGATAAAACCATGTAATCACATTGAAGAAAGGAGCTAAAATTCCCAATTTGAGGCCCTACAAGTACCCTTACTACCAGAAAACTCAGATTGAAAAATTAGTATCAAATATGATGACCGCAAGAATTATCAGGCCGAGTAGTAGCCCATATGCAAGCCCTATTATTTTAGCAAAAAGAAGGATGGTAGTTGGACATTTTGTGTGGACTATAGGGCTTTGGACAAAATTACTATTCCAAATAAGTTTCTGATTCCCATAATTGATGAACTACCTAGAGCAACTTGGTTTTTGAAATTGGATCTAAAATTTGGGTACCATTAGATAAGAATGAGAGAGGAAGATATTCATAAGACTACATTTAGGACACATGAAGGTTATTACGTGTTCTTAGTAATGCCTTTCGGTCTCACCAATGCACCATCTACATTTCAAGCTCTTGTGAATAAGGTACTTTACTTGAAGAAGTTTGTATTGGTATTTTTCGATGATATTTTGATCTATAGTTGAGGGTTGGAAGAGCATAAGGGACATTTATAGACAATTTTACAAAAACTAAGAGATAATAAATTGGTGGTGAATCTAAAGAAATGCAACTTTGTAGAACGAGAAGTGGAATATTTAGGGCATGTGGTGTCAAAAAAAGGCGTGGTAGCAGACCTGAAGAAGGTTGAGGCTATGCAAAATTGGCCTGTTCCAAAAGATGTCAAGGCAGTGAGAGGATTCTTGGGGTTAACAGGAAATTACAGGAGATTTGTGAAGGACTATGGGTTGATGGCAAGGCCTTTGACTGAGCTATTAAAAAGGATAAATTTCAGTGGACTGAAAATGCTCAACAAGCCTTTTGTAAGTTGAAGGTTGCTATAGGTTCTTTACCGGTGTTAGTTGTTTCAGACTTTTCTAAGACATTCGAAGTCGAATTGGATAAGCAAGGGAATTGGAGTTGTCTTATTGTAAGAAGACAGACCTTTAGCCTTCATGAGTCAAGCTCTTTTTGAAGGAGCCTAAAGAAAATCAATGTACTAGAGGGAGCTTATGGCCATTGTAGTCGCAGTGCAGAAATGGAAACAATACTTGATGGGAAGAAAGTTCATCATTAGGACAGACCAACACAGTTTGAAAGTTCTCAACGAACAATGATTAATGAGTGAGGAACAACATCATTAGACCTTAAATTATTTGGTTTTAACTTTGAAATTCAATACAGGCCAGAGTATGATAATAAGGCAGTAGATGCCCTCTCATGCCAAATGATGTATGTAGCCATTTCCAGGGTGGACATGGATGAATGGGGAAAATGGGAGTAGGAGATCATTACTGATGCGGAAGTTCAGACGATCATGTAAGGGCTTATCACTGACCCACAAAAATACCTAGGTTATTAGTTGAAAGAAAGCAAATTGTTCTTTAAAGGGAAGCTAGTCTTGCCTAAGAACTCTTCAAGAATTCCCTTATGTAAGATTACTGTGAAATGTGTGTTATAGACCACACATATGATTCATTATTTATAGTCAAACGATGATACAATAAAAGGAAATAATATCTAATGTGATCCCTAATTTTCAGCTATACAAGTTTCCATATTTTCCTATTTACACAGAATCGTATCTTTATCAGACAAGTTTCCCTATTTCCTTATTTACATAGAATCGTCTTTCTAACCCTCCCCCTCAAGCTGGAGCATACATGTCATATGAACCAAGCTTGTTACAAATGTCGTTAACATGGGAGCCCTTGAGGGATTTAGTAAACATGTCTGCCAGTTGGTCACTAGAGCTAACAAAGTCAGTGGTGATTTCTCCTGAGAGTACTATTTCTCTCACAAAGTGGCAGTCAATCTCTATGTGTTTAGTTCACTCATGGAAGACTAGATTTGATGCAATGTGGAGAGCTGCTTGGTTATCACAAATCAATCTGGTATTTTGAGTGTCTCCAAATTTTAGTTGTTGGAGAAATTGCCTAAGCCAAGTAATCTCGCATGCAACTGCTGCCATAACACGGCATTCAACTTTGGCACTGGATCTAGCAACTGTGTTTTGCTTCTTGCTCCTCCATGAGATCAAATTCCCTCCAATAAGAACACAATAGCCAGAGGTGGACCTCCTATCTAATGGTGATCCTGCCTAATCAGCATCGGAGTAACAAACGATTTTGGTGTTGCCTTTGTTTTCATATAGTAATCCATGACCCGGTGCATTCTTGATGTATCGAAGGATACGTACAACAGCATCCTAATGACTATCACAAGGGGTATTCAGAAATTGAGTAACCACATTAACTACAAATGTGATGTCTGGTCTAGTGACAGTGAGGTAATTAAGTTTCCTCACTAGACGACGATATCTTCCTGGGTCCTTCAGTGGCCCCCCCTGACCAGGAAGAAGCTTCACATTGGGATCCATAGGAGTATCACTAGGGCGACAATCAAGCATACCGGTCTCGATCAAAATATCTAGAGTGTACTTTCGTTGGTAAAGGGCAATGCGAGAGGAGGATTGGGCAACTTCAATCCCCAAGAAGTATTTGAGCAGACCCAAGTCTTTTGTCTGAAATTGACTCTAGAGATGAGTTTTGAGTTTACGGATACCGTCGGAGTCATCGCTAGTAATGACAATGTCTTCAACATAGACAACCAGGTAAATGCAGAGGCCAGATGGAGAGTGGAGGGAGAACACAGAGTAATTAGCCTTACAATGAGTCATGCCAAACTAAAGTAAGGCAGAGCTAAAACAGCCAAACCAAGCACGAGGAGACTACTTCAACCCATACAAAGAACGGCTGAAGCCGACAAACAAGACGAGAGTCGCCTGAACCGTAAAGCCTGGTGGTTGATCCATATAAACCTCTTCTTGTAGCTCACCATGCAATAAGGCATTTTTTATGTCTAACTAGTGGAAAGGCCAACAGCGGATGGCAGCCATAGCAAGGAAGATGCGAACAGAGGTGATTTTGGCCACAAGGGAAAAGGTGTCCCTGTAGTTGAGACCAAAAATATGAGTGTAACCTTTAACCAACAGACGAGCCTTCAAACAATCAATCTTGCCATCGGGGCCAATCTTCACTAGTATAGACCCAACAACAGCCCACAGTGGTCTTGTTAGGAGGTAAAGGGACAAGTTCCCAAGTAGCACTGGCGTGTAAAGCAGCCATTTCCTTCAACATCGCCTGTTGCCAATTGGGATCAGCCATGGCGTCACCTGTAGACCTAGGAATAGACACATAATCCAAAGAAGAGATAAAAGAGAAATAGGAGGGAGATAAATAGGCATAATTAAGAGAAAAAGTATATAAAGGATTAGGGTTGCGAATGGATCGAATACCTTTCCGAAGGGCAATGGGAAGGTCAGGTTCAGGTAATGTTGGCGGAGGGGTGTTTGGAGTAGGAGATGATGCTGGAGGATCAGTAGCTGGAACCGTCAAAGGAGGGTGGGGCCGCCTGTGGTAGATGAGTAGCTGGTGGTGGAGAAGGGGCGACGATCGGAGCTGGAACAATAGACGGAATAGCCAAAGGACTATCTGCAACAATGGAACAGGAGAAGAAAGGGGAGGACTCGAAAAAGGTAACATCAGCAGAGACAAGATATCATTGAAGATGAGGGCAGAAGCAACGATATCTTTTTTGAAGGCGAGAGTAACCAAGAAAGACACACTTGAGAGACTTGGCGGAAAGTTTATCTTTACCTGGAGTGAGGTAATGGATGAAGCAAGTGTAACCAAAGAAACGAAGAGGAATAATGTATAGGGCCTGTTGCGTGTACAAGAAGGAAAAAGGAACCTAATTGTCAAGGACGAAGGAAGGCATGCGGCTGATAAGATAGCATGTTGTAAGTAGTGCATCTCCCCAAAAGCGAAGAGGAACGTGGTAGTGAAGGAGGAGGGTACGAGTTGTTTTAACCAAGTGACGATTTTTTCATTCAGCAACACCATTTTGTTGTGGTGTGTGGGCACAAGATGTTTCATGAAGGATGCCCTACGAGGTGAGGAACGATTGAAACTGGGAAGACACATATTCACGGGCATTATCAGTGTGCAAAATTTTAATGGAAGTACCAAACTGAGTGTGAATTTCAGTTGAAAAACCTTGAAATATGGAGAAAACATCAGAACGATTTTTCATTAAAAATACCCAGGTACATCAGGAAAAATCATCAATAAAACTGACAAAATAGTAATAACCTAAGGTTGAACAGACTTGACTAGGACCCCAAATATCGGAGTGTACTAAAGCAAAAGGTCACGCAGCACACTTATTGACACAAGGATGATAAGTATGACGAATATGTTTGCCTAATTGACACAACTCACACTGAAGAGATGTGAGGGGAGAAAGACTAGGAACCAAAATGCGTAATTTTTCCAGGCTAGGGTGGCCAAGGCACTGATGAACAAGGGCCGGGGAGGCATGGGAGATACAGGCAATAGGTGGTGAAAGTTGGTACAATCCTCCAGACTCATGTCCTGCTCCAATTGTCTGTTCGGTACACCTGATCCTGAATAAGAACAAAGTTATTAACAAACACAAAAGAGTAGTCAAGGGTGCGGGTGAGTTTGCTAATTGAAATTAAATTAAAAGGACAACCAGGGACAAATAAGACAGAATTTAAGGGTAGGTTGGGAAGTGGATGTGTTTGTCCGACGCCACGAACAGAGATACGAAAGCCATCTGCTAGGGTAACAGAGGGTAGAGAGGTGGAAAAAGATAAGCGAGAGAAAAGATTTTGGTTACCAGTCATATGATCGAAGACATCGAAGTCAAGGATCTAGGGTCTAAGAGAAGAAGACAGAGAGACAAAAGCTACAGGATCACCAGACTGAGCCATAGCAGTAGCAGACGAGGTAGGTGGATGAGCTGCACGAAGCTGAAGAAGGTCATGATATTCAGCAACAGAAATAGTAACATCGGCAGTCGGGGTAGGGATGTCAACCTGGGCTACATTCATTGGCTTCGATTGTTCTCGTGCCTTGGTACGACATTCGACTTCCACATAGCCAAAGCGATTGCAGTAATTGCAACGAGGACGACAGTGACCACCACGACCCCCACCTCGGCCACCGCGAGTAGAGGAATGGGAGACAAAAGCGGAAGAATCATCAAGGGGGCGGAGGAGTAATCACCTAGCGGCGGCCCAAGTGCTGTAGTTAGCTATTCCCATTAATTTTTTGCAAGGAATTAGCAGAACAATGGTGAATGTCATTGCAGAGGCGGAAGCAGAAGAAGAACCAAGAGAGGCCATGAAAAAAGGAACCAAACAGGGTTGGGCAAGGTCGCCGGAGGTCGGGAAAGGAGGCAGAGGGGGTCATTGGCAAGCGGAGGTCGCCAGAAAGGGGCCACACGTCGATATGGGAAGGGCACGTGAGATGCACGAGCCGGAGAAGTGCAGCGCTTGTGGGCATGTGTGGTTGCGAAAGGTGGTGCAATGGTCGCCGAAGGGTGGCGATGCTAGTGGGGTGGTCGCGCTGGAGAAAGCAGGGCGTGGCGGTGGCCAACGGGGCTGGGCAGCGGTCGCAGTACTGTTCACGCAAACCAAACAGGGGAAAGAAACCTAAACTATTGATGCCATATAAGATTACTGTGAAATGTGTGTTATAGACCACACATATGATTCATTATTTATAGTCAAACGATGATACAATAAAGGGAAAGAATATCTAATGTGATCCCTAATTTTAAGTTATACAAGTTTCCATATTTCCCTATTTACTCAAAATTGTATCTCTATCATACAAGTTTCCCTATTTCCCTATTTACATATAATCGTCTTTCTAACACCTTAATTCTTCAAGAGTTTCACGCTACAACTATGAGGGCTCATATGGGGGTGTTTTACACTTTTAAAAGAATTGTTGGAGTTTTCTATTAGCCTGGAATGATGAAGGATATTAAGACCTTCATAGCGAAGTGCCATACTTGCCAAATAAACATGTATCAAATCTTAGCACCAACAGGACTCCTACAACCACTTCCCATTCCCACTCAAGTTTGGAGTTACATATCCATGGATTTTATTTCGGGCCTTCCTAAAGCCCAAGGCAAAGATACAATTTTGGTGGTGGTGGATAGACTGACAAAGTATGTACATTTTATAGGCTTATCATAGCTAATGAGGTAGCTTAAATTTTAATTTCAAAGGTAGTTAGATTGCATGGCTTTCCTACTTCAATAGTGACTGATAGAGATAGGCTTTTCTTAAGCCAATTTTGGTTTGGGTTATTCAAAACAAGCAGGCACTGCACTGAAGTATAGTTGTGACACCCGTTCAAATTGAACACAACTCATACTTAATTAATTATTGAATGCAAGTAAAATTTTTTTGTTTTTTTTACGCTTGATTGTCTTTTCGAAACTTTAAAATAGAAAAACTGTAAATAAAATGGAATTTAGAAATGAGAGTAGAAGATAAAAAGATAAAGTCTATATATATGTGTTATAGTAAAATATATCATGGTTACTAGAATACATAACATCAACGAAATACACACAAACTGAAATACAAGAAAAGTCACTAAGATACAGGGAAAGTCAAAATATACATTAAAAAGAGACATTTCCTACCCCGCTATGTATATTAAAAGTCCTAGTCAGAGCAATGTTTGCCTATCCTATCTCATCTACAAAAAGAAAAGGCCACTAGCCAGGGCCTATAGGTCCTCATCAATCTATGTCTCCTTTGAGTCCTCGGTGGTTGCATGATGTGTATGACTATTGGGCACCTCATGAGGTGACCCAAGTCAAGAAGAAGAGGATGGTGAAGAGGTGTGCTATCCATTGGCCATCCCCTCTTGATCCTTAATCATGAGGGAGTCCAAGGATGACTCAGCTAAAACCACCTCCATAGGTGAACCTTTGTCATTGGCTAGTATTTGCTCGTCTCCTACTGGATTCTCAGCTACTGGTAACTCAAGGAGAGAGGGATATGCATTCACGAACGGTGCTACAAAAGGAACTCTTGGGTCTGCTGGCGGTACTGGTGGTGGAGGAGGTGCATAAAAGAAGTTCAGCAGTAGAGTCGTCGGCACCAAGATAGGTATAGTGAAAGACATGGGGGGCATGAGTACCCTTAGTATCGGAGACAAGAACGTGGTAGTCACAAGGCCTATATATGTCAGATAGTTTGTATCCTTGTGATACATCAAAGTCCCCTCTTCATGGTAGTCAAATGTAAAGGTTGAATAGGATGGGCATCGCCATCTTCATGCATCAACCACTGAACAATCATGTATAAAAGAAAGACAGAGGAGTGAGGTGATTTTGTTCTAAAAATTACTTTTACATAGATGACAGGAAATCTTACCATAAAACATAGATAAAACACAGTTGACAATAATAAAGAGGGGAACTTAGGGTTTCATTTAAGTTGTACTAGACTACCCTTGACTCTGTATAGATCCATACTTCCCATTTGTGAGTAATGGTTTCCAACAAAATTGGGAAGTGATTGGGAATACACATATCTCTCTCAATATCATCAACATGGTACTATCCTCATCATAATTGAGGAACACAATAATAACCCAAGACATCCATTATCCATATAGAGGTATGCTCTCACACCAATCCTAGAATACTAAGTAGTTGTCAGGGTTATCAAGCTTAGTCAGGTAAATATCTTGTGGCTTTCATTGATACCTTGGCCATTGATACCTTCACCACTTGATACCTTACTTCCAAGACCTCCGCAAGTAGGTCCCAGCCTTTCATTCCTCAGCATACCAAACTGTGGCTTCTTATGCAGGGTGTTATGTCACCGCATGTCCCTCGCATCACATTTCTTAACTACCTAAGATCTCATTACTCATTACTCTTATCTTTAAGCAGAGATTTTCCCTGGTTTAAGCACATCTGAGCACCAATATATTCTCTTTACTATATTTCTGCTTCACATTATAGAGACTTAGGACTTTTTTTATCTCATAGTATAACAGATTAAAGTCTACACATTTGTATAAAAAATATCTACACAATTTTAATAGAACAATTTATAATTTATAAGACATGCATCTAAATAACAAGGAAAATGATTAATCATATTTCTAAGAAATTAGTAATTTACTAGTAAATTTCATTTACTACCTTAAGTACCTAATTTTAAGGGTTAACTTGGAACATTTTAGACACTAAGTTACTTAACAAAACCCAAATTTGTTTAAGTATTTATACAAATTTAAGTTTTTAATTTGGGATCTTAGGTACTTAATAAGGAATTAACTAGAGATCCAATTGCTTATTATTTTATGAAAATTGAGTTTAATCATGGCTCAATCAAACTTTTTAGAAATTTATTTTAATTACACTAATTCCTATTATACTAAAATTTGATTTAATTAAAATCCTAGTGCTAAATTGGGCCTTAACTGAGCACTTGTGAATCTTGAGGTTTCTAATTATAAGGTTGAAAATAATGGTTATCAATCTTTAGTTTAATTGATAAAAAATTTTTCCACTCTTTTACCAAAATTTAGGTTAACTTTTATTTAAAAAAATTGAAAGGAACTCCTTTCTAATTCCTTTTAGGGCTAAAAGCCCTTTTTTTACAAAATAATCCAAAATTTTCTTTTTAACCATTCCAAGGTTCACCAAATTTTATTCTAATCTTAAAATCAAGTCTAAATAAGTTGTTTGGTTCAAGTTGCTCAAAACTTCCCTTCTTCCCCATTCATTACACTAATTCTTAATCTAATTGAAATCAAGATAAATAAATAAAAAATTAATTTAGGGACTTACTTCCTTAGTAGAAAACCATGAGCCTTAGAAAAGAAAATTTAAGCTTCACAATCTTTTATCCTCAACATTATTTGGTTAACTTGTTGAAAAGGTTTCATTAAGTTTTCTATGAACATGGCCAAGACCTTTTTCCATTATGCTATGATCAAATCAATTTATTGATAAATCATAGATTCAAGATAAAAGAAACTTGACAACTACCTTCCTTTGGAAAACCCTAAATCCATGAATTTATAGACAAGATCCAAGCTCCTAACCATTTTCATTTTTAACTCAATTTATCCCTTTTTCTAGTTCTCTTATTCATGAAGAAAAAAATTAATGAGCTCTCAAAAAAAAATAAAAAATCATGAGCTCACAGAGCCAAAATAAAGATTCAAACACTTTTTCCTTTAGCAAAATCAACACAATCCATCATTCCCCACATCAATACCAATCTCAATATCAATATGTTGCCATGAAATTATAAAGTTCAGCAACCATAAATAGTAATGATGGAAAGGAAAAAAAAATCACCATTTCAATCATCAATCCACAATAGCAATAACAATGAAAGTAACAACATTTAGAAGAACCATTAACAACAATGGGTTTGGGGAAAACCCACTGACCACCAAATGAAAGTAATAACAAAAATAGAACCCACCCCACTCCCCCATTACTTCACAAGTGGATAAGGATGAGGAGGAAAGCAAGGATGAAGGTGGTGGTGGTCTCCTCAGCTTGACAAGGGAAGCCTCCTAGATGGTGGAAGATGAAGACACTTTGGATGATCTTTTTAGTGTGGTGAAAAAAATGGACAAGGTGAGGAGGAGGGAAGGCTCATTATTTTTCTTCAACAGACAAGGGGTGACGACTTCACAAAAGTGGAAGGTATTTATAACCAAAAAGTTGGGTGATGTGGCATGATGTCATTTTTAATGACATCATTTAACATGATGTCATTTTTTAGGGCATGTGTTTATTATATTTGTTTAATTTATTCATTGGCCTTGCAGAGGTTTTTTTGCATTACCTTGCAGAAGTTTCTCAAGTCTCTACGTTTGGTTTTAATTTTATTGGTTAATTCGCCCGTTATTGCTTAAACTTTAGTAAATTAATTTTAATGTCAAATTAATGAATTTTTATTTGAAACTTAATACACACATTATTTTTCATTTAAACTAATTTTTAAAAATTAAAATTAATTTTTATATTTTTTGAATTTTTAATTATTTAATTAATATTTTTGAATTAAAAATTCATATTACATCCATTTTAACTCAATAAATTCTAGAATTTTTATGAAAACTGTAAAATTAAATATCTTACCAAAATATGAACTGAGATTGTCATTTTTACTATTTTTAGATGTCAAACCAATACTAGTTTGACTAAGTAGACAACCAAGGGCATGTTAATCATTTTTCACAAGAATTTCATAAAATTTCCTAAAAAAATTTATATTTTAATATATATGACATGATTCCATACTTTAAATGATATTTTATTGTCAACTAAACCTTTTCTCATGTCAGCCTTATATGCTGAAAAATCAAGACATAATCATCATTTTTTTCATTTCTTTGGGCTTTGGCTCAGAAGAATTATTAAAAATCACTATTAGATAGTTCTTGAGATTCTGAATGCAATGATGGGGAACAAAATTTTGAGATTTTTTCCTGATTTTTTAGAAATAAATCCACAAATATTAGAAAAAAATTGTAAAATTAAGGTAGGGTGTTACAATAGCTTTGCCTACCATCCACAAATCGATGGACAGACTGAAGTAGTGAATAGGTGCCTTGAAGACTACCTTTGTTGCTTTGCAAAGGATAAATCGAAGCATTGGTCTCAATGGTTGGCATGGGTTGAGTTTTGTTTCAATACTACCTTCCATCAATCTACGGGCATGTCTCCTTTCAAGGCATTATATGGCAGACACCCTCCCCCAATTATATGTGTAATAACTTATCCATCTAAAGTGGAGGCTGTTCACATGTTGGCACAAGGGATGGGATCTCCGATGAGTTGAAGAAGAACTTGCACAAGGCTCAACATGGAATGAAACAATAAGCTGGCCAAAAATGCAGAGACATACAATTTCTGGTAAGGGATTAGGTATATCTAAAAGCACAACCATACAGACTTTGATCATTGGCTGCCTGAAAGAATGAGAAGTTGGCACCTAGATACAATGGGCCTTTCCAAATTTCTGATCCTATAGGTGTAGTGGGTTACAAGTTGAAAATATCTTCCAACAGTAAGGCCATTTGGTTTTCCATGTCAACAAATTAAAAAAGGTTGTCCTATCTACATTGCAGCCACAATCCTTTCTAATGGGGTTTATTTAAGACTAGGAACTACAACCTTAACTTGAGAAACTTCTCGCTTGTCATCACTGTAACACCCTCATTTGAGTACAATATTTAATTTCTTAATATCTATAAAATCGTCTCTGATAAACTAAAGAATTGAGAAATTAGCAGTTATTCCCAATTCCCCTACACTGAGGGCTGACATGAGGAAAAGGTCTAAATGATTGTGAATTGTCATTTTGAGCTTAAAAACATGTCATATATATTAAAATATAATTTCGAGAATTTTCTGAAATTTTTTTGAGATTCTTGTGGAAAATGACAAAACTACCCTTTATTGTCTCTTAAAACTATAGCCAGTATAGGCTTCACATATAAGAGAGGCAAAATGAAAATTATCAATTTATATTTGGGCTAGATACTTAATTTTATAATTCTTATAAAAATTTTTGAAATTTTCTGAGTTAAAATGAAATTTCTATGAATTTTTAACTCAAAAATACCAATAAATACTTAAAAATTTGAAATAAATTATTAAAAATGATTTTAAATTTTGGAAATTATTTTTAATCAATAATTAAGGTGCTCACAATGTTTAAAATAAAAACTCATTCATTTGCTATAAAAGTTAAAATACTAAAGTTTAAGTCATTTTTACCTAAACCGGTCAATTTGTCTATAGAGAAAATGAAATGTAGAGACTTGGGAAGCAAAGATGTGGCACATCTAGCTCTCACTCTGCAGACCCACTCTCTTCAAATTATCACATGTTGTAAAAGAATATTCAAAAAGTAAATTCTATAAAGTTACTTTATGGTAACTTTTGTGACTAGCTAACCTACTTCCTTTTCTATAAAAAGGTTAAATAGAGGTCAAATTTTCACTTCTCCTTGCTCCCTCAAACTGGTCGAACCTGGTTCCCCATCTCCCTAGCTCCATTTCAAAAAATTTTAAACACCCATATCCTTCATTTCTCTCCTCCTTCAACCTTCACTCATAGACCACCACACACCACCTTGTCGGGAAGCTTCAAGAGCTCATCCTCCTCACCTTTTGTTTCAAGAACCTTGAGGTATAGGGTGAAGTGGGGCTATTCTTGCTTTATTTACTTTCATGTAGATGATTTTGGGAGGGTTTGGCCCAAACCTTTAGCTTTTCTTGCTTTCCTACTAACTCTTACTTTTAGTTTTCCTTGTTGTTGCTGTTGTCACTTGTTTATGTTGTTCTTTTTTAAATCTTGCTGCCCTATTTCATTTTGTGGTTTTGAATGCTTGTTTAATGTTTTGTTAACATCAAATTATTGGTCTATGTTGGTAACTCATCATAAAATATTAAAGGCTTGATTTCAAACCTTAAAATCCATGGTTAAGGTTTAAAGCTTGTAATTTTTGTTTAATGTAACAAGAAACTGAAGAGAAGGACCTTTTGAACCTTGGACCCTCTTTGAACCCATGGCCAAGTCCTTCTAAAAAGGACTTAAAAGATAGTCACTTTCTTAAGACAAGCTTGAAGCTTTACCCATCAACAAAGGACCCTAGAACAATAAGAACTTGAAAGGACTTTCAAAACTGAACCCAAGCTCAGTTGACACCCCCAAGTGTTGGCATTTTTCTCCCTAATAAATCACGATTTTAGTGAAGGGTGATAGTGATTATTTTAACTTTTGGTATGCCTAAGAACCCCTAAATTTTGTTTTGGCCATTTAAAGTTCATAACTTGATGAAAAAAATGATTTTTATGAAGAGGTACTTGAGTTCTAGTAAACTGTTTTCGAATCCTGTCTAAACATTATTCACTGCTTTTGTAATATCTCGAGTTGCACTCAATATTCACTTAGCTTTCCAAGGATATCTAATTTTCCTACGTTCACCTTCATTTAATATTTTTAACAAATTTTAAAATCTGGAAGTGATGCACTTTTTTGACGGGTAACTCCTTTGACAACTGTAAATTTTGAAAAATCATTATAAATCGTATAGGCATTAGTTTTTGGAGTTCTTGGACTTTTTGGAAATGATTTTTAATTTCCTTTTTGAAAATAATTGGCTTGGTTGCTGAAAGTTTAAGATGAGATGCAAAAATAGAAAAAAAGAGCTACTAGTTCTCTAATAGGATCTTTTGACCTCTTTGTTTTGCTTTTTTTGTATCTATTTTGTAGATTTTTTCTTGAAATATTCCTTGATGATATAGAAACTATAAAGAAATACCTTTCCAACAAACTATGGATCATATCAAACAAAAATCGTTTACCCACCCAAATTGAAATTTAAAACTGAGGTATAAACCAATATAAAACATAGTTTATAAAAACATAAACATATCAATTGATAAAATCTAGCCCCAATGTCACATCGATTAGAACTATACAAGTCCCAACCAATAAACTAAAATAATAAAATAAGGTTAGTGCCTTTACTCTAAGATCACTCTTCTGGTTCTTGCAAAAATTCACTTGTACACCAATTTCACATGGAGCAAAACAAAAGAAAACAACAAGGAGTGAGATACATCTCACATCATGCTCATAGTGTAATAGTAGAAACATGTAGATCACATACACACTTCATACAACAAAACACAATTCTCATTAAATAACCATACTGATAAAAGAATGCTCATGTAGATGTAATGTTTCTCTATTTCTACTCCATATGCATGTGGTACCAATTCCAATTCAAGACAGTTGTCTAGGAGTACATACTAGCCATAAAGAAGCGCCATCAGCATATTAATGCCTTTGACTTAGCACTCTAACACTAGATTGACATTCTTTGGCAATTGGTTAAGGTTACCAAGCTTTCAAAATACGCCTCGACTCCATAGGATCAACACGAGTCATTGGGTTTCCACATTAGGTATAATCACCCTTAAGGCAGGGTTAAACAACCCTTTAGGGCCTTCACCATCTAAATTAATACATACGTTTTGCCAGCACAATCATCCCAAATGTTATGATGCATGTCTCACACATACAGTGCACACAAGTTTCCCTTTAGACCTTTTATTTACAAACAAGTGAGTCCTATCCTCGCTTCTCACAGGCTAGGTCCTTTACAAATGAGATATCACTCGAGCCCATTCTCGCCTCTTACAAGTTAGGTAACTCATCACAGTGATATCAAGTCATATCATACGTCTTATAGCATAATGTTACATGTTAAACACATCATACATCTCATAGTGTAATATAAAGTATTATTCATAGTTAATTGGAACAAACATCCTCAAGTATAATATGACAAGTCATAATCACAACACAAGTAAAACAACATTCATAATGTCATGTACTCACTTCCCTTATACTATATCATATTCCTATCCCTAAACGATTTAATTATTAGTCTCTCAATTCAATTTTTGATTGCTTAAGCTAGTCTAGCTACTCTCGTACTCCAAAATTTGCACACTTCACTGATAAGGAACTTAACATAGGCATGCTTAATGGAGCATGAGTGTGCTTGATCAACCAATTTTAGTGCACTTATTATGACTTTGTGCTTGGCTTTATCGAATGTTTATTGGACTTAATATTGGTGTTCTAGCTGAGTTTTATGTGTTTGGATTCAAATGGGCTTTAATGAAAATCTCAATTAATTTTTGAATTTTTATTGGTTTTGACCTTTTGTCTTTCTTTAGGTCATAACTTGAGCTACAAAGATGCATTTGAGGTGATCTTGGTGTTTATAAAAGGAGAAAAGAAAATTGTACAACTCTCCTGAAGAAATTGTGGGCTGATTTGACATAAATCATGGACAAAATCGGACTTAAATTTGGATATGCTATTTCCTGTTGGCAACCTAACATAGGTGTAGTATTTCAGGCATATCTTGAGTTATAAACATTATTTTTAGTTGATTCCAAAGCCATTAGTTATATTACATATAAAGATACAATTCTTATGAAGACCACAAAGCCTAATTCGATGATCCTCCTACTCATTTTTACCTACAAAGTTGACGTTTTCTGTTAGAAAGGTAAGTACAAGCGTGCTCATCACTCGGCAGATCACAAAATCACAATTTGTGAGCATAAAGGCTTCCTAAGGCCTCCCTAAACTACCAAAACTCCATAAGGTCATGTTCCTACTATTTTAGTGTCTAATTGCTTAACATTCTATTCCAAAATAAGGATTTCCTATTAATCTAATTCATTCTCATTTAAGCCTAATCCTTTAATTCCTTATCCAAAATAGGGAAAACCCTCAAGTTAACATAAACCTTAGCAATAATCTCATTCTACCCTCAAAAAGTTATAGGTTCAATCAATTCACATCAAATTCATCCCAAAAGAAAACAATATCACCACATATTCTCGCAATACACATGCAGATCAATAATTGCAATTCATACCAAACCCTAACATATAAAGAAGATTACAATTAACCCTCTAGAATTTAGTCCCAAGGAATCGCGGGTTTGGGGAATTGTCATTCCCTTTCATAATCACAATCAAACGCAAATAGATACCACAAACAATTATGGTTTAGGGCCAACCCTCTACCCACCACTATTGTTACATCCATAAGCGAGATAATCTCACTCCCCCTTACCTCAAAAGAAATGAATCCACAACAAGAGGACGAAGATGACTTTATAGCGAATCTTACGATCTCTTAATCACGGTTGCGATAGCTCTTATAATGGCTCCTGCGAAGCGACTCTACTACGACAACATAGGTTTTGAGAGAAAGCAAGAATGAGATAAGGAATTGAGAATTAGGTCTAAAAGAGCTGATAAGTGCTCTTAAAGATAAGTTAGGTCAAAAAAGATAGCGGGCCAAGGCCTAACTAGTAAAAGGCCCAACTAACATAACCTTTAGAAACTTTAGTTATTTTTTAAAACATTTTAATTATAAAACCCCTTTTTAATCTTCCTGTATTATTTTCCCAAAATACTATTTATTAAAATAACACACAACAAACCTTATAGCTATATATTTACACACACATACACACACACACACACACACACACACACACACATATATATATACATACAAGAAAAGAAATATCACAGTGTTACACTTTGCCATTTACCTTGTTAGTGACATAAGGCATAAGATGTTTCAATCTCTTGTATTGAAGCTTAGGTGGATCAGATGAAGGTTATGCTTAAGTAAACCATCGTGATACTCGAGTAAATGGTGGTGGATTTTGCTTTCCGGTCTTAGTTAGAATTGGTTGTTGAATAGGATTTGCAAATGCAGGTGTAGGTGTTGGTGCAGATGCATAAGCAAGTTTAATAGTATGAATGGGTAATGCTAATTTGATATTTTTTTGTGGTTGTAGGGTTGATTATTTGGGTTGTAAAGCATCCAATGCTCTAGATTTCTTCATTTTGTGCTCATTTTCAACAGAGTTGTTGGACAATATGAGAATAAAGTGGGTTAGGTCTTTTGCTTTGTCTTTTTTTGGAGATCTCCTCAATAAAAGGAACATAAACAACTTCTTGAACTTGAGGTGGAACAACTAGTTTGAGTGAAGGGTTCAGGATGACAGTTGGCTTATTTTGTGGAGGTTGAGATTATGGTGAAGGTGGATTGTATAGTTTTCTCTTTCTTTAATTTTGGGTTGGTGTTTAGGTTGGTCTGCGAGGGATATTTGTTTGGGTTGGTCTGTGTAGTGTTTCGTCTTATGGATAAGTGGTGGTTGAGGTTTTTTGATAGCTAGATAGTTGAAAAAATGGTGGTGGAGTTGTGACACCCATTCAAATTGAACATAACATGTATTTATTTAATTATTTAATTAATAATTAAGTTTGAATTGATGAAAATACGGGTAAAATTTATTCGATTGTGATAATAGAAAAATTCTAAGCTTAACAAAATTTGAAAATGGAAATAAAAGATGAAAAATAAAAGTTGTATATATATATATATATATATATATATATATATATATATCATCAAACCATACAGCATGATTTGGTAGTACATGTCTATTAGGAAGAAAGTCATCAGGAATCAAAAGTGCATCAAAAGATAGGTACTACCTAACCCAATATATAAGTTAAAAAGATCCTATTCAGAGCAGTATCAGTCTACCCTATCCCTCATTCTATATACTAAATTTATAGATTCTCGTCTGTAGGAGTATCCTTTGATTTGATCTAAACATCATAGGTGTTACCACCATCTTCAATAATCACAATCAATCACACATAGAAGAAAAACAATGGAGTGAGGTGTTTTGTCCTAAAATTACTTTTACATGGCAGGAAATCTACCATAAAATATAGATAAAACACAGTTGACGATTAAAAGGAACCTAGGGTTTATTCTAAGTTATACTAAACTATCTTTGATTCGATATGGATCTATACTCTCCATTAGTGGGTAATAGTTCTCAACAAAACCGAAAAGTAACTGGGATTACATAGACCTTTTCAACATCATCACATGGTACATTCCTCAACATTAATAAGGAACAAATAACAGTCAGGATGTCCATTTATAGAGATATACTCTCATACCAATCCTAAAGTGTTGGAGAGTTGTCGGTGTTATCGAGCTTGGTTAGGCAAACATCTCGGCTCGAGGGCACTACCCTGGCCATTGGGACATTCACCACTTGATGCCTACCTCCAAGAACTTCGTAAGTGAGTCCCTACCTTTCATTCCTTAATGTATCAAATTGTAACTTCCCTAGTAGGGTGTTATGCCACTACATGTCACTTACTTTATGTTACTCACTAATCTATCAAATTCCCACTTCTCAAATAGAGGTTTTTCTAGTCTCATTTAATTTGAGTACTAGTAATATTTCTACCTTATATTGCAGAAATTATATGATAATAATTTAACAATCATCAAAATTTTGACAGCATAATTATTTACCAAAATTTAGCAAACTAACAATTTGGTAATCACAATTTAATTATCAAAATTTTAGCAGAATAAAGACTTAATAATCCAAATATTATTACTAAAATTTTGGCAAAGTAACAATTTAATAACAAAATTATAATTATATTTTAGCAGAATAACTACTTAATAAATGCATTTTAATTATCCAAAATTGAGTGGCACAATAACATAATAAGTATATTTTAATGATAAAATTGGGCAAAATAACAACTTAATAAATACATTTAACAGTCTAAATCTGAGCAGAGTAACAACTTAGTAATTATAATTTAATAATCTAAATTTGAGCAGATTTAACGGAAAACCTTTCTACTAAGATGCAAAGTGACAATAATTTTGAACCAACTTTACTCTCCCCATTACCTCTAAGGTGGTTGATGAAGAGGATGGAATTATTGGTGCAAAGCTCCTAAAAGCAAAGTTTACTAGTTGTTGGAAACTAGTAAAATTTAAGCAAAATAAAAGAAAGAAATTTTTTAAAGTGATAAGCTCTCCTATATTTCGGTTAGCTTGAGAGAGGAAGAGATGTGTGGAAAACTTTCCAAAAGGTTGCCTATTTATAGAAGGAGGGGGGTTAGATGTCCACTAAGTTGCATCATCCATGATGTCATAAATCTAAATTTTTATTTATTTCTAATCCAATTTAGGGACACATTCAAACTTACGAAGGTGAATCAGCACCTAGGTTGGACGTGTGGCATGGTGTGCTGTCCCAAATCTCTCGTGTTAATTTTATCTACAGTTAAATTAGCTGGTACAAATAAAATCGTCTAAACTTGAATAAATTAACTTTTAATATCAAATAATGAATTTAAATGTAAAACTGAACCAATATATTATTTTTCATCAAAAATAAGTTTCTAATAATTAATTTCAACTTTTATTAATTTATTTCAAATTTATATATATATTTTTGTATTTTTGAGCTAAAAAATTAATATTAAATCCATTTTAATTCAATATATTCCCAAATTTTTTTGAAAAATTCTAAAATTGAATATTTTACCTAGAAATGAACTAAGATTATTATTTTCACCATTTTAGGATGTCAAACCAATACTAGTTTGGCTTATTGGATACTTAGGCGCATTTTGGTCATTTTACACAGAAATTTCAGAAAATTTCCAAAATTTAATTTTAATGCATATAACATGATTCGAAGCTCAAATTGACATTTTAATGTCAATTAAGTCTTTTTCTCATGTCAGTCCTTAATGTTGAGAAATAGGGACAAAATCATTATTTTCTAATTTCTCTAGGCTTTGGCTCAGAAAAATTATTAAAAATCACGATTAGATAGCTCTTGAAATTTTGTGTGTAATGGTGGGGATTAGAATTTTGAAATCCCCTCCTGATTTTTTAGAATTAAATTGTCAAATATTAGAAAAACTATTAAAAAATTGAAATAGGAGTATTACATTTTTCATTATTTTTCTTTCAAAATAAAATTTTTATAATTAAAATATATCAATATAAATTTTTTAAAATATTTTTAGGTTAAAAAGTCTCTAGGTTGTTCTTGCAATCAACCAGAGGTATTTTTGTCATTTCACAAAAACTATTTCAATAAATTCCTAAAAATTTTCTAAAATTATTATTAATTATTCTAAGTATATTGATGATTTAAAAATAAATTTTAAACACTTCAAACTATTTTTGTTTATTAATTATGTTATCTGACTTTTTAGGGATAAAGCAACCATTTTACCAATTTTTAGGCTCTGTTCCTAAAAATTATTAAAAATCTAAACTAAGTACTACTCACTAACATGAACATAACCATAGGGATCAAAATTTGAAGGTCCCATCCAATTCTCCAGAAATGAATACAAAATAATTAGAAAAATAGTTCAATAGCAAAAAATAAGGGTGTTACAAGAGTGGTTTGGTTAGAATATAGTGCTCTAAATTAATAATTTCTTCTTTTACCTCTTGTTGCACTTCTTCCATTAGTTCTCCTTTTACTTATTGGTATGAGATGGTAAGTCTGATTGTTATCTTTCTCACATTTGTAATTGTGAATTCACTTCTTTGCTTACTGGTTGCATAGCCAAAAAGCTTACCTTTACAGCCCTTAGAATCTTCGTGAAATGCATTTCATAATGTGACACCCATTCACATTTGACGTAACTCATACTTATTTGCTTAATTAACTAGTTGTTGATTTTAATTTAATGAAAATACAAGTTGTAACACCCTATGGGGCATTACCATAACTAGGTCTAGATTTCAACAAAAACAAACTTAAAAAGGTAGAAACAACATACAAATGCTACTCATAATTATAATTAAATATTATATACGAACAATACAATAAAAAAATACATGCCAAATATAACTTATCTATCACCCGAAGGTATCGTACAAAATATAAAGAAGAATACAAAAACATAATATAAACTAGACTACGTTTTCTTGCACGTGACTCCAAGTTCCATCTACGCATGTCTTCACTTGTATTCTGAAAAATGGGAAACTTAAAGGAATGAGACATAATGTCTCAGTGAGTGCTCTGAGGACTCTACGGCTAGGTTAGACTCTTCTATTCGGACAACCCTCATCATTTATCTTTTATGGCTTTAAACTCACTAGGTCTCTCATGATTTGCCATACCTACGGTCTAATCTACACCTTTTAATCTTCAATACTTTTTGTGTTAACTACTCTCTCATTCTCCTGACTGTTATATTAGTTTACTATCTCATTCTCAACCTAAGAACTCTTTCTTACCCAAAATGCTCTCTAGTATTTAAACCCTTCATGTTTAGATTTTACTTTTCTTCTTTCAATATTTAAGGTTGTTCTCTATGGGTCAAGTCTAAGGTCACAGACATTCTAAAATACTTTTGACCCTCCCTTAACACTCACCTTAATACCGTCATTTTGTTCTCTCTTATTTGTCTTATACCTTTCTATTACGTTGTGTGGGGATTCACTCTTTCTCTACCTCATTCACAACTATTATTATCCAACTAGGACCCTCACAACACTATCCTAGGGCCTAGCCTCTTACTTATCCTTGAGGTAGCAAACACAATTAATTATAAGCATACATTTATTTCACATCTTTTGCCTAGTAACTAGACATACACATCGTTTTGTTTCATCAAGCAAGCATGACATACATGCATAACATGAGCACATATACATAATCTTGACAATTTATCACAATACACACGTGTACACATTGCATCATTCGCTTATGAACAAGGTCACATAGAATTCACATAATTACAGTGTAGCACACTTCAACATATTGCACTACAACAAGATATATATGCGTGCTATGTTCCTAAACTACTATTCATGCACATGTGGTACCAACCTAAACTTTTCAGAAAGTAGACTAGGAGTAAATGCAGGCCATAAGAAGCGTCATTAGTACCAATGCCTTCGGCTTTCGCACCCTCAACTAGCATGATATCCCCCGGTGACTAGTCAGGGTTACCCAGTTTTGCCAGTATGCTCCAGCTCCATGGGATCAGCATGGACCATTGGAGTTTTCCCAACCGGATAATCCCTAAGGCTAAGGTTAAACAACCCATCACGGCCTCCACCAGCTAGATTCCTACATACTTTCCTCACCACATAACTCAAATGTTATGATGCATGGTCACATATAATGTTTACAACTTTCATAGACTTTTATCATGAATCATAGGCACAATTTCGTATCACACTCATTTTTTTAAGGTAAATAACAACCATACAATATAAACTCAACAAGACATAAAAAAAACAAATAGTAATGAGTTAAACAGTGCCAAAAGGAGTTCACAAACACAAGGAACGTAATAGCAAAAGTCGTATCCGCCTAGCGGTCCAGTGAACCTGCCCAACGTGTTCGCGCCGAAACCCACCCTGCCCAGCGGGTATCGTACCTCGCCCAGCAGGTCTGCGTCAAGACCCAACCCGCCCAACGGGTGTTTCACCCTGCCCAACGGGTCTGCGCGCCCAGCGCCAAGGCAAAATCCAGTTTTCGAAGAAAAGTCGCCAAAAGACTATCTAATCTATGAATTCCTTACTTCCTCACAATTCCTTCAAAACCCATCAAATCTCTAATCTTACGCATAAGGAGGGGGAAAAGGTAATAGATGAAAAATAACAACATAAAAGACAAGGAAGAATATGGAGGAGAGCACTCACCTTTGTGGACATGCAAAGTTGAGTTCTAGGGTTTGGATTCTCCGGTTTCTATTCTTCCTCCTTCTCTTCCTCTTCTTCTTCCCTTCTTTTCCTCATTCTCTCTAACTTTTTTCTTCTTCTATTTTGTGACGGCTAAACCTAACCCTCATTCTCTATTCCCTTCTTATAACATGTGGGTGGGTATGTGGCTTAGTGGGCTTTAGTCCCCTATTGGGCCCTAGATGCTCTTTTGGGTTGTATGATAATATTCCTACTAATTTATAATACTAAGGTATTAATAACAATAATAATAATAAGAATAATAATAATAATAATAACAACAACAACTTATACAACAACAATAATAAATATAATATTAATAAGAATAGAAACAGTAATAATAAGAAATATAATAACAATAACTCTTAAGACATTTTTGGTCTAATAACATATGGGAAGGGTTCTACTAAGAGCTATCTCGTGGTTTATTTCTAGTACTTGAAATTTGGGGTGTTACATAAGTAAAATTTTTCCATTTTGCTTTATACTCAATTGTCTTTTTGAACCTTTTAAAATAGGAAATTTGTAAGTAAAACGGAATTCAAAAATGGAAGTAAAAGATAAAAAAATAAATTCTTATCATATGTGTTAATAACTCACATCATGATAGAACTTAACTGAATACATAGAAAGCCGATGGAATATAGGGAAATCTAGACACTACCTACCCCACTAAATACAGTAAAAATGGTCCTACATCAAAGCATTGTATATGTATCTTATACTATCCCATATATAATCCAAAAGGAAGTAGGATTCCCAGTCTTCATCTGTTGGAGTAATCTTTGGGTCATTCGGTGCAACATCGAGACAATCGTTGTACATCGTTGTCATCTTCACTTATTAACCCATAAAGAACATACATAGAGGAAAAGATAAAGGAATGAGGTGATCTATTCTAAAATCACTTTCACATGTATGGCAAAAATTTTACTATAAAACATCAAACATAGTTGATATTGGAGGAGAACTTAGGGTTTATTCTAAGTTGTACTAAACTATCATTGACTAGGTATGGATCCATACTTCCTAATTATGAGTAATAGTTCTTAACAGAACTGAAAAGTGATTGGGAATACATATACCTTCCTCACAACATCACATGGTACAGTCATCATCATTATTGAGGAACAGAGCAACAACTCAAGACAACACAGTCCACATAGAGGTATACTTTCACACTAATTCTAGTGATGACTCAGTAGTTGTTAGGGTTATCAAGCTTGTTCTCTACAAAGATCCCAACTCAAGGTTGCTATCTTGGCTATTGGGATTTCACTACTTGATATCGCACTCTTAAGACCCTCAAGGTCCCTGCATATATCTCGCAATGTACCAAACTATGGCTTCCTTAGTAGGGTGTCATGCCACTACATGTCCCTCGCTCTACATTACTCACTAATTTATCAATGTCTTACTTCTCAATCAAAGATTTTTCTTAGTCTCATTTAACTTGAGCACTAGTACAATCTTTTCTAATATCTATGTCACACATTGTAGATGACTAAATTACATACTTGTAAATAATTGCAAAATAGTAATTGAACAATTCATAAATTTTACATAAAAAAATACAACTGTAATTCTAGAAATTAAATATCTAATTAAATCCTTAAACTTAAACATTATATAAAATTCCTAATTTTAACTTTAAAATCATTAGTTCACTAAGGTCAAAATCATCAGACTTATATTCTAATTTATAAACTAACTTAAGTTTAGATTTTCACTAAATAATCAAAATTTCAATTTCAATTATTAGAATACATTTGCTAATAAAATTTGTAAAATTTCCTATTTTATTTTAATTGGGTCGTAAGCCCATTTATATTACAAAAGAACTCTTAATTTAACTTGGGCTTTGAAATGATGATCACTACTCACTTTTGTAAACTTTTGTTATTATTGACTAAAAATTTCATCATTTTCCTTCTTTAAAAAAATCCGTGAGTCTAATGAAGGAAATAAGATAACAAAATTTTCTTCTATTAATTCTAATACAACCTAAACTCTTCTACTTTATCTATAAAATCCTTTAAATTTTACCAAATTTTAGCAGCATAATAGCTTAATAATCACAACTTAAGCATCAAAATTTCAATAGCATAATAGCTTAATAATCACAATTTAAGCATCAAAACTTTAGCCACTTAACAGCTTAATAATCACAACTTAAGCATCAAAATTTCAACAACATAACAATTTATTGATCATATCTAAAAATCAAAATTTAGCATCAATCATCATAATGATATAAAGGAAACAAAAGCTAAACTTGTATATTAAAGGGTTTAAGGGAAAACACTTCGTACCAACATGTAAAATGACTATAATTTAGAACCAACCACACTCCCCTCATTACTTCAATGGAAGTAGATCGCAAGAGAATAAGTGTAAGGACCCACTATCACTGCTGGACAATGCAACCATTCTTCTTATTTGTTAATGTATAAATTTCTTTTTCTTTTTTCAAGAAAACTACCCTGGTTAACATACAACTAACATCATCATCAACATGTACACATATATAAGAGACCATCTGTCTTAACCAAGATCAATTGTGCAATATATACAAACCAAAGATTTATAAAACATGCATACCAACGTGATGGAAACCTAGGAGGCCCAAGTTGATTGAGATCTCGAAGGCCCAATAGGAGACCCAAAGCAGAGTAAAGCTTAAAGAAGAACTACAAGGACTTAGTGTAACACCCTAAGGGGCATTACCGTAACTAGGTCTAGATTTAAAAAAAAACAAACTTAAAAGGTAGAAACAACATACAAATGCTACTCATAAATATAATTAAATATTATATACGAACAATATAATAAAAAAAAAATACATGCCAAATATAACTTATCTATCACCCGAAGGTATCGTACAAAATATAAAGAAGAATACAAAAACATAATATAAACTAGACTACGTTTTCTTGCACGTGACTCCAAGTTCCATCTACGCATGTCTTCACCTGTATCCTGAAAAAGGAGAAACTTAAAGGAATGAGATATAATGTCTCAGTGAGTGCTTTAAGGACTCTACGGCTGGGTTAGACTCTTCTATTCGGACAACCCTCATCATTTATCTTTTATAGCTTTAAACTCATTAGGTCTCTTATAATTCGCCATACCTACGGTCTAATCTACACTTTTTAATCTTCAATACTTTCTGTGTTAACTACTCTTTCAATCTCCTGACTGTCATATTAGTTTACTATCTCATTCTCAATCTAAGAACTCTTTCTTACCCAAAATGCTCTTTAGTATTTAAACCCTTCATGTTTAGATTTTACTTTTCTTTCTTTTAATATTTAAGGTTGTTCTCTATGGGTCAAGTCTAAGGTCACAGACATTCTAAAATGCTTTTGACCCTCCCTTAACACTCACCTTAATACCGTCATTTTGTTCTCTCTTATTTGTCTTATACCTTTCTATTACGTTGTGTGGGGATTCACTCTTTCTCTACCTCATTCACAACTATTATTATCCAACTAGGACCCTCACAACACTATCCTAGGGCCTAGCCTCTTACTTATCCTTGAGGTAGCAAACACAATTAATTACAAGCATACATTTATTTCACATCTTTTGCCTAGTAACTAGACATACACATCGTTTTGTTTCATCAAGCAAGCATGACATACATGCATAACATGAGCACATATACATAATCTTGACAACTTATCACAATACACAATCACATTTCACACGTGTACACATTACATCATTCGCTTATGAACAAGGTCACATAGAATTCACATAATTACAACGTAGCACACTTCAAGATATCACACTACAACAAGATACATATGCGTGCTATGTTCCTAAACTACTACTCATGCACATGTGGTACCAACCTAAACTTTTCAGAAAGTAGACTAGGAGTAAATGCAAGCCATAAGAAGCGTCATCGGTATTGATGCCTTCGGCTTTCGCACCCTCAACTAGCATGATATCCCCCGGTGACTAGTCAGGGTTACCCAGTTTTGCAAGTATGCCCCGGCTCCATGGGATCAGCATGGACCAGTGGAGTTTTCCCAACCGGATAACCCTCAGGGCTAAGGTTAAACAACCCATCACGGCCTCCACCAGCCAGATTCCTACATACTTTCCTCACCATATAACTCAAATGTTATGATGCATGGTCACATATAATGCTTACAACTTTCATAGACTTTTATCATGAATCATAGGCACAGTTTCATATCACACTCATATTTTTAAGGTAAATAACAACCATACAATATAAACTCAACAAGACATAAAAAAACAAATAACAATGAGTTAAACACTGCCAAAAGGAGTTCACAAACACAAGGAACGTAATAGCAAAAGTCGTATCTACTCAACAGTCCAGTGAACCCGCCCAGCGTGTTCGCATTGAAACCCAACCCGCCCAGCGGGTATCACACCCCACCCAGCAGGTCCGCATCAAGACCCAACCCGCCCAACGGGTGTTTCACCCCGCCCAACAGGTTTGCGCGCCCAGCGCCAAGGCAAAATCCAGTTTTCGAAGAAAAGTCGCCAAAAGACTATCTAATCTATGAATTCCTTACTTCCTCACAATTCCTTCAAAACCCATCAAATCCCTAATCTTACGCATAAGGAGGGGGAAAAAAGTAAATAAATGAAAAATAACAACATAAAAGACAAGGAAGAATATGGGGCAGAGCACTCACCCTTGTGGACACGCAAAGTTGAGTTCTAGGGTTTGGATTCTTCGGTTTCTATTCTTCCTCTTCTTCTTCCCTTCTTTTCCTCATTCTCTCTAACTTTTTTTTCTTCTTTTATTTTGTGACGGCTAAACCTAACCTCCTTCTCTATTCCTTTCTTATAACATGTAGGTGAGTATGTAGCTTAGTGGGCTTTAATCCTCTATTGGGCCCTAGATGCTCTTTTGGGTTGTATGATAATATTTCTACTAATTTATAATACTAAGGTATTAATAAGAATAAGAATAATAATAACAACAACAATAATAATAATAACAATAAATATAATAACAACAACACAACACAATAATAATAATAATAATAATAATAATAGGAAATATAATAACAATAATTCTTAAGACATTTTTTGTCTAATAACATATGAGAAGGGTTCTACTAAGAGCTACCTCGTGGTTTATTTCTAGGACTTGAAATTTGGGGTGTTGTACTTAGGGAACCATGACAAGATTAAAAGATAAAGAAGGCTAAGAAAGTTACTTTGGATGAAACAAGAAAAAAAATGAACAACTTATTCTCAGTCAAGTTAAATTTAGAAGGAGAAGCACTTAAGTTGATCCAAGTAGTCCATGTTGATAAAGAGCCCAATGTGGGGAAGACTTTGATTAGCTATCATTGTATAATTGGACCTTAGTTTTTTGTTTCACTTATTTTTATAATTGGGCCTATTCTTTGGGCTTAAGGGTTAGCCTCCTTGTGTGAGTAGCACCTTGGAATAAACTCTATAAATAGAGATGTAATCCTTTTCATATCAAAAGTTGAATAATATTGAGGTTTACTCATTTGTGAGTGTGAGTAGAGCATTGGCTCCTCTTTTGGGTTCTTAGATTGAACCTTTCTTGATTCTTATCAAAGGCTTCTATACCTTTGTGGCAAATCTTTGCTGGACTTATCACTCTTTATAGAGTGTGGCGTCTTCTGCCATATTCTTTCTATTCCATTTCTTTATTTTTGCTATCATTTCAATTTTCTTGTCCTTTCTATTTTATCTTGTTAATTCTCTTGCTACTATTTTTCTGCGCTATTTACATTAATTCTCTTATCTGTTTGCGCAAGTCTTATGTTCTACCTTTCTTCATTTTCTTTTATTCCTATAATTTTTGTTACAAGATAACCAACTCAAGGATGATCTATAAAAACAATATGAACCCAATCAAGATCATATCATGTGGTAGAACTCGCATCGTCATCACCTACATGAAAGGACATGCAATAGTTTTATTGAATGTTGCATTAAGAAAAGGCCTAACTCTATGGAGACTTGATTTCCTTTGAATGGAAAGTTTTTTATTCATTATGTGCCTACACACCCAACCTCCTAGCTCAAAAATAAGTCTAAAGAAGCCATCACATGTAACTTCCATATTAGAGAATTTTTTTATTTTTTATGCATAGCTCTTCAACTTGGCCAAGGCTATTAAGGGGTAAGGCAACACACCCAAGTCTCAATGATTTTGCATTATTATTCAAAACATCATGCAAACCCAACACATCATGACTTAACACATGTTCTTGCACATCCACTAAATCATAAAATCTAGTAGTGTGTGTCAAGGATTTCTTCTTCTTATTATTGCCTTGTTTTGCATATTGATCCACCACTTCATCAAATTAAGTCTTTATGTGCAATTTGGCCTTAGGCTTCAAGACAAAAGAAATGTTAGACAAAGGAATCAAATTAGAAGAATTAAAGGAATTGAATTCATGAGCCAACTTAAAAGAAGGAATTATAGTAGTAGAATGCAATGAATTCCTAGGTGAATTTAAGGACTTAGTCTCGGCTTTAGGTGTTAGCCATTCTCTAGTGGTCTTCAATTCCTCCTTTTCCTTTGAACTTGGATTAGTCATGCAAGTGGTCAAATTCAGATTTGAAGTCTTGAAATGTCCACTAAGTTCCTTCAAGCCATGAGGCATTTGTGTCTTTGGGAGCTCAACTTTTTGATGCTTTGCATTCTTCCTTTGGAAGCACTTCTTCAAATCCCTTTAAAAGAGAATCATCACAACCAAACAAAAAATTAGAATTTAAGATAGAGTTAACAGTTTTTTTAGCAAATGCATTCTCATGTTCTTTCTCTTTTTCTCTTAATTTGTTTTCTATCTCTTCTTCTCTCAATTTTTCTTTCTATTTTTCTCTATTACTTATCTTTTTTTCTCTATTCCATATCTCTTTTTCTCCACTTCCTCTATCTTTTTCTCTACTTCTTTTCTCTTTTTCTTTGCTTCCTCTCTCTTTTTCTCTACTTCTTTTCTTATGAATTCTTCTATTTCTCTCCCAATTGTCAAACATCTTATGAAGTTCTTCCTTTTCTCTTTGAAACATTCTCTCCAAGTGCCTTGACAGGTTTTGAAGTTTGAGTTCCACTTCCATAGTCAAGCTTCAAAGAAAACAAGTTAGTAGACATAAAAAAAAAGGACCTCACCACTCTTTTAAGTGTTTCACTCTAAGAATGGAATTCACTCGTGTTTCACACAATTTTTGCTTTTGATTAATGAATCTCTCTTGCCTTTTACCTCTCATGTCCTCTTTTACAAGTTCTTAAATAGAACCCCAATGCATATCAATTATCAAAAGCGCATACAATTGTAAACGGTCCTTACAAGTGTTCTCACTGGGAAATTCAAGAAAAGAAATACTTTAGACAAAACTAAAAGGAAATTTGAAAGACAAACAAGAAAAGCTAATTTAGAAAAAGAATTCAAAAGAAAGACAACAAAAAGGAATAATGGAAGAGATGAAGAAGAAATGCGCAAGTTTGAATATTGAGAACAACACCACTTTTTATGAATTCCTTAAGGCAACCAAATTTAAATTATTTGAGTGCAAGGGGCAATTTTTTTTTAATTCTTCAGGTATTTTTTCATTTTTTTCTTTCTTTTTGTTTTATTATTCTTTTTATTTTATTTTATTTTATTGTTCTAAAATATATTTTTTTACCCCAGTTTGTTTTGCACTTGCAACAAATATTATATGCTTAATAAGGTATATAGCCTTCAGAATAAGGTGCTATGATACATGTAGAAAGAATTGCGTGGAATTAAAGAGAATTAAATTGTGCATAATTAAAAATGATTATGACAATTAAGACTCAGTTATGACATTTAATAACAATTAATGATCGTAAATAACAATAAATGACAATTAATGAGAAAATTAAGACAATCAATTAGGCAATGGAAGACACAAAACACAAGAACACTACCAAACTCTAGGATCCGAGCTCTAGATACTACATGATATGATCTTGATTAAGAGTCATATTGTTTTTACGAATCATCCTTGAGTTGGTTATCTTGTAACAAAAATTATAGGAATAAAAGAAAATGAAGAATGGTATAAGATAAGGCTTGTGCAAACAGATAAGAGAATTGATGTAAATACCGCAGAAAAATAGTAGCAAGAGAATTAACAAGATAAAATAGAAAGGACAAGAAAATTGAAATGATAGCAAAAATAAAGAAAACAGAATAGAAAGAAGATGGTAGAAAACGCCACACTCTATAAAGAGTGATAAGTACAGCAAAGATTCGCCACAAAGGTATGGAAGCCTTTGATAAGAATCAAGAAAGGTTCAATCTAAGAACCCAAAAGAGGAGCCAATGCTCTACTCACACTCACAAATGAGTAAACCTCAATATTATTCAACTTGTGAAATGAAAGGGATTACATCTCTATTTATAGAGTTTATTCCAAGGTGCTACTCACACAAGGAGGCTAACCCTTAAGCCCAAAGAATAGGCCCAATTACAAAAATAAGTGAAATAGAAAACTAAAGGTCCAATTATACAGTGATAGTTAATCAAAGTCATCCCACATTGGGCTCTTTATCAACATGGACTACTTGGCTCAACTTAAGTGCTTCTCCTTCTAAATTTAACTTGACTGAGAATAAGTTGTTCATTTTTTTTTGTTTTATCCAAAGTAGCTTTCTTAGCCTTCTTTATCTCTTAATCTTGTCATGGTTCCCCAAGTCCTTGTAGTTCTTCGTTAAGTTTTACTCTGCTTTGGGTCTCCTCTTAGGCCTTCGAGGTCTTAATCAGCTTGGGCCTCCTATGTTTCCATCACAATGCCACAACCAAGATATACATTAGTAAGGGAGAGGGGATACAAAACACACTCCCTAAAGCTTTTGGTCAAGCTATACCTCAAGTGTAAAATATCTATCAAAAAAAACATCTAAAGCGAGAATATGACTCATCACATCTCAGTGTCTCCAAGCTGGCAGATCGGTCATCAACTCTAAGCAGCAGGATCAAAGAAAGCCTCACCATCTGCTCCCACATCAACGACGTGATCATCACAAGCATGAACCACACGTGCAAACAGTGCAAGGGCAAGCTTATTTGAAACAACATAACATATAGCATGAAAGAAAAGTAATATGAAATCTCCTAGTCATACATCGACAGGTATACACATCTACTATCATGATTTGGCACCTTCATTTAGATACATACATACACAGGATTTACATACAATTTCATAATACATGTCCACATTATAAATCAATGATATTAATCACCATGCCAATGCATGAGGAAACTACTCTCGAGAGATTTACAACATTTTAAGCATCTAGCACAGACATGTTTCTTAACATAGCACCATCCATAGCTATTGGGGAACACTGTAGCTCTGATATATAGATAGAATCAAGCGGTTAACTAGGATAGATATACGTGGGTAGTGGCTCACCATGGCACTAGGCTTGCAATGACCTTGGCCCCCTGTGAAATTGTCCGTCTACCTATCCCCTAGGTCTTAGGTGCAATGACCCCACTAACCCTTTCCGACACTAGGTTGGAGGTCTATTTGAGTTGCAACTCCTGTCAACCAACCAATTTACATGTTTGCTCATAACATAGTCACCACTGTGGACTTATGCATGAATGCATCTACTACACCATCCACCATCAAACCAACATGAACAATTTAACAAAGTTAAGCAACAACAATTTAACAAAGTTTAACGACAACACCATGTGAGCTCAATTTAGCACCTCACATGGTCAACAACCACCAATAACCCCATGTAGGCTCAATTCAATGCCTAACATGGAAAATAGACAAGGCCCTATCTCAGCAACCTACACCTCTTTAGGATTTTATCAACGAATCCTCTCAACCATAAGTAGAGGTTCTATCTAAACAACCTTCCACTTCAACAGCATACCCAACAGTCAATAACAATTTGAAAACCAAAACCCTCTTTGAAAACCACTTGAAATATCCAACTATTCTTGAAATACACATTTGAAATCCTCAAGGTTTAGAAATTCATAAATCTTTAATCATTTAGAAGACTCTTTAGTCAAGAGATTCACAGAAATTTTTCAGAATATTTCTCTTTCTTAGTTAAGGAAATCATATTTAAATTGAATATCTTTTCGTCATTTCCAAATAGAACTCTTGGAAAATGAATAACACCCTTTTTATCTATATATAATAGATTAATTTATGAAGTGGAAATTTTAATTCTAAAATAACATTAAATTTTAAAATAACAGATTAAATATATTAATAACAGATTATCTCCTATACTAATAGATTAAACTAGTCAGAAATGAATCAGAAATCATTTACTGATATAAATAATCGATTATGAACCTCCATAATCGATTATTTCAGAACCAGTGTCAAGAAAACAATCCCTAAAGCTTGAATAATCGATTATCAGCTTTCATAATCGATTATTTTAGAGCCAGTATCATGAAAACCACCTTTGGAGCTTAGAATAATCAATTATGAGGTTTCCATAATCGATTATTCGCGACAGAATGTAGAAAAATATAAATTTTCAACAGAAAGCTCAATCTTCTCAACAACATATATCCAGATTTCGACTCAATGAGAGCTCCAACATCATCAATCAATCTCAACAAAGCTTATATGCATCAGATTGTATAACTAATTCAACATTTCATCACACAAATCTCAAATTTCTCATCCCAAACCCATTTTTACCAACATACCACCATAAAGCTCATTCTAACAGAAATTTTGTAGATCTCTAGCATATATCAGTATAACAACATACACCTAACACAAAACATCTATGAATGAGCTTCCCTTACCTCTTGGAGCCACCAAAATTTGAATTAGTGGAAAAGAAGATAAAGGGGAAATAAAACCCTAGAGCCAAAATCAAAGGGAAGTCTCTACAATCACAATATCCACACCCAAAATCTATCAATACTCAATAGTAAACTCAGATTCAAACGAAGTTTTCCCACACCCCCAATATATTCCCACGAAAATCAAGAGAGAAGGGAAAGAACTCACCAATTTGAGGCAACAGGGATTTTATACAAGAGAAGAAAAAGGGAAATGGGTCTTGGATCAAGTCTCAACCTTGAGTAGAATTGGGAATGCCTTAAGAGAATTTGAGATGCTTATAGAAGTGTGAATGATAATATAAGGAAGAGGAAGAGAGTTTTGCCTCTTAAAAAGGGGTTATAGGCTCTAAGAGAGGCCTTGGGCTCACCAAGGCCCAAAACTGACCCAACAGCACGATTCGCTCACTAGACCAACATAAATAAAATCTACAGAGATATTTGGCTCAAACAACATTTTCTCAAATTCCACAATTCAAATCGGAGTTTCCAAGACAACACCACATAAAACAACAATCAAACATCTACAATTTATTTATTACATCTTAAATATAAAATTATAAATTTAATTTTCACTTTCAATTATTAAATCACTAAATCACGCATTAGGAAAACACTAGTGTTAAAATAAGAGGTAGATCCAAGGTCCCCTTTTAATGAAGCTTGGAAAAGATAGTAATGTGGCTTTAGTATGAAAATGGAAGTTAAAAGAAATTTTATGGTGAAGGGAGGGAGATAGAGCATTCAACTAGTTCTTGTTGAGGAGGAGGATGAAAAAAATGTCCCCAGGATGGTCTATTTATGGAGAAGAAGAGGGGTGAGGTGTTCTAATAATGACATCATCAATATGATTTCATAAATCTATTTTTATTTCTTTTTAATTTATTATACTAACATGAGTAACAATTTAGAGTGGTGAGTCATCTAGGCTAAAGATGTGATGTGGCATGCTGAGGAGTCCCTTAATCTTAGTGATTTATTTTCTTTGCAGTCGAATTAATTAGAACAAACAGAATTACCTAAACTTTGGTAAATTAGCTTTTAACATCAAATTAATGAATTTTATTATGAAAATTTACATACGCATTATTTCCTATTTAAAATTAATTTTTATTTTTTTTTTCAAATTTTTATGTATTTAATTAGTAGTTTTGAGTTAAAAATTCATATTAAATCTATTTTGACTTAATAAATACCGAAAATTTTATGGGAATTCTAAAATTAAATATTTTATCTAAAAATGAACTGAGATGATCATTTTCACCATTTCTAGATGTCAAACCAATACTGATTTGATTTAGCCAATAACTAGGGACATTTTGGTCATTTTACACAAGAACTTCAAAAAATTCCCAGAAAATTTTTAAATTTTATTTTAATATATATGACATGATTCCTAGCTTAAATTGACATTTTATTGTCAATCGAATCATTTTCTCAAGTCAATCTTTAATGTTGAGAAATAAGGACAAAATCGTCATTTTTTTATTTCTTCGGGCTTTATCTTGGAAAAATGATTAAAAATCATGATTAGATAGTTTTTGGAATTTTGAACACAATGGTGCGGAGCAGAATTTTAAAATTTCTTCCATATTTTTCAGAAATAATTCTACAAATATTAGAAAATAATTGCAAAGCTAAAATAAGGGTGTTACACATAAAGAAATGGTTGTCTTTAAATTGAACATGCTCAACCAATGATCCACTATAAGTTTGGGTAGATTGATATTTTTCCCCTTAAGATATTGAATAGACAAAATATGCTCAATTGGGTCACCAAATCCTTTGAGGATTTCTTGGGAAGGATGATGTATATAATACACCATGCAAAATTTTGGCCTTATTGCTCATTAATGAGGCCCTATCGTCCTTGAGTTCCTTCCTTCCATACAAAACTTCATTCACTTCTCTTGGTCGATTATCTTCTTCTTACTTAGGTTCATACATCATTCCATCATTTGCATATCCAATTATCCTTGTACATTGATAGAGATGATTATAGAGTGGTCACCAACTTCCCTACAAAGGGTTCTATCAATTTCTCGTCCAAATATCCAAAAATGAGTGTAAGGATTTGGATACCATTCACTGAACTGACTAACAAAGGGTATCCAACCAACTATCTTGATATTCTCTATAATGTTAATGCCTTCATCCTTTAGTGCTCTATAAGCCTCATAAACCTTTCAGGTAGGAAGTCTGTGTCCTTGATGTCTTCTCTCTTGAGGACCATTGGCTTTACTGTGCCTCTTCTTACCATTGATGGTTTCAAACAAAACTTCAAAAAGAAAAAAAAGGGTTCTGAAAAGCAAAATGCATAAATAGGATGTAAAGAAAATAGAGATAATTTTGAAAAGAGAGAGCTTTTTAGAAGAAAAGGAAATAATCTTAAAGGGATTCATAATTTTTTTTAAAAAGAAAAAGAAAGTAGGGAAGGAGAGGCATTAAATGTGATTTATTTTTAAAAAATGATAAATCCATCACTTACATTGAAAAGGTGTTTTTGGAACCACCCCTATCTCTTTAGCAACACGAGAATAAAAATAAAATTCACATATAATGCATGGCATTGAGGAATGCTTATAGATGCTTACAGGATGATGCATGGCAAATGAATGAATGTAAATTAAACAAATAACATATGCATGTTCAAATGATTTCTAATGAAAATGAATCTAATATCTAAAATGCCTTTTTGAACATAATCTCTATTAAAATGACAACTTATTTCTATATGCTTTTCCCTAGAATGTTGAATAGGATTCTTTAAAAGATTAATAGTGTGACACCCTTTACCCCAAAGCTAATTATTAAATAAATATTACAAAAATATAATATACTTTTTATTTGCGAAACAAAATGATAATTTGAAATCTTTCTCTCCACACGGTAAAGGACATCATATGCACAACTCACATGTACTAAAACTCCATAAGATACTTTACTGATTAACCAAAAGATGGTGGCTCACAGTTGGCCATACAAGTCTTTGGAAAATAAACCAATTTAAAGAAGTAAAACTATTAATCTAAAGTTCAAAAGTTGAAACAATAAATAACTAAGACCCCAATGTCACATTACTATCAGAGCTGACAAAACCCAAAGATGCAGTAAAATAAACTGTAATGAGGCCATGCCTCTACTCTAAGACTCCTCCTCAAGGTCCTACTGGACGTCACCTATGTATCATAGACATAGACAAAAAACACCAAGAAACAAGAAGTAAGATATATCTCACATCATGCTCAAAGTATAATAATGGAGACAGGTAGAATATACATCATATACATAATCAAAATAACATTAATTTGCAAGAATCAAAACACACAAACATATGTAATGCAATACTTAGCTTCTACTTCTCATGCACATTTGGTACCAATCTAAGTTCATCTCGAAAGTAGACTAGGAGTAAGTGCACAGCCATAAAAAGTGTCATCGATATTGATGCCTTCTCGGCTTTTGCACCCTCAACTAGTATGATATTCCCTGATAACTAGTTAGGGTTACCCAGTTTTGCTAGTACGCTCCAGCTCCATAGGATTAACATGGGCCATTGGAGTTTCCACACCAGGTACCACCCCCAAGACTAGGGTTAGACAACCCATCCCGGCCTTCACCAATCGAATTCCTATATACTTTATTTCTCCATATGATTCAATGTCATGATGCTTAGTCACATACAATACTTACAACTTTTCATCAGCTTTTATCATGAGACATTGACACAAGTTCATATCACACTTAGTTTTCTCAAGGTAAATAACAATCATAAGGTATAAACTCAACAAGGCATCCAAAAGAAGAAATAATGAGTTAAAGATCGCAAAAGGAGTTCACAGGTGCAAAAACGTGTGGGGAAGAGACTTAGACGTGTGTTTTGGAGTAGCCAAGGTTGCACTCGCCCAGCAGGACAAGAGGGTCGCCCAGCGGGTTGTGTATCCCACCTGGCAGGGTCAACACGCCTAGCAAAAAATGTAGTCGCCCGGTGCTAGCACGGAGTCCAGTTTTCGAAAAAAGTCACCCAGCGGCTATCTAACCTTGCCGGGCGAGTTTGAGATCCAAATTTTAATTTGGTTTTTATATTGTCTTTAGCTTCTAAATGCTCCAAAATAAATAATTAAATTCTTAATCACTTCTTCTACCTTGATAATTGGTCAATCTAATTTATAAATTCCCTACTCATTCACAATCCACTCAAAACCCGTTAAATCTCTAACTTAGGCACAAAAGGAATAGCAAAAAGGATCCATGATAGTCCATAATAATTTAAACATAAAATTTCCAAAAATCACATCAATGATTTGGGAAAAATTACATTCCCCTTTGCACACACAATCATACAATTCACAAACAATTGGGGTCTAGGGTCAACCCTTCTACTCATAACCAAAGCCATACCCATGAGTGAGATAACTCATTCCCTCCTTACCTTGAAAAAGGTGATCTCCGACAAAAGGGTGTAAATGATGCAGCAACGTCTTCCTAAGGTTCCTCACTTCTTGATTGCAACGGCTTTGACGACACAATATCTCCAAAGAGGCACAAGAGAGAGAATGAGGAAAAATGGTTAGGTTTTCAAGAAATCTAAGGGACTCTCAAAGCTAACTTTGGGCTTATGAAAAATATGCCCAACACAAGAGTCTTAAAACTTTTAAAAACATTCTAATTATAAATTCCCATTTTAAAGGCACAATATATCTTTTTCCCAAAATACCATTTTATTAAAAACAAGACAAACAAATAATAATAATAATAATAATAATGCATATTAATTAAAGGAAAACATTGGGGTGTTACAAATAGCACTAGTGTTATCACAATAAGCAGTAATGTTTTTCTCAAAACTTGAATAATCTTCCAATTGATATTTTACCCACAATAATTGTGAATAACAACTAGCTATTGAAACATATTTTGTTTTTGGAATTGAAAGAGCAATATAATTTTGTTTCTTGCTGGGTCAAGATATGAGACTTTGTTGAATGAAGTGCCAACCTCCACTAATACTTATTCTTTCAATCCTATCATTAGCATAATCTGCATCACAATATCCAACAAACTTGAAATTTTGACATTTCTCATAAAACAAACTGAGGTCAATGGTACCAACTAGTAAAAAAAAATCATTTTAACATCTTTTAGGTGTGATTCTTTGAGATTAGATTGAAATGTAGAACATAGATAAACACTAATCATGATATTAGGTCAACATATAGTGACATAGAGCAAATAACCAATCATACCTTTGTAGATGATATGATATGCTAATTTACCTTATTTGTTCTTTGTTAATGCAACAAATGGATGCATTGGCATGCTTATAGGCTTAGATTCATCCATCATGAACTTTGTCAAAAGTTGCTTACTATATTTGTTGACGAATATAGATGCCTTTGAGTTCTTCCATCATGCTACTTTTGAACTCGCTCTGTGTAACACTGTGTTTTTTTAATGTTTGATTTAGTGGTTTAATAACTAAAAGTGGAAACATAATATGTGATATTGGTGGTTAAAATGAATAAATAAGTTGTTTTTGTAAGAGTGTTGTTTTATGTTGGTTGTTTTGGAAATTCTTGTCTGAATATAGGGAACTTGGGGAAAATGTTCTTGAGCCAAAGTGAGAGTGTTGGTTATGTTCATATGGGTTGTTGAGGGAAACAATAGTGTTGAGCCAGTTGTGAGGCTTAGGGGAGTGATTAGGCGGACCATGGGCTTTAGTGGGTCCAAAGCCTTTGTGAGGCCTAGGAGGGTTTTAAAACATAAAGACCCTTTTTCTTTTTCATTCTCTCATTTCTCTTCCCTCACTTTCTCTCATTCACTCCATCTCACTTAAACCCACCTTGAGTGTAGAAGGAATTCAAACCTTGATATCTTGTCTGTGTATGGAGAAGAGTCGATTTCTCGAAGGTTTGGCTCAAGAGTTCATTTTCTCCACATTCTCCTTTTTCCCCAATTTTTGGATTCAGAACTCCTAGAGGTAAGGGGAGCTTACATTTGTTGAAAAGTTGTTGTATGAACATAATTGTGTGTTAATGTGACCTTGGTTTGTGTTGAAATCAAAATTTAAATGAGTTTTGTTGGAATTTCATTTGGAAATGGGTTTCTTTGAATTTGTGGATGATTTTTGTTGAAACAATGTATGGATTGTTGAATGTGTTGAGTATGTTGTTGTTGGCTATTGTGTGGTTGTATTCGACCTCTATGGAGTCGATTTGGGGTATGAGTGAGTGAAAAGTGTAGATTTTTGGGGTTTTTCAAAGAGAGTTTTGTTGCTACTGTCTGATAGTTACTGTACGATTGTGGCTCTCGCTGAGCGAGAATGACCTTGGGAGTGGAGTAAGGCTCTCAGGTTGGGGAATCACTGAGCGATTGTTTGTGTTGCTAAGCGAGTGTTCTTGAATCATAGTAATTGCTATAGTGTAGGAGGAATTAGCTGAGCAAAATGTTATTTGTTGAGCAAGTGATCACGAGAATTCTATAAATTTTCTAGAACATGGCTCACTGAGCGAACGCGACATTCGCTGAGCGAGTGAAAGCATTTTAGAATACTTGAGAGCAATTTGCTGAGCGAATTGGGGCCCTGGAATATTGTTGCTCTTTGTTGCAAGTAAGTCGCTAAGTAATCAACATGTTCGCTGAACGAGGAGTAGGTGTAGGTTTTAGCTGTTCTTTGGAATGACTATTCACTGAGCGAGTAGGTGACTCGCTGAGCGAGATGTGGTTGATAGAAATTTAGGGAAAGTCCTTGGAATGAATTTGCTGAGCGACTCCAATTGTCGTTGAACGAATGACCTTGATTTGTTGAGCAAAACTCATGGTCGCTGAGCGAAAAGCCTTCATAGAGGAAGTTGGTCCTCTGTAAGGAAGGTCTTCGCTGAGCGAGCATATGGGTCATTGAGCAAACGAAGTGTTCTATTGTTGAACAATTTTGAAAGTGTAGTTGTGTAAAACATGGTTGAGAAGGACTCCTAGTGTGAGTCTAAGGTTGAGCATGTGGGAAAAGTGACAGGTTGATTGGATAGGACCTCCACTTGTCATAAGTGTTGTTGCTTGGGTTTTTACCCATAGGATGTGGGCTGCTTGGATAGGGCCCTAGAGTGGTAGGTTGCTTGGATAAGACCTCCATTGGTTGTGAATGAAATTGTTGTGTGAGGTTTCTCACAAGGTATGGGCTACTTGGATAGGGCCTTACTTGTTGACTATGCTTGCGGCTGGATTGGGCCTGCATGGTGTTGGTAGTAGTTGTGGACACATGTGGTGCTGGTTGGGCCCATGTGGCATTGTGTCGCTGTTGTTGTGTTGCTACATATATATATATATATATATATATATATTACTTGGTTGTTGTTGAGTGGGTGTGGTGTTATGATACATGCATTTCATGCATATGTTGTTGGTTGAGGTTGTGTGATGAGTCTTATGTCGTAGTGTGGGCAGGCACGTAAGTTGGATGGTTGACAAGAGTTACGGCTTCGATGGGCCTCCAATCTAATGCTTGGATAAGACGTGGGGTCTTAAAGATAGGCCTATAGGGATGAGTGGATGGACGACTCTACAAGAGGCCAAGGTAATGCAAACCTTGTGTCGCGGTAAGCCACCACCCACATACACTTTTCCCGACACACCACTAAGCAAATCCATAGATCAGAGTTTTGGCAATTCCTGAATAGTGCTTGGATAGGCCATGGTAGGGGTGAGACTTGGCTGATTGCCTGAGATGTTGTGAATCTCTTAAGAGTTGTGTCATCATGCATTGATATAGTTATGGCAGATTGGTTGTGATATGGGGTTTTGGACTGAGAACTCTTTGCCATATGAATGTATGCTATATATATATAGGTATAAATACGAATGTTGAGAATTATTGATGGTTTCAGAATTCATATGCTATGCTATTGTTTTAGTAAGCTTACCATTGCCTTGTTTTGTTGTTGTTTGATGTCTTGTTGCTGTTGTTATGCTAGTGTGACTATGATGATCATGTCCTATGGTGTGGGAGCAAATGGCAATACTTCAGTGGACCCAGTTTCTCAAAGCTAAGGATGGAGTTACGAGTCGTAGATGTATGGCTTGTAGGGCCAAGCTTTTGTTTCTTTTGTTGTATATTTCGTTTTATTTTTTTGATGGGGTTGTATAGTGTGATCAGCGATAGGGAGTGCGTTTTGTATCCCTCTCCCCCTATTAATGGATTGTATATTTGATTATTTTGATATGCCTAGTGTTATCCCTCGTTCTTTTTTGTCTATATTAATTGTAAAAACAGGCATGTATGACAATAGGAGAGATGGATAGATCTCTCAAGATGACGATATTTCATTTATATACATGTCTTGTTTTCGTTCATGCTTATATGAGAATAAATGGGATAGTATGTTGTTGTTTAAGTAGTGACGGTTGGGTCGTTACATTTATGGTATCAAAGCTGGTCGTGTCGTTTGGTTAGCCTGTAGGGAATAGGTTTGGTATGCTTGGTTGTGTGTCTCTAATGTGATGGTATGTGTTGATTGTTTTGGTTGTGTTGCTACAGTGTGGATCCTTCCATCAGAGAATTGATCATGTTTGAGTAGCTTTTGAGGTGTTGCTGTCGCCATGATTGGTTTTGTAGGATCTTGATGAGGGGATCTAACCCACCACCACCTCTAGTTGACTTTTCCTAGATCGCTAGGGCTATAAAGGCGATGGTTGTTGCTATAGCTCAACAGTAAAATACTGTGGCCCAGCAACAGACCGTCATGGCTCAACAACATCAGGCTACTATGGCTTAATTGGAGTTGTCTCGAGCTGCTTGTGTTGCTGTGCCTCCTGAGTTCTAAGGGTTGGCTGAGTTTTGGAAGAATGACCCTCCCCAGTTTAAGGGCAAGTAGGATCTGAATATGTGAATGCAATAGAGAAGATCTTCAGGGCGATGGCTTGTTCGGATGATCGAAAAGTCATCTATGTCGCATATATGTTGGTTGGTGAGGCAGAGTTTTGGTGGCAAGGAGCCCAATAGATGATGGAGGCCTGAGGTAAGGCTATCACTTGGGCTAGTTTTTGGGAGCGCTTTCTGGAGAAGTACTTTCTAGCGAACACGAGACATTTGAAGGAGATGGAGTTCCTGAGATTGTATCAAGGGAACATAACGGTGAGGGAGTACGTGGGCAAGTTTGAGTACTTAGCCCGATTTTACTCACAAGCGACCATGGAGGAGTGGAGATGTTGCAAGTTCGAGGAAGGCTTAAGGCATGAGTTGAAGAGGATGATAGTCCCCGCGACTATCAGAAAGTTCCCCACACTAGTGGAGAAATCCAAGACAGTGGAGTGATTGGAGTCTGGCACCCAAGTGGTGAGGATTCAGAGCAGTGAATCATCTGGATCTAGGAAAGGAAGACATCAGAGGAAGCCTTATAATAGGACCGCAAGGTCAGCAGCAGTCGTCTAGACCCCAACAGTTTAGAGCTTCGGGTTCTCAGAGTCGTTCGTCGGTCACGCCTTAAACTAGATCGTCGGAGGTTAAATGCTTCAGGTGTGGTGGACCATACTACCTCAGTCAGTGCCCTCTGAAGGATAATGTGTGCTACAAGTTTCAGCAAGCCTGAACACATGGCTAAAGATTGTATGGCCTCAGTGAAGGCGGAGTCTACCATGAACACCACTAGAGCTATGAGACCCCCGATAGTTGGTCGTGTTTTTGCTGTGAGTGGAGCTAAGCCTTTCGTTCTGATGATTTGTATAGGGTGACTGTGAGATAGCTGGTAATCTCCTATCTGCATTGTTTGATTCAGATGCCACGCATTCTTTCATTTCCTTTGAGTGTGTGGAAAAGTTGAAATTGTCTACTTGTCTATTGATATTTGATTTGCTTGTTTTCATATTGATCGCTACTTTTGTGGCGACTTCAGTTGTTTGTGCTAATTGCCTGGTTATTGTTAGTGGGCACAGTTACAAAGTCAATTTGATTTGTCTTCCATTGTCAGACTTGGATGTGATCTTAGGGATGGATTGGTTATCCTCCAACCATATCTTGATTGATTGTGCCAGAAAGACCTTGATCTTCCCTAATTTTGAGGATTCTGGATTTGTCACTGCCAATCAAGCTCAAACCTCTTTGCAAGAAGGAGCTTAAGGATACATGATCTTGTCATTCCTAGAAATCAAGAGTAGCTTGGACCTGAACTCGGTGTCGGTGGTCCGAGAGTTTCTTGAGGTTTTTCCTGAAGAAGTGCCCGGTATACCTTTGTAGTGTGAAGTGGAGTTTGTAATAAACTTGGTTCTGGGAACAGGACCAGTGTCGATGGCTCCTTATAGAATGACGCCAATGGAGTTAGCTGAGTAGAAGAAACAAGTGGAAAAGTTGTTAGAGAAGAAGATGATCAGATCAAGTGTTTCCCCTTGGGGAGCACCGATGTTGTTGGCGACGAAAAAGAATGGTAGTTTAAGACTATGTGTAGACTATCAACAGTTGAACAAGATCACTATCAAGAACAAATATCAACTACCAAGGATTGATGATTCAATGGATCAGTTGAATGGAGTAACAGTGTTTTCAAAGATAGATTTAAGGTCTGGATACCACCAGATACGGGTAAAGGACGAAGACGAACCGAAGACTGCTTTTAGGACTTGGTATGGGCATTATGAGTATATGGTGATGCCGTTTGGAGTGACAAATGCCCCTGCCATATTCATGGACTATATGAACAGGATCTTTCGCCCTTTCTTGGACAAGTTTGTCGTTGTATTTATCGATGTCATTCTAGTCTATTCCCATTCTTGTGAAGAGCACAAACAGTACTTGAGGATAGTGTTAGGTATCTTGAAGGAGGAGTAGTTGCATGCCAAGCTGTCCAAGTGTGAGTTCTGGTTGGACAAGGTGAAGTTCTTAAGGCACGTGATATTGGCTGGTGGAATCGTAGTGGTCGTGAGAAAGTGGAGACTGTGTTGCAATGGGAGAGTCCGAAGACAGCTACCGAGATTAGAAGCTTTGTTGCATTAGCTAGGTATTATCGGAGGTTTATAAAAGGTTTCTCAAGGATTGTTACGCCGTTGACCCAACTCACCCGTAAAGATCAACCTTTTGCTTGGATCGTAGCTTGTGAAAAAAGTTTCCAAAAGTTGAAATAGAGGCTGACAACCTCGCCAGTTTTGGTGTTGCCTGATCCTAGTGAGCCTTTGTAGGTTTACTGTGATGCTTCTCATCAAGGATTGGGGTGTGTTCTGATGCAACATAGGAAGGTTGTGGCTTATGCATCAAAGCAGTTGAAGAATCATGAGAGGAACTATCCCACCCATGATCTAGAGTTAGCCGTTGTGGTGTTTGCCTTGAAGATATGGAGACATTATCTATATGGAGCAAGGTTCGATGTGTTCAGTGATCACAAAAGTTTGAAGTATTTGTTCGATTAGAAGGAGCTAAACATGAGGCAAAGAAGAGACAATGGATGGAATTCCTGAAAGACTATGATTTTCAATTGATGTACCATCTTGGAAAGGCAAATGTTGTGGCTAATACTTTGAGTCAGAAGATCGTGCACATGTCAACCTTGATGGTGAAAGAGTTAGAGCTAGTGAAGAAGTTCAGAGATCTGAACTTGTATGTGGAGATGTCGTCTGACTGTATTTGTTGTGGTATGATCACGGTGGCTAGTGGTTTTCTTAAGATGGTCAGAGAGAAACAGTTGCTTGATCCTAGTCTTTGTAAGACTAAGGAGTTGTTGGGTACAAAGAAAGTAGTAGAGTTCAATTTAGGCGCAGACAGTATTTTAAGGTTCAAGGGTAGGTTGTGTGTACCGCAAGACCCTGAGTTGAGGAAGCTTGTTCTAGACAAAGGTCACAAGAGCAAGTTAAGTTTGTATCTGGGTACTACTAAGATGTATCAAGACCTGAAGAAGATGTTTTGGTGGTCCGGTATGAAAAGGGATGTGGCAGAGTATGTAGTAGCATGTTCGACCTGTCAGAAGGCCAAGGTAGAGCACCAGAGACCCGGTGGTTTGTTGCAGACGATGGAAATTCCTGAGTGGAAGTGGGACAGCATTATTATGGACTTTGTGGTAAGCTTGCCTAGAACGACAAAAGGCGTTGATGCTATTTGGGTCATTGTTGATAGGTTGACGAAGTATGCTCACTTCTTGCCTATTAATAACAAGTATTCCTTGGAGAAGTTGACTCAGTTGTACATCAAAGAAATAGTAAGGTTGCATGGAGTGCTTTCCAGTATTATCTCTGATAGAGATCTGAGGTTTACATTGAGGTTTTGGTAGAGTTTGCATCAGGCATTGGGTACAAAGCTGAGACTCAGTTCTGCTTATCATCCCAAAATGGATGGCCAGTCGGAGAGGACGATCCAGTCCTTAGAAGACCTTTTGTGAGCATGTGTGTTGGATCACCTTGGAAGTTGGGATGAGATTCTACCTTTGGTGGAATTCATGTACAACAACAGTTTCTATACAAGCATTGGTATGGCACCATTTGAAGCTTTGTATGGTAGGAGGTATACGACACCTTTGTGTTGGTATTAAGATGGAGAGAGCATGTTTGTGGGACCAGAATTGGTACAACAGACAACAAAGAAAGTGAAGAAGATTCAAGAGAACATAAAAGTTGCTTAGAGTCGTCAGAAGTCTTATGCTGATAAGCATACAATGTCGCTTGAGTTTGAAGAGGGAAATCGTGTTTTCTTGAGAGTCATGCCTGTGACGGGGGTTGGCAAGGCAATCAAATCTAGGAAACTTACTCCTAAGTTTATTGGTCCTTACCAGATTCTTCGTTGAGTTAGACCTGTCGCTTACCAGATAGCTTTACCTCCTTTCTTGTCCAACATCCACAATGTTTTCCATGTATCCCAATTGAGAAAGTATGTTTATGACCCTACACACGTCATCAAGCCTGATTCTGTACAGATACGAGAGAACTTGACGTATGCAACACTACTTGCGAGGATCATAGATTGGAGGGTGAAGCAATTTAGAGGCAAGGATATCCAGTTGGTCTGAGTAGTATGGAATGATGTGACTAGAGAATCCACGTGGCAGCTTGAAGAGAGGATGAAGGAACAGTATCTGAATCTTTTCCCAGGTAAGAGGATTTTTGGGGATGAAAATTTTCTTGTTGGGGAGGATTGTAACGCCGTGTTTTCTTTATGTTTGATTTAGTGGTTTAATAACTAAAAGTGGAAACATAATATGTGATATTGGTGGTTAAAATGAATAAATAAATTGTTGTTGTATGGGTGTTGTTTTGTGTTGGTTGTTTTAGAAATTTCTGTCTAAATTTAGGGAACTTGGGGAAAATGTTCTTAAGCCAAAGTAAAAGTGTTGGTTATGTTTATATGGGTTGTTGAGGGAAACAACAGTGTTGACCAGTTGTGAGGCTTTGGGGAGTGATTAGACGATTCGTGGGTTTTAGTGGGCCCAAAGCCTTCGTAAGGCCTAGGGAAGGTTTTAAGACATGAAGACCCCTTTTCTTTCTCATTTCTTTTCCCTCACTTTCTCTCAAACACTCTCATTCTCTCCATCTCACTTAAACCCATCTTAAGTGTAGTAGGAATTCAAACCTTGATCTCTTGTCCGTGTGTTGAGAAGAGTGGATTTCTCGAAGGTTTAGCTTAAGAGTTTGTTTTCTCCACATTCTCTTCTTTCCCTAATTTTCGGATTCAAAACTCCAAGAGGTAAGGGAAGCTTACATTTGTTGAAAAGTTATTGTATGAACATAGTTGTGTGTTAATGTGACCTTGGTTTGTGTTGAAATCAAAATTTAAATGAGTTTTGTTGAAATTTCCTTTGGAAATGGGTTTCTTTGAATTCATGGATGATTTCTATTGAAACGATGTATGGATTGTTGAATGTGTTGAGTATGTTATTGTGTGGTTGTATTTGACCTCTGTGGAGTCGATTTGGGGTATGAGTGAGTAAAAAGTTTAGATTTTTGGGGTTTTTCAAAGAGAGTTTTGTTGCTGCTGTCTAATAGTTGATGAGCGACTATGGCTTTCGCTGAGCGAGGATGGCCCTGGGAGTGGAGTGAGGCTCTCAGGTTGAGGAGTCGCTGAGCGACTGTTTGTGTTGCTAAGTGAGTGTTCTTGAATCATAGTAATGGCTGTAGTGTAGGAGGAATTTGCTGAGCGAAATATTATTCGCTTAGCGAGTGATCATGAGAATTCTATAAATTTTCCAGAACGTGACTCGTTGAGCCAACACAATGTTCGCTGAGCAAGTGAGAGCATTTCAGAATGCTTAGGAGCAATTTGCTGAGCGAGTACTGAGCTCGCTGAGTGAATTGGGGCCTGGAAATATTGTTGCTCTCTGTTGCAAGTGAGTCGCTGGGCAAACAACATGTTCACTGAGTGAGGAATGGGTGTAGGTTTTGGCTATTCTCTGGAATGGCTATTCGTTGAGCGAGTAGGTGACTCGCTGAGCGAGATGTGGTCAATAGAAATTTATGGAAAGTCATTAAAACGAATCTGCTGAGCGACTCCAGTTGTCTTTGAGCGAGTGACCCTGAATCGCTAAGCGAAACTCATGGTCATTGAGCGAAAAGCCTTCACAAGAAAAGTTGGTCCTCTATAAGGAAGGTCTTCGTTAAGCAACCTTGTGGGTCACTGAGCAAATGGAGTGTTCTGTTATTGATCAATTTTGAAAGTGTAGTTGTGTAAAACATAGTTGAGAAGGACTCCTAGTGTGAGTCTAAGGATAAGCATGTGGGAAGAGTGGCAGGTTGCTTGGATAGGGCCCTGGAGTGGCAGATTGCTTGGATAAGACCTCTGCTGGTCGTGAATGAAATTGTTATGAGGTTTCTCACAAGGTATGGGCTACTTGTGTAACACCCCAATGTTTTTCTTTAATTATTATTATTATTCGTTTGCCTTGTTTTTAATAAAATGGTATTTTGAGAAAAAGAAATATTGAGCTTTTAAACTGAGGTTTTATAATTAGAATGTTTTTAAAAGTTTTAAAACCCTTTTATTGGGCTTAGTTTTATAAGTCCAAAATTAGCTTTAAGTATTCCTTAGGTTTCTTGAAAACCTAATCCTTTTCCTCATTCTTTCGCTTGTGCCTCCTTAGAGATATCATGTTGTTAGAGCCTTTGTAGTCAAGAAGTGAGGAACCTTAGAAAGATGCTGCTGCACCGTTCGCATCCTCTTGCTGGAGATCGCCTCTTTCAAGGTAAGGGGGGAGTGAGTTATCTTGCTCATAGGTATGGCTTTGGTTGTGGGTAGAGGGGTTGGCCCTAGACCCCAATTGTTTGTGAATTATATGGTTGTGTACGTGCAAATGGGAATGCGATTTTTCCCAAATTATTAATATGCTTTATGAAAATTCTATGTTTAATTTATATGGATTATCATGGATTGTAAAATATGTATCTTGGATCCACCCGGTGGGATTAGATAGCTGTTGGGCGACCTTTCGTTGAAAACTACACTTTGCGTTGGCGCCAGAAGGGATGAACAATCCGCTGGGCGAGTTGGGTCCTTACGCGAACCCGCTGGGCGGGGTGCACAACCCGCTGTGCGGGTTGGTTGCGACGCAGATCTGGCGGGCGGGATATATAGCCGTCAGGCGGATTCGCTGCTAGTACAATAAGCAAATACGATTTTGGTTATTTTGTTCTTTGTGCCTATGATCTTCTTTTTTTGCAGTTTTTAACTCATTGTTGTTTGTTTTCTTATGCCTTGTTAAGTTTATATTGTGCGACTATTATTTACTTTGAGAAAATTGAGTGTGATATGAAATTGTGTTAATGTTTCATGATTCAAGCCTGTGAAAAGTTGTAAGTATTGTATGTGACCATGCATTATAACATTTGAGTTATGTGATGAGAAAAGTATGTAGGAATCTGGCTGGTGGAGGCCGTGATGGGTTGTCTAACTCTAGCCTTGGGGGTTATCCGGTTGGGAAAACTCCAATGGTCCATGCTGATCCTATGGAGTCGGGGCGTACTGGCAAAACTGGGTAACCCTGACTAGTTGCCGAGGGATATCATACTAGTTGAGGGTGCGAGAGCTGAAGGCATCGGTACTGATGACGCTTCTTATGGCTGTGCATTTACTCCTAGTCTACTTTTCGAGAAGTTTAAGATGGTACCACATGTGCATAAAAAGTATAAGCTAGGTATTGCATTACATATGTTTGTGTGCGTTCTGGTTTTTGCAAATTATTGTTAATTGATTATGTATGTGATGTGTATTCTACCTGTCTCCATTGTCATACTTTGAGCATGATGTGAGATGTATCTCACTCCCTTATTTTCTGGTGTTTTCTGTATGTGTCTGTGATATACAGGTGACGTCCAACAGGACCTTGAGGAGGAGTCTTAGAGTAGGGGCATTGGCCTCATTGCAGTTATTTTACAGCTTCTTTTGGGTTTTGTCAGCTTTGATAGTAATGTGACATTGGGGTCTTAGTTATTTATTATTTTAGTTTTTAAACTTTAGACTAATAGTTTTACTTTTAAATTAGTTTATTTTATTTTATTTTATTTGGACTTGTATGGCCAACTATGGGCCACCATCATTTGGTTAATTAGTAAAGCATCTTATGGAGTTTTAGTAAATGTGAGTTGTGCATGTGATGTCCTTTACTATGTGAAGAAAAAGATTATAAACTATCGTTTTATTTTACAAATGAAAAGTATGTTATATTTACGTAATATTTATTTAATAATTAGCTTTGGGGTAAAGGGTGTCACAACTTGGATAGGGCCTTACTTATTGACTATGCTTGCTGCTGGATTAGGCCTACATGGTGTTGGCAGTAGTTATGGAGACGTGTGGTGCTAGTCGAGCCCACGTGGTGTTGTGTTGTCGTTGTTGGGTTGCTACACACACACACACACACACACACACACACACACACACACATATATATATATATATATATATATATATTGATTGGTTTTTGTTGAGTGAGTGTGGTGTTGTGATACATACATATGTTGTTGGCTGAGGCTGTGTGGTAAGCCTCATGTTGTAGTGCAGGCAGGCACATAAATTGGATGGTTGACAAGAGTTGCGGCCTAAATGGGTCTCCAACCTAGTGCTTGGATAAGACATGAGGTCTTAAAGATGGGCCTATGGGGATGAGGGGGTGGGCGATTCTACAGGAGGCCAAGGTAATGCAAACTTTGTGTCGCGATTGTAACATCCCGGGCGCTGACGAGGGCGGGGAGTGATCGTCAGTGCAAAAAAGATGAGGCATGGACAAGGAGCGGCTCCTGGCAGGCTTCCAGCAGAAGGGGTACATGAATGAATTGAATACACACCTGAACGAGAGGGATCCAAAGGCTGTGCAGGTATGGGACTGTATAGTTGAGGATAGCTTAAAGGAATTAATAAGTGCTACCTATACCAACAAGATGCATATACTTTTCGGTAGCTCATCACTTAAGAACTCCATAGTTAAGCGTGCTTGACTTGGAGCAATTTAGGGATGGGTGACCTACTAGGAAATTTCCCAGGAAGCGTGTGAGTGAGGACAAAGCACGCTAAAAAGTCTTGTGTTGGTTTGTGGGGACAGTCACTCATCCTGAAAGCGGCCAGGCATTACAAAGTGGTATCAGAGCAGGGCCTCTCTCCTAGTACGGTGTGGTTCGAGGAAGAACCAAGCGGAAGCTCGTGGGCATGTAACATCCCGGGTGCTGACGAGGGCGGGGAGTGATTGCCGGTGCAAAAAAGATGAGGCACAAACAAGGAGCGACTCCTGGCAGGCTTCCAGCAAGAGGGGTACATGAATGAATCAAATACAACCTGAACGAGAATGATCCAAAGGTTGTGCAGGTATGGGACTGTACAGTTGAGGATATCTTAAAAGAATTAATAAGTGCTACCTATACCAACAAGATGTATCTACTTTTCAGTAGCTCATCACTTAAGAACTCCATAGTTAAGCGTGCTTGACTTGGAGCAATTTAGGGATGGGTGACCTACTGGGAAGTTTCCCAAGAAGCGTGTGAGTGAGGACAAAGCATGTTGAAAAGTCTTGTGTTGGTTTGTGGGGACAGTCACTCATCCTGAAAGTGGCCAGGCGTTACAGTGGTGAGTCACCACCCATATAAACTTATCCCGACACATTACTAAGTTAATCTGTAGATTAGAGTTTTGGCAATTCTTGTATGGTGCTTGATAGGCCATGGTAGGGGTGAGACCTGGTTGATCGCCTGAGATGTTGTGAATCTCTCGAGAGTTGTGTCATCATACATGACATAGTTGTGGCGGATTGGTTGTGATATGGGGTTCTGGACTGAGAACTCTTTTCCATATGAATGTATGTTATATATATAGTTATGAGTACGAATCTTGAGAATTGTTGATGGTTTCAGAATTCATATGCTATGATGTTCTTTTAGGAAGCTTACCCTTATCTTGTTTTGTTGTTGTTGGATGTCTTGTTGCTGTTATTGTGCTGGTGTGACTGTGATGATCACATCCTATGGCATGGGAGCAGATGGCGATTGGGTAGTTAACATTGACAAAAATTTTTTTTACCTTGAACCTAAAATAAGTATTAACCTTGGATTAATTTTAACCTATGGGTAAGGTTTAGCCAAAGGGAAGCTCACAGATTTAAGAAAGAAAAAGTAAAGCACAAAACTTTATTTTTATTTCCAATGAATCAATGTTAGGAGTATGAGAATAAATTTGAAAACCATAGGTGTTTTGGGATAGGGCTTTTGGCCTTAGTGAAGGAAAAAAGGAAGCTTTTAGCAAAATATTTTCTAAACTTGGTAATGGATTAAATTGACGCAAGCAAGGATTAGTAAAGTTAAAAATGGAATAGGAAGAAGTTTTATTGGGCTTATTTCACCACTAATGCCATTTGGCCAAACAAAAACAAGAGGGGGGAAATAATCCAAAAAAAAATTTATGAAAAACATTTTGTTTTAGCTAGTCCTTAATTTGTAAATTAGAAACTCAAAAGTTTACAAATCCTTAAGCTCATTCTAATTTTAGCTTAAACCAAACTTGGTTAAATTTTGGCAAAGTAAAAGATTAAGGTAATCCTAGGGACTAAAATTAATTTCTAGAACCTTATTTGACCTATATACAATTCAGTCTTTATTAAGTGTGAAGCAATTAAATTCTAAGTTTCAAATTCTATTTAATTAGTTTAATTCTTTATTAAGTACCTAACATTATAATTAGACTAAAATAGAATTTTTATTGACTAATCACTTAGGATATTTGGGTTTCTTAAATAATTAAGTATCTAACCTTAAAGTTTCACTAAGTATGTTAATCTTTAAATTAGGTACTTAATGTAGTAAATAAAATCAATAAGTAAATAACTTACTAATCTCCTTTAAATTATGATTAATTCTCTTAAAAGTTTTCCTTGTTATTTAAGTACATGCTTTCTAAAAGTTTTTATGAAAATTGTTCAAATTATATAGTGTGTAGATTTTAGTTTATACTATGATAAGAATAGAGACTAAGTCTACACAATGTAGAGCAGAGACATTCAAAAGAGAGTATACTAGTGCTTAGACTTGTTGAGACCAGGGAAAATCTCTGCTCAAAGATGAAGATGATTAGTAATGAGATATTAGTTAGAAGAGTAATGAGATGCAAGGGACATACAGTGGCATGACACCTTGCATGGGATACCACAGTTTGGTATGTTGAGAAATGAAAGCCAAGGATCCACTTACAAAGGTCTTGGGGCTAAGGTATCAAGCAATGAATGTCCCAATGGTCAAAATAGAGCGCTCTTAAGTTAGGATATTCACCTGACCAAGCTTGATAAACCCAACTGTAATATCCCGGGCGTTGACGAGGGTGGGGAGTGATCGCCGATGCAAAAAAGATGAGGCACGGACAATGAGCGGCTCCTAGCAGGCTTCTAGCGGGAGGGGTACATGAATGAATCGAATACACACCCGAATGAGAGGAATCCAGTGGCTGTGCAGGTATGGGACTGTACAGTTGAGGATAGCTTAAAGGAATTAATAAGTGCTACCTATACCAACAAGATGCATCTACTTTTCGATAGCCTATCACTTAAGAACTCCATAGTTAAGCGTGCTTGACTTGGAGCAATTTAGGGATGGGTGACCTCCTGGAAAGTTTCCAAAGAAGCATGTGAGTGAGGACAAAGCACGCTAAAAAGTCTTGTGTTGGTTTGTGAGGATAGTCACTCATCCTGAAAGCGGCCGGGCATTACACCAACAACTGCTCAACATTCTAAATTTAGTGCAAAAGTATACCTTTGTACAAACAGTAAATGTCCTGAGCTGAAAGACTACTTTATTCCTCGGTGATGATGAGGATTGTACTACTATGATGATATAAGAAAGATGTATATGTACTCCCAATCACTTCTTGGTTTATTGAGAACTATTACTCATCAATGTGAAGTATGGATCCATACAAAGTCAAAGGTGGTCTATTATAATTTAGATAAGACCCTAGGTTCCCTATTTTATTATTGTCAATTGTGTTTTATCTATGTTTGACGGTAAGACTCCCTACCATCTATGTTAAAGTGATTTTAAGAACAAAATCACCTCACTCCTCTACCTTTTTTTATTTATGCATGATTGTTCATGGTTGATACATGAAGATGGCGATGCCCATCCTTTTCAACCTACACATTGACTACCATGAGGCAGGGACTTGGAGTTATCACGGGGATTTGTAGCTTCTAACTGGTGGCATCTTTTTGTATATGGGATAGGGTAGATGATAGACACTGCTCTAATTAGGATCTTTTGACGTACATAGTGGGGTAGTTATTGTCTCTTTGATGTATGTTTTGACTTTTCTTGTATCCCATTGACTTTTCTTGTATTCAATTTCTATGTAATTAGTTAGTTCAGTTGATGGTATGAATTCTAGTGACCATGATATACTTCACTTTATGTATAGTAGCAACGCATATATATATATACTTTATTTCCTTATCTTTTACTCCCATTTCCAAATTCTATTTAATTATTGTTTCTCTATTTTAAAAGTTTCAAAGGACAATCAAAGTGGAAAATGAAAATGGAAAAATTTTACTTATATTTTCACTAACTCAAAATTTATAACTAATTAAGTAATACATAAGTACAGATTGTGTCCAATGTGAACAGGTGTCACATGTATTATAATGAAGTCATGGTTGGATTCTTTTCTAAACAAAATTGTATCAATTTTTCCTCTAATAAAACCTTTTGAAATTAGAAAACTTCTCAATCTATCATACCAAGTACAAGGTGCTTATTTAAGAACATACAAAGTCTTTTTAAGTTTGAAAACACAGTCTAGAAGACTAATGTCTTCAAAAGCATATGGTTGTTTTACAAAAACTTCTTCAATAAAACCATTTAAAAAGGTGTTTTTTAACATCCATTTGAAAAAGCTTAATGTTTTTATATGAGCAAATGCATGCATAATCCTAATAGCTTATAATCTAGTTATAGGTGCAAAGGTTTCAGTGAAGCCAATACCTTCCTGTTAGTTATAGCCTTGAGCTACTAGCCTTGCTTTGTTTCTAACAACTTTGCCATCTTCATCCAGCTTGTTACGAAACACTCATATTGTTCCAATGATGTTTTTGTATTTAAGCCTGGGAACAAGAGTCCTTACATCATTTTTGGTGATCTAATTTAGTTCTACTTCCATTGTCAGGATCTAACTATCGTTTGCTAATGCTTCTTGAAAGATATTAGGCTCAATCTTTGAAACTAAGGCATAAAAATCATTGTTTCTAAAAGATAATCTAGTTCTTTTAACTTCTTTAGTCTTTTCATCAATGATGAGTTCTTCTAGATGTTGTACAACAAACTTCCATTCATGATGGGTTTGTCCTTCTAGTTAATTGTCTTGAGTCGTCTTAGGCTTTTTGTTTTGTTTTAGCAATGTCAGATGAACCAATCCTAAGATATGCAAATTCATCTTGAAGTTCTGATAGTATCCTATTAATAGTAAGTCCATCATTGAATCTAACATGGATAAATTCTCCTACTACTAAAGTTCCAAAGTTAAAGACTATATATGCTTTAAAAGTATCTGAGTATCCAAGAAAGATTCTTTTGTCAACTTTTGAATCAAACTTTCCAAGTTGATCTTTTGTACTGAGAATAAAGCATTCACACCCAAAAGGATGGAAATAAGATATGTTAGGTCTTTTACTTCTCCACAATTCATAGGGAGTCATGTTTAACAATGGCCTTATCAATATTCTATTTTGAACATAATATGTTGAGTTAACAAGTTTTGCCCAAAAATGCTTTGATAGAGAGTAATCATAGAGCATGGTCCTAACTATCTCTTATAAGGTTCTATTCTTCCTTTCCACCACTCTATTTCAATGAGGTGTTCTTGGTAAAGAAAAATTATGGAGGATGTAATTCTTTTTCACAAAAGGTTTTGAACTTGTCATTTTCAAGCTCTTTTTTGCTGTCGCTTTTAATGGCATAGATTTTTCATTCTACACTCTTTTAGAGAATATCTCAAATAATTTGAAAGACTCATATTTGTGGCCTAGGAAGTATACTCATGTGTATCTAGAATAGTCATCAATAATAACTAGTCCATACTTTTCCCCACTAAGACTTATATAGTTCTTGTAGGAATAAACAAATCCATATGTAACTCAAGAGGTCTAGAAGTGAAAACAACATTTTTGAATTTAAAATAGGTTTTAATTTGTTTCCCTTTTTAACAAGCTTCACAAAGAAGATGAGTTTTCCAAGAAATCTCATACAATCATTTTACCAAATGCTTTTTCCAAAGCTTTGAAATATATTTCAAATTGGCATGCCCAAGCTTTTTATGCCAAATCCATTTTTCATCTTCTTTGGGGAGTAAACATATTACATTTTGGTTATTTAAATCTTCAAGATGAATCTTATATGATTATTATATCTTTTGGCAAAGAAAAGAATGCATTTATCATTTCTTTTGATTAAGCATTAATCTTTGTTAAAGGATACTTATAATCCACTGTCACAAAATTGACTCATGCTAAATAGATTATGCTTTAGTCCTTTAACATACAAAACATTTTCAATCGTAAGTAAACGAGACTTACCAACTTTACCTATACCAAAATTTTTGACTTTTGGTTGCCTCTAAATGCAATTGTTCCTCCCTTAAAGGTTACAGATCTAGTTAGGAACATAAATCTTTTTCCCATCATGTGTCTTGAGTAGCCACTATCTAGGTACCATTTTGAATTTTTCCTTCTGCCCATTACAGAGATCTACAATAGAGATTATTTGAGACTATGGTACCTTTATCATTTTGGATCCTTTCATGTTAGTTTTAAAGGTCCTATCAAACATTTATCTTCTTTTGTGAAGAGATATGGAAACATTGCTAGATTTTCCACAAAATTTTTATGAAGATGAATATAAATAAGGAATATATGCATGTTTCCTTTTGTCAACTAGGTGCTTTTGCTTTTTCAAAATCTTGTTTTGGTTGGTAGTCCCATTGACAAAACTAGACAAATTCTTAGTGAGACTAGCTACTTCTTCCTTAAATCTTAAGACTTTAGTAAAGTGTATAGTCACAGTAGAGATTTTATCTTTACATAGACTAAACTTAAGAATTTGGTCTTTAGCTTCACAATCTCTTTCTTGAGTGTTTCATTTTGTAAACAAACTTCTTTGTTTTTTTATTTAAGCTTTAAACATTCAAGAGAGACTTCATGAGATTTTTTAAGAAGAACATCATAGGGTATGTCTTCATCATCAAAATTAGAATCATCTAAATCAAATTTAGAGTTAGACTATACCTTGTATGGTTCTTCGTGTGTGTTAGTCAAGATATAGATGTTTGCTTCTTCGCTTGTTTCATCATCTAAGTTACTATTATCAAGATCTTCCTATGCAATCGTTAGACCTTTCTTCTTTTTCTTTGAAAACCATATCTTTTTCAACAGTGGATATTCTATTTTCCTATATGATGGCTTCTTGCATTCAAAGCAGATAATGTCATTCTTTTTCTCCTTTGAGGATTTCTTCTTTGGATTTAACTTATATTTTCCTTTTTTTTTTACCATTCTCTTGATATTTTTAGACATGAAAGAGTGGTCCAATGAGGTATGGTGATAAATAGAGATAGAGGATAGATGTCTTTGAGTGGGAAAATGAATTATTTGTTGGGCTATCGGCATTTTTCAGTTCGATTACTATTCATAAAAAGGTTATGGATACATGGATATGGAAAGAGGATTCTAGTAAAAAAAATTGTTAACTTAATTTATAATTGTATTATAAATGAAATGAATCTTTGAATGTCATTTAGCTCGCTTAATGTGGTTTTAAACACTTTTGGAAGTGTCATGTTCCTCTAAAGGTCTTGATTCTATCTTGGCATATTTTGTTGGATAGAATACCATCCCACAAGGAAATATATTATAGAGGGGTGCCATAAATGTTTAATTTGGATTATCTTATGTATTTTGTTTTCTGTAGGATGAGGACACGTGCATTTGTTTTCTTCTTGTTCATTCTATTATCAGTTGTGGGCTAGTCTATGCATGGATGGTATGAGAAATAACTATTCTAAGGTATATCATCATTTATTTTGGCACACGTTTATTTGGCTTATTTGATTATTAGACAATAATATTATATTCCGTGGGGGACTTTTGATTTGATTAGATTGTTGGACCTTATCAAATTTCGGACTTGGTCTTAATTCAAGGCTAGGTAGGAAGGGTATTAATTTTCACATTGGTGTAGTAACACCCCAATGCTTTCCTTTAATTAATATGCATTATTATTATTATTATTATTATTATAATAATAATTATTATTATTATTTGTTGGCCTTGTTTTTAATAAAATGATATTTTGGGGAAAAAAAGATATTGGGCCTTTAAAATGGGATTTTATAATTAGAATGTTTTTAAAAGGTTTTAAGAGACTTTTAGGTTTCTTAAAAACCTAACCTTTTTTCCTCATTCTCTCTCTTGTGCCTCTTTGGAGATACCGTGACGTCAGAGCCGTTGTAATCAAGAAGTGAGGAACTGTAGGAAGACGTTGCTGCACATTTCGCATCCTTTTTTCGAAAATCGCCTACTTCAAGGTAAAGGGGAGTGAGTTATCTCGCTCATGGGTATGGCTTTGGTCGTGAGCAGAGGGGTTGGCCCTAGACCCTAATTGTGTGTGAAATTGTATGATTGTGAATGCAAAGGGGAATACAATTTTCCCCAAATCATTGATGTGCTTTATGAAAATTTTATGATTAATTTATTATAGACTATCATGGATTGCTTTCGCTTTTCCTTTTGTACCTAAGTTAGAGATTTAATAGGTTTTGAGGGGATTGTCATCGAGTGGGAAGTTTATAGATTAGATTGACCAATTATCAAGGAAGAAGAAGTGATTAAAAATTTAATTATTTGTTTTGGAGCATTTAGAAGCCAAAGACAATAGGAAAAACAAATTAAAATTCTGATCTCGAACCAGCCCAGCAGGGTTAGATAGCTGTTGGGCTACATTTTTTTTAAAACTAGACTCTATGTTAATGCCAGGCGACTACACTTTTTGCTGGTCGTGTTGACCTGTCGGGCGGAATACACAACCCATCGGGCGTGGTGAGTTCTGGCGTGACCCGTCTGGGGGCCCTTCTATCCCATCGAGTAGGTGCAACCTTGGCTACTTCAAAACGCAAGTTTGAGTCTCTTCCTCGCCCGTTTTTGTGCCTATGAACTCCCTTTGTGGTCTTTAACTCATTTTTGCTTTTTTTGGATGCCTTATTGAGTTTATACCTTTTGATTGTTATTTAACTTGAGAAAACTGAGTTTGATATGAACTTATGTCAATGTTTCATGATAAAAGCCTATGAAAAGCTGTAAGCATTGTATGTGACCATGCATCATGACATTGAATCATGTAGAGAAAGAAAGTATGTAGGAATTTGACAAGTAGAGGCCGAGATAGGTTGTCTAACCCTAGCCTTGGGGGTGGTACCTAGTGTGAAAACTTCAATGGCCCATGCTGATCTTATGGAGCCAAAGCATATTGGCAAAGCTGGGTAACCCTACTAGTCACCAGGGAATATCATACTAATTGAGGGTGTAAAAGCCGAAGGCATCGGTACCGATAATGCTTCTTATGGTCGTGCACTTACTCTTAATCTACTTTTGAGATAAACTTAGATTGGTACTACAAGTGCATGAGAAGTAAAAGCTACGTATAGCATTACGTATGTTTGTGTGTTTTGACCTTTGCAAATTCATGTTGTTTTGATTATGTATGTGATGTGTATTCTACCTGTCTCCATTGTCATACTTTGAGCATGATGTAAGATGTATCTCACTCCTTTGTTTTCTAGTGTTTTCTGTCTATGTCTGTGATACACAGTTGACGTCCAACAGGACCTTGAGGAGGAGTCTTAGAGTAGAGGCATTGGTCTTATTGCAGTTTATTTTATAGAATCTTTGGGTTTTGTCAGCTCTTGTAGTAATATGACATCGAGGTCTTAGTTATTTATTTTTTCAGCTTTTGAACTTTAGACTAATAGTTTTACTTTTTTAAATTGGTTTATTTTCCAAAGACTTGCATGGCCAACTATGGGCCAGCATCTTTTTGATTAATCAGTAAAGTATCTTATGGAGTTTTAGTAAATGTGTGTTATACATGTGATGTCCTTTACTGTGTTAAGATAAAAATTTTAAATTAGTGTTTTATTTTTCAAATGAAGAGTATATTATATTTCTAAAATTTTTATTTAATAATTAGCTTTGGGCTAAAGGGTGTCACATTTAGTGGTATCATAGTCAGGTTGATTCATTTGGTCATGTGTGTTATGTGTCCATTGTGTTTCCATGTGTACTCTATGGTTTATTTGTTGAATTTATGTACTAATTTATGTATTGTGGTTGATTACTTCTGGCTTGTGCAGGAAGTAATGGCTATTGGTAGGAACAACCATGCTATTACTGATGCTCTTCATGCCTTAGCTCAAACTGTGGGGAGGAATCAGAATAGAGAGGATAGAGCTGTTGAGTTTCATGGGCTGGATAGGTTCGAAACGAACAATCCACATACTTTCAAGGTGGGATACAACCCTGATGGTGCACAAAATTGGTTGCAAGAAATTGAAAAGATATTCTGGGCCATGGCGTGCACAAAAGCTCAGAGGGTGACTTTTAGCACCTTCATTCTAGCTAAGGAGGCCGAGTATTGGTAGGAGAATACCCGTCAATGCTTGGAAGCTAGAGATAGAGCCATCACTTGGGAAGTCTTCAAAGAGGTGTTCTTGGAGAAGTACTTTCTCAAGGATATTCATAACTGTAAGGAGATGGAGTTCTTAGAGCTCAAGCAGGGCAACATGACTATGGCTGATTATACAGCTGTAACATCCCAAATTTCAAGTACTAGAAATAAACCACGATATAGCTTTTAGTAGAACCCTTCTCATATGTTATTAGACAAAAGATGTCTTAAGAATTATTATTATTATATTTCCTATTATTATTATTATTATTATTATTATTATTATTATTATTATTGTGTTGTGTTGTTGTTATTATATTTATTGTTATTATTATTATTGTTGTTGTTGTTGTTATTATTATTATTATTATTATTATTATTGTTGTTGTTGTTGTTGTTGTTATTAATACCTTAGTATTATAAATTAGTAGGAATATTATCATACAACCCAAAAGAGCATCTAGGGCCCAATAGGGGACTAAAGCCCACTAAGCCACATACCCACCCACATGTTATAAGAAGGGAATAGAGAAGGAGGATTAGGTTAGCCGTCACAAATAGAAGAAGAAAGAAGTTAGAGAGAATGAGGAAAAGAAGGGAAGAAGAAGAGGAAGAGAATGAGGAAGAATAGAAACCGGAGAATCCAAACCCTAGAACTCAACTTTGCATGTCCACAAAGGTGAGTGCTCTCCCCCATGTCCTTCCTTGTTCTTGTTCATCTATTTATCTTTTCCCTCCTTATACCTAAATTTAGGGATTTGATGGGTTTTGAGGGGATTGTGAAGGAGTAAGGAAATTAGAGATTAGATTGACCAATTATCGATGTAGAAGAGTGATTAAGAATCTAATTATTTATCTTGAAGCATTTAGAACCCAAAGACAATAGGAAAAATAAATTAAAATTAGTACCTCGGATCCGCCCGGCGGGATTAGATAGCCGCTGGGCGACTTTTCTTCAAAAACTGGATTCTGCGTTTACGCTAGGCACGCGGAGCCGCTGGGCAGGGTGAAATACCCGCTGGGTGGGTTGGGTTCCGACGCGGACCTGCTGGGCAGGTTCGCTAGACCGCTGGGCAGGTTCGCTGGACCGCTGGGCGGGACTTCCTTCCTGCTGGGCGGATACGACTTTTGTTATTCCGTTCTTTGTGTTTATGAGCTCCTCTTTGCAGTTTTTAACTCATTGTTGTTTGTTTTCTTATGCCTTGTTGAGGTTATATTGTATGATTATTATTTACCTTGAAAGAAACTGAGTATGATATGAAATTGTGTCAATGTTTCATGATAAAAGTCTATAAAAAGTTGTAAGCATTATTTGTGACCATGCATCATAACATTTGAGTTATGTGATGAGGAAAGTATGTAGGAATCTGGCTGGTGGAGGCCGTGATGGGTTGTCTAACCTTAGCCTTGGGGGTTATCCGGTTGGGAAAACTCCAATGGTCCATGCTGATCCCATGGAGCCGGGGCGTACTGGCAAAACTGGGTAACCCTGACTAGTCACCGGGGGATATCATGCTAGTTGAGGGTGCGAAAGCCGAAGGCATCGGTACCGATGACGCTTCTTATGGCCTGCATTTACTCCTAGTCTACTTTCTGAAAGGTTTAGGTTGGTACCACATGTGCATGAGTAGTGGTTTAGGAACATAGCACGCATATGTATCTTGTTATAGTGTGATATGTTAGAGTGTGCTATGTTGTAATTATGTGAATTTTATGTGACCCTATCTATGTGAATTCTATGTAGGAATGTAATTGTGCCTTGTGATGAAATGTTAAAGTTGTGGACATGTGATCATATCTTGCACGAGTGTCGTTCCTGTTTGATAAAATAAAACGAGGTATATGTCTAGTTACTAGACAAAGAATGTGAAACAATTATATGCTTGTAATTGGAATTGTGTTTACTACCTTAAGGATAAGTGAGAGGCTAGACCTTAGGATAGTGTTATGAGGGTTCTAGTTGGATAATAATAGTTGTGAATAAGATAGAGGAAGGGTGAATTCCCTCATGGCGTAATAGAAAGGTCTAAGACAAGTAAGAGAGAGAATGAAATAAGAGTATTTTAGGATGTCTGTAACCTTAGACTTGACCCTAGGGGACAACTTTGAATATTAAAAGGAAGAAGAGTAAATTCTAAAGAGGGTTTTGGGTAAGAAAGTATAAATAATGATAATGAGTTCTTAAGTTAAGAATGAGATAGTAAACCAATATAATAGTTGTGAGAATGAGAGAGCAATTAACAGGGAGTATTGATTGTTGAAAGGTGTAGACTCAACCATAGGTATGGATAATTATGAGAAACCCAATTAGGCTAAAGCCATGAGAGATAAGTAATGAAGGTTGTCCGAATAGAAGAGTCTAACCCAGCCGTAGAGTCCTTAGAGCACTCACTAAGACATTATGTCTCATTCCTTTAAGTTTTCCCTTTTTCAGGATACAGGTGAAGACACGCGTAGATGGAGCTTGGAGTCACGTGCAAGAAAACGTAGTCTAGTTTATATTATGTTTTTGTATTCTTGTTTATATTTTGTACGATACCTTCAGGTGATAGATGAGTTATATTTGGCATGTATGTTTTTTTTATTGTATTGTTCGTATATAATATTCAATTATATTTATAAGTAGTATTTGTATGTTGTTTCTACCTTTCTCAATTTGTTTTTTTAAAATCTAGACCTAGTTACGGTAATGCCCCTTAGGGTGTTACAGCAGCCAAGTTCAAGGAGCTGTTGAGGTGCTTTCCTCATTACCATAAGAAAGTTGGGGAGCGTTCTAAGTGTGTAAAGTTCGTGAATGGCCTATGACCTGAGATTAAGTAAACTACCAACTACTAGGAAATTCACCAATTTCCTGTATTGGTGAATAGATGCAAGATCTATGATGAAGACAGCAGGGCAAGAGCGACACATTACAAGAGTATGGGTCCTTATTGGGAGAAGAAGTTCCGCAACCAAAATCGTGGGAAGTTGTACTCGATTCCACCTGGTAACTGTTTCAATAATCAGAAGCTTATAGCGAGTCAACTTACTAGTGGCAGTAGTGGGGGATCAATTCCTTCCACCCCACAGAGATGTAAGAATTGCGGACGGCTTGATCATGCAACATTTGAGTGCAAGGACAAAGAAGTGACTTGTTTCAGTTGTAGACAAAAAGGGCACATTGGAAGGGATTATCCTAATCCCAAGAAGGAGTTGCGTAGTGGAAGTCAGAGATCGCAAGCTAGTTGACCGAAGGCCATGGGAAAAGCCTTTGCTCTCAGTGGTGCTGTAGCCTCGGAGTCCGATGACTTAATTCAAGGTACATGTCTCATAAGCGAAACTCCTTTTGTAATACCCCAAATTTCAGGTACTAGAAATAAACCATAAGGTAGCTCTTAGTAGGACCCTTCCCATGTGTTATTAGACAAAAGACGTTTTAAGAGTTATTGTTATTAGATCACTTATTATTCTTATTATTGTTCCTATCATTATTATATTTATTGTTGTTGTTATTGCTATTATTATTATTATTGTGTTGTGTTGTTGTTATTATATTTATTGTTGTTGTTGTTGTTGTTATTATTATTAATTCTTTGTTATGGTGTTGTTATTATATTATTATTATTGTTATTATTAGTGTTATTGTTATTAACACCTTAGCATTAGAAATTAATAGAAATATTATCATAGAACCCAAAAGAGCATCTAGGGCCTAATAGGGGACTAAAGCCCAGTAAGCCACATACCCACCCACATGTTATAAGAAGAGAATAGAGAATGAGGGTTAGGTTTAGCTGTCACAAAATAGAAGAAGAAAGAAGGTAGAGAGAGTATGAGGAGAAAAGGAAGAAGAAGAGAAAGAGAAAGAGGAGGAATTGAAACCAAAGGACCCAAACCCTAGGACTCAACTTTGCATGTCCATAAAGGTGAGTGCTATCCCCCGTGTCCTTCCTTGTCCTTTATGTTGTTCTTGTTCATCTATTTATCTTTTTTCCTCCTTATACCTAAATTTAGGGATTTGATGGGTTTTGAGGGGATTGCAAGGGAGTAAGGAAATTATAGATCAGATTGACTAATTATCAATGTAGAAGAATGATTAAGAATCTAATTATTTATCTTGAAGCATTTAGAACCCAAAGACAATAGGAAAAATAAATTAAAATTAGTACCTCAGATTTGCCCAGCGGGATTAGATAGCCGTTGGGCGACTTTTCTTCAAAAACTAGATTTTGCGTTGACGCTAGACGGGTTCGCTGGACCGCCAAGCTAGACTTCCGTCCTACTGGGCGGATATGACTTTTACTATTCTGTTCTTTGTGTTTATGAACTCCTTTTTGCAGTTTTTAACTCATTGTTGTTTGTTTTCTTATGCCTTGTTGAGTTTATATTGTATGATTATTATTTACCTTGAAAAAACTGAGTGTGATATGAAATTGTGCTAATGTTTCATGATAAAAGTCTATAAAAAGTTGTAAGCATTATTTGTGACCATGCATCATAACATTTGAGTTATGTGATGAGGAAAGTATATAGGAATCTGGCTGGTGGAGCCCGTGATGGATTGTCTAACCTTAGCCTTGGGGGTTATCTGGTTAGGAAAACTCCAATGGTCCATGCTGATCCCATGGAGCCGGGACGTACTGGCAAAACTAGGGTAACCCTGACTAGTCACCGGGGGATATCATACTAGTTGAGGGTGCAAAAGCCAAAGGCATTGGTATCGATGACACTTCTTAGGCCTACATTTACTTCTAGTCTACTTTCCGAAAAGTTTAGGTTGGTACCACATGTGCATGAGTAGTGTAGGAACATAGCATACATATGTATCTTGTTATCGTGTGATATGTTGAAGTGTGCTACAATTGTAATTATGTGAAGTCTGTGTGACCTTCATGAGTGATTGATGTAATGTGAACACGTGTGAAAACATAATTGTGTCTTGTGATGAAGTGTTGAGATTATGCATATGTGCTTATGTTATGAATGTATGTTATGCTTGTTTGATGAAACAAAACGATGCGTATGTCTAGTAACGAGGCAAAAGATGTGAAATAAATGTATGCTTGTAATTAAAATTGTGTTTGCTACCTTAAGGATAAGTGAGAGTCTAGGCCCTAGGATAGTGTTATGAGGGTTCTAGTTGGATAATAATAGCTATGAATAAGATAGAGAAAGAGTGAATCCTCACACAATGTAATAGAAAGGTATAAGACAAGTAAGAAAGAACAAAATGAGGGTATTAAGGTGAGTATTAAGGGAGTGTCAAAAGTATTTTAGAACGTTTGTGACCTTAGACTTGACCCCTAGAGAATAACCTTAAATATAAAAAGGAAGGAGAGTAAAATCTAAACATGAAGGGTTTAAATACTGGAGAAGGTTTTGGGTAAGAAAGAGTTCTTAAGTTAAGAATGAGATAGTAAGATTGTATAACAATTGTGAGAATGAGAGAGAAGTTAACAGGAAACACTAATTATTGAAAGGTGTAGACCCGATCATAGGTATGGATTATTATGAGAGGCCTAGTGAGGCTAAAGCCATGAGAGAAAAGTAATGAAGGTTGTTCGAGTAGAAGAGTCTGACCTAGCCGTAATACCCTTAGAGCGCTCACTGAGACATTATGTCTCACTCCTTTAAGTTTCCACTTTTTCTTAGGATACAAGTGAAGACATATACAGGTGGAGCTTGGAGTCACATGCAAGAAAATGTAGTCTAGTTTATATTGTTTTCTTGTATTCCTCTTTATGTTTTATTCGACACCTTCGGGTGATAGATGAGTTGTCTTAGGTGTGTATTTTTCTCATTGTATTGTTCGTATATAATATCTAATTATATTTATGAGTCGCTTTAACATGTTTCTATATTTTTAAGTCTTTCTTTTTTTGCTCTTAGAAATATAGGCTTATTTACAGTAATACCCCTTAGGGTGTTACACCTTTAGTTGTACTCTTTGATTATGGTGCAACTCATTTTTTTATATCCTATACTTGTGCAAAAAAATTGAAATTGCCTGTGTCTTCTTTGAAATTTGACTTAATTGTTGAAATTTTATACCCCTTAGGTTCTGTCATTACCTCTAATGTTTGTTTAAATTGTCTTGTATTGATTTCTAATAGAAAATTTCAGGTTGACTTGATTTGTTTGCCTCTTAGTCAACTAGATGTTATTCTTGGTATGGACTGATTATCTTCCAATCATGTCCTCTTAAACAGCTTTGATAAATCTATTGTGTTTGGTGAGTCAGTTGAAAGTAAGGATGCGGGATTCCTCACCGCCAACCAGGTAAAGGCGTCTTTGAAAGAGAACGCACAAGTGTACATAATGTTAGCCACCCTGAAACTCGAGAGCAAGGTTATGATTAAAGATGTGTCTGTAGTGAGATATTTTCTTAAGGTATTACCAGAGGATGTTTCTAGTCTACCCCTTGAGCATGAGGCTGAGTTTTTCATAGATATAGTGCCTGGAACTGGACCTATATCCGTAACACTTTATAGGATGTCTCCCTTAAAGTTAGCTGAGCTTAAGAAACAGTTAGAGGACTAAAACAGCTTGTAAGGCCTAGTGTGTCACCTTGGGGAGTGTGACACCCCTTACCCCAAAGCTAATTATTAAATAAATATTACAAAAGTATAACATACTTTTCATTTGTGAAATAAAACAATAATTTGTAATCTCTTTGTTCACACAGTAAAGGACATCACATGCACAACTCACATTTACTAAAACTCCATAAGATACTTTACTAATTAACCAAAAGATGGTGACCCACAATTGGCTATACAAGTATTTGCAAAATAAACCAATTTAAAAAGTAAAACTATTGGTCTAAAGTTCAAAAGCTAAAACAATAAATAACTAAGACCCCGATGTCACATTACTATCAGAGCTGACAAAACCTAAAAATGCTTTAAAATAAACTACAATGAGGCCAATGCCTCTACTCTAAGACTCTTCCTCAAGGTCTTGCTGGACGTTACTTGTGTATCACAGACACAGACAGAAAACACCAGAAAACAAGGGAATGAGATACATCTCACATCATGCTCAAAGTGTGACAATGGAGACAGGTAGAATGCACATCACATACATAATCAAATAACATCAATTTGCAAAAATCAAAACGCACAAACATATATGTAATGCAATACCTAGTTTCTACTTCTTATGCACATGTGGTACCATCTTAAACTTGTTGAAAAGTAGACTAGGAGTAAATGCACGGCTATAAAAGCGTCATCGGTACCGATGCCTTCAGCTCTCGCACCCTGAACTAGTATAATATCTCCCGGCGACTAGTCAAGGTTACCCAGTTTTGCTAATACGCCCCGGCTCCATAGGATCAGCATGGACCATTGGAGTTTTCCCAACTAGATAACCTCAAGGCTAGGGTTAGACAACCCATCACGGCCTCCACTAGCCAGATTCCTACATACTTTCCTTATCACATAACTCAAATGTTATGATGCATGATCACATACAATGCTTACAACTTTTCACAAGCTTTAATTATGAAACATTAGCACAATTTCATATCACACTCAGTTTTCTCAAAGTAAATAACAGTCACACAATATAAACTCAACAAGGCATAAAAAGAAACAACAATGTGCTAAAAACTACAAAAAAAAAGAGTTCATAGGCACAAAGAACGAAATAGCCAAGGTCGTATCTGCTCATTGTGCTAATAGCGAATCCGCCCAACAAGCTGTATATCCCGCCCGGCTAGTCTGTGCCACAACCAACCTACCCAGCGGTTGTGCACTGCACCCGGCGGGTCTGCGTCAGGACCCAACACGCCCAGCGGATTGTGCATCCTGCTCGGCACCAACACGAAGTCTAGTTTTCAAGGAAAGGTCGCCCAGTGGCTATCTAACCCCGCTAGGCGAATCTGAGATACAAATTTTAAAAAGGCAATCCATGATAATCCATATAATTAAACATAAAATTTTCATAAAAGATATCAATAATTTGGGAAAAATCGCATTCCCCTTTGCACGCACATAACCATATAATTCACAAACAATTGGGGTCTAGGACCAACCCCTCTACCCACAACCAAAGTCATACCATAAGCGAGATAACTCACTCTCCCCTTACCTTGAAAGAGGCGATCTCTAACAAGAGAGATGCGAACGATGCAGCAATGTCTTCCTAAGGTTCCTCACTTCTTGACTGCAAAGGCTCTAACAGCACGATATCTCCAAGAAGGCACAAGAGAGAGAATAAGGAAAAGGATTAGGTTTTCAAGAAACCTAAGGGATACTTAAAGCTAACTTTGGGCTTATAAAACTAAGCCCAACACAAGAGTTTTAAAACTTTTAAAAACATTCTAATTATAAAACCCTATTTTAAAAGCCCAATATTTCTTTTTCTCAAAATACCATTTTATTAAAAACAAGGCAAACAAATAATAATAATAATAATTAAAGGAAAAACATTGGGGTGTTATAAGGAGCGCCAGTTTTGCTAATGAAGAAGAAGGATGGGAGTATGATGTTGTGTGTAGACTATCATCAGCGGTATAAGGTGGCAATTAAGAATAGGTATCCTCTTTGTAGGATAGATGACCTTATGGACTGGATGGTAGGAGCCTACGTGTTTAGTAAGATAGATTTGAGATTAGAGGTTAGGTTACCATCAAGTCCATGTGAAGTCTGAGAACATTCTGAAGACTACTTTTAGGACACGATGTGGTCACTATAAGTACTTGGTTATGCCTTTTGGTGTGACCAATGCACCTAGTGTGTTCATGGACTACATGAATAGGATTTCCCACCCCTATCTAGATAGTTTTGTAGTGGTCTTCATAGATGATATCCTAGTGTATTCTAAGTCTAAGGAGGAACATGTTGAACATTTGAGGGTTGTGCTACAGACCCTTAAGGACAAACAACTGTATGCTAAGTTTTCCAAGTGTGAGTTCTAGTTAGATGAAATTAGCTTCTTAGGACATCTTATATCTTGAGGAGGGATAGCTGTAAACCCATCTAATGTAGAGCACTAAAAGCCATCAGGTATGTTGCAACCTTTGGACATTCCTGAATGGAAGTGGGATAATATATCCATGGACTTTGTGATAGGTTTTCCTAGAACCCTAAATGGTTGGATTCAATTTGGGCAATAGTGGACAAATTAACTAAATCTGCTCACTTTATTCCAATTAACATTAGATACCCCTTAGAGAAGTTGACTACCTTATACATTAGTGAGATTGTGAGGCTGTATTGTGTGCCTTCAAGCATAGTTTCTAATAAAGACCCTAGGTTCACCTATAGATTTTAGGAGAGTTTGCATAGGGCCCTAGGGACTAAGCTTAGATTGAGTTCAACCTATCATCCACAGACAAACGGTCAGACTGAGCGAACATCCAATCCCTAGAAAACCTTTTGAGGGCTTATGTGTTAGAGTAGAGTGGTAGTTGGGATAGTTTCTTACCTCTTATAGAGTTCACCAATAACAACAGTTACCATTCTAACATTGGGATGGCACCTTATGAAGCCTTGTATGAAAAAAGATGTAGGACACCTTTATGTTGGTTAGACCCTGGTGAAAACTTTGTTTTAGGACCTGAGGTAGTGCAATAGACTATTGAAAAGGTTAGGATGATCCAAGATAAGATGAAGGAAGCTCAAAGTAGGCAAAAGAGTTACCATGATAACAGAAGTAAGGCTCTTGAATTTCAGGAGGGTGATCATGTGTTCTTGAAAGTCATTCTATGGACTGGGGTTGGTCGGGCATTGAAGTCCCGTAAACTTACTTTGCATTTCATTGTTCCCTTCTAGATCCTAAAGAGAGTCGATGAAATCGCCTATCAAATTGCTTTACCACTATCTTTTTCAAACCTTCATAATGTCTTTCATGTTTCCCAACTCAAAAAATATGTCCATGATCCATCACATATAATTGAGTTGGACAATATCCAAGTGAAGGAGAACCTAACTTTTGAGGCCTTGCCATTGCAAATTGAGGACCGAATTGTGAAACAGCTAAGAGAAAGAAAATTCCGTTGGCCAAGGTTGTCTGGGGAGGAGCCACAAAAGACAATGCAACTTGGGAGCTAGAGAGAAGATGAAGAAGTCTTATCCGAATTAGGTAAATTTTGAGGACGAAAATTCTTTTAAGGAGGGAGAGTTATAAAACCCTAATGTTTTCCTTTAATTAATATACATTATTATTATTATTATTATTATTATTATTATTTGTTTGCCTTGTTTTTAATAAAATGGTGTTTTGGAAAAAAGAGATATTGGGCCTTTAAAATGCGGTTTTATAATTAGAATGTTTTTAAAAAGTTTTAAGACCATTGTGTTGGGCTTAGTTTTTATAAGCCCAAAGTTAGCTTTAAGAGTCCCTTAGGTTTCTTACAAACCTAATCCTTTTTCCTCAGTCTTTCTCTTGTGTCTTTTTGGAAATACCATGCCATCAGAGCCATTGCAGTCAAGAAGTAAGGAACCGTAGGAAGACATTGCTGCACCGTTCGCATCCTCTTACCGAAGATTGTAACGCCCGGCCGCTTGCAGGATCTGTGACTGTCCCCACAAACCAACACAAGACTTTTCAGCGTGCTTTGTCCTCACTCACACGCTTCCTGGGAAACTTCCCAGGAGGTCACCCATCCCTAAATCGCTCCAAGTCAAGCACGCTTAACTATAGAGTTCTTAAGTGATGGGCTACCGAAAAGTAGATGCATCTTGTTGGTATAGGTAACACTTATTAATTCCTTTAAGCTATCCTCAACTGTACAGTCCCATACCTGCACAGCCTCTGGATCCCTCTCGTTCAAGTGTGTATTCGATTCATTCATGTACCCCTTCCGCTGGAAGCCTGCCAGGAGCCGCTCATTGTCTGTGCCTCATTTCTTTTGCACCGGCGATCACTCCCCGCCCTCGTCAGCGCCCAGGATGTTACAGAGATCGCCTCTTTCAAGGTAAGTGGGGAGTGAGTTATCTTGCTCATAGGTATGACTTTGGCCATGGGTAGAGGGGTTGGCCCCAGACCCAATTGTGTGTGAAATTGTATAATTGTGTGTGCAAAGGGGAATGTGATTTTTGTAACACCCTAGAAGGTATTACCGTAACTAGGTCTAGATTTCTAAGAACAAAAAGGAAAGACTCAAAAACAAAGAAACATGTTGAAGCGACTCTTAAATATAATTATATTCGTATAAGAATAATACAATAAAATACCATACATGCCTAATACAACTCATCCATCACCCAAAGGTGTTGTACAAAATATACAAAATACAAAAAAAACACAATTACATAAACTAGGCTATGTCTTCTTGCACGTGACTCCAAGCTCTATCTGCACATGTCTTCACCTGTATCCTGAAAAAGGGAAAACTTAAAGGAGTAAGACAAAATGTCTTAGTGAGTGCTCTAAGGGTTCTACGGCTAGGTCAGACTCTTCTACTCAGATAACCTTCATCACTTATCTCTCATGGCTTTAGCCTCACTAGGTCTCTCATAATTCTCCATACCTATGGTCGAGTCTACACCTTTCAACAGTCAATACTCCCTGTTAATTGCTCTCTCATTCTCATAACTATTATATTGGTTTACTACCTCATTCTTAACCTAAGAACTCATCCTCATTATTTATACTTTCTTACCCAAAACCCTTTTTAGAATTTACTCTTCTTCCTTTTAATATTCAAAGCTGTCCTCTAGGGTCAAGTCTAAGGTTACAGACATCCTAAAATACTCTTATTTTATTCTCTCTTACTTGTCTTATACATTTCTATTACGTCATGAGGGAATTCACCCTTTCTTTATCTTATTCACAACTATTATTATCCAACTAGAACCTTCATAACACTATCTACGGTCTAGCCTCTCACTTATCCTTAAGGTAGCAAACACAATTCCAATTACAAGCATATAATTATTTCACATTCTTTGTCTAGTAACTAGACATATACCTCGTTTTGTTTTATCAAACAGGAACGACACACGTGTAGGACATGATCACATGTCCACAATTTAACATTTCATCACAACACACAATTACATTCTTACATAGAATTCACATAAATAGGGTCACACAGACTTCACATAATTACAATTGTAGCACACTTCAACATATCACACGATAACAAGATACATATGCATGCTATGTTCCTAAACCACTACTCATGCACATGTGGTACCAACCTAAACATTTCGGAAAGTAGACTAGAAGTAAATGCAAGCCATAAGAAGTGTCATCGATACCGATGCCTTCGGCTTTTGCACCCTCAACTAGCATGATATCCCCCGGTGACTAGTCAGGGTTACCCAGTTTTGCCAGTATGCCCCAGCTCCATGGGATCAGCATAGACCATTAGAGTTTTCCTAACCAGATAACCCCCAAGGCTAAGGTTAGACAACCCATCACAGGCTCCACCAGCCAGATTCCTACATACTTTCCTCATCACATAACTCAAATGTTATGATGCATGGTCACAAATAATGCTTACAACTTTTTATAGACTTTTATCATGAAACATTAGCACAATTTCATATCACACTCAATTTCTTTCAAGGTAAATAATAATCATACAATATAAACTCAACAAGGCATAAGAAAACAAACAACAATGAGTTAAAAACTGCAAAAAGAAGTTCAAAAACACAGAACGGAATTGTAAAAGTCGTATCCGCCCAGCAGGGCGGAAGTCCCGCTCGGCAGTCCAGGGAACCCGCCCAGCGGGTCTGTGCGCTTAGCGTTAACGCAAAATCTAGTTTTTAAAGAAAAGTCGCCCAACGGGGGCAGATCTGAGGTACTAATTTTAATTTTTTTTCCTACTGTCTTTGGGTTCTAAATGCTTCAAGATAAATAATTAGATTCTTAATCACTTTTCTACATGGATAATTGGTCAATCTAATCTTTAATTTCCCCATTCACTCATAATCCCCTCAAAATAGATCAAATCCCTAAACTTAGGCATAAGAAAGGGAAAAAGGTAAATAGATAAACAACACAACATAAAGGATAAGGAAGGACATGGGGGAGAGCACTCACCTTTAGGGACATGCAAAACTGAGTTCTAGGGCTTGAATTCTCCGGTTTCTATTCCTCCTCTTTCTTTTCCTCTTCTTCTTCTTTATTTTCTCCTCATTCTCTCTACCTTCTTTCTTCTTCTATTTGGGACAGCTAAACCTAATTCTCCTTCTCTATTCCCTTCTTATAACATGTGGGTAGGTATGTGGCTCAGTGGGCTTTAGTCCCCTATTGGGCCCTAGATGCTCTTTTGGGTTGTATGATAATATTCCTACTAATTTATAATACTAAGGTATTAATAACAATAATAAGAATAATAATAATAATAATAATAACAACAACAACAACAACAACAATAATAATAACAATAAATATAATAACAACAACACAACACAATAATAATAATAATAATAAGGATAATAACTGCTAGAACAATAATAATAAATATAATATTAATAATAATAGGAATAATAATAATAATAAGAAATATAATAACAATAACTCTTAAGACATCTTTTGTCTAATAACATATGGGAAGGGTTCTACTAAGAGCTACCTCGTGGTTTATTTCTAGTACTTGAAATTTGGAATGTTACAATTTTCCCTGAATCATTGATGTGCTTTATGGAAATTTTATGATTAATTTATTATAGACTGTCATGGATTGCTTTTGCTTTTCCCTTTGTACCTAAGTTAGAGGTTTAACGGGTTTTGAGGGGATTATGAGTGAGAGAGGAGTTTATAGATTAGATTAACCAATTATCAAGGTAGTAGAATTGATTAAAAATACGTTGGGCAACTTTTTTCGAAAATCGGACTTTATGTTGGCCCCAGGCGACTGCATTTTTCACCTGGAGTGCTGACTAGCCAGGCAAGATACACAACCTGCCAAGTGGGGTGAGTCCTGGAGTGACCAGCCGAGTGGCTCTCTTGTCCCACCAGGCTAGTGTGACCTTAGCTACTCCAAAACACACGTTTAAGTCTCTTCCTCGCCCATTTTCGTGCCTATGAACTCCTGTTGCAATCTTTAACCCATTGTTGCTTCTTTTGGATGCCTTGTTGAGTTTATACCTAGTGATTGTTATTTACCTTGAGAAAACTGAGTGTGATATGAACTTGTGTCAATGTTCCATGATAAAAGCCTATGAAAACTATAAGCATTGTATGTGACCATGCATCATGACATTGAATCATGTGGAGAAAGAAAGTATGTAAGAATTCGGCTGGTGGAGGTCGGGATGGGTTGTCTAACCTTAGCCTTGGGGGTGGTACCTAGTGTGAAAACTCTAATGGCCCATGCTGATCCCATAGAGTCGGAGCATACTGGCAAAGCTAGGTAACCCTGACTAGTCACCGAAGAATATCATACTAGTTGAGGGTACGAAAGTCGAAGGCATCGGTACAGATGACGCTTCTTATGGCCGTGCACTTACTCCTAGTCTACTTTCGAGATGAACTTAGATTGGTATCACATGTGCATGAGAAGTAAAAGCTACGTATTGCATTACATATGTTTGTGTGTTTTGATCTTTGCAAATTCATGTTATTTTGATTATGTATATGATGTGTTTTCTACCTATCTCCATTGTCATACTTTGAGCATGATGTGAGATGTATCTCATTCCTTTGTTTTCTAGTGTTTTCTATTTATGTCTGTGATACACAGGTGACGTCCAACAAGACCTTGAGAAGGAGTCTTAAAGTAGAGGCACTGGCCTTATTGTAGTTTATTTTACAACATCTTTGGGTTTTGTCAGCTCTGGTAGTAATGTGACATTGGGGTCTTAGTTATTTATTGTTTCAGCTTTTGAACTTTAGATTAATAGTTTTACTTCTTTAAATTGGTTTATTTTCCAAAGACTTGTATGGCCAACTGTGGGCCATCATCTTTTGGTTAATCAGTAAAGTATCTTATGGAGTTTTAGTAAATGTGAGTTGTACACATGATGTCCTTTACCATGTGAAGAAAAAGATTCTAAATTACTGTTTTCTTTTGCAAAAGAGTATATTATATTTTCAATTTTTTTTAAAAAATTAGCTTTGGGGTAAAGGGTGTCACAATGCACATGTCATATAGACTGTATTTAAATAATTATTATTTTGTTCAAAATAATGTTGCTTGGTTTGTCGTATTTAGGTAAAAGCAGCCCCTGTACTCCCCCTTATATATATCTTTTGCTTGTAAAATAATAAAATATTATTATTATTATTTTTGAAAACACCTTCATGCCTTAAACAATTCAAGGAATTCTTAACATGACTAATTATTTTTATTTTCACTAATCCACATCTTAGGTAATCACAAACCATGCCTAATCAACATAAACCTACATTGTCAATTAAAGCATAATCCAAGCTCCATTCAAATTTTGAGATTATAAAATAAACCATCACTTCCTTTTTTTTAATTTATCCTAATTCTTGTCTTAAAACTTATCATCAAACAATAAATTACATACTTCAATTAATATCAAACACAAAAAAATAGTCTTGCAAAAAATAATACAATTAATGCATAAAATATCTCATATTTTATTCATTTACATTTTAAGTTTATCATGTAAGTAAATGTGAGAATGATATCTAAGAAAGAGGGGTACATAATTAAGAATTTTCTACTTATAAATTAGGAATAGTGAACAAGAAGGGAGGCTCCAAACTCCTTTATCTTTTTTTTTCTTGTTTATTTCATTTACCTCAATTTAATGATTTTGCTTGAGTTTTTGCATAGCACTCTCTCTCTCTTTATCTTTTATGGATAGTCTTTAACCTTTTTAATTTTGTGAAAAATGTGATTTACTTCATACCTTGGAGTGTATATACACTTGAGATTGAAGAGACAGACAGAAAAGAAAGAGAAAAAATGTAATAAATATGTTGAGTAGTGTAAAAGAAAAAAAAAAGAGTTGAGAAGTATAATAGAAAAAAAAAAGAAATAGATAGAAAAGTCTAAGGTAGATATAAAAATTGTAATGTAGAAAGAAAAATTAAAACTATTCTTAAATATCGTATCTTATATTAAAGGCTTGATTGAAAAGTCTATACACAATGGGACATGTACTTGAAAAAAAAAGAAGAGGAAAATAATAAAAATAAAAAAAGATTAAAAATCAATATGTGTGAAAAAGTTATAATATTTTTTTTTCATTCTATTACTTTTTTCTTTCCCTCGCTCTTCTTTTTGTATATTTTTCTCATAATATCATACAATGTTTATTCTCTAGGATATATAAGTAAAAGGGAGGACAAAATATATCTTCTTTTTTGCATTAACAAATCTCCTTAAGCACCCATATCCCATACCTAACTGTCTCCTTATTGTGCATGGCTCATATGCTAGTATAGGCAAGCATATGCTTATAGGGATAATGTTGTAATATGTACTGTGATATACATGTTCTAATGTAACCTTATTTCTAAAACATAGTAAAAAGACAATCGCTATACTCCTAAGGATGTAGACATATTGCTAAACCTCATAAATTTGTGTTGGCTCTATATGTGTGGGCGTGTATGTGTTTACTTTATTCTTTAGATTCTAGTTGTAGTGTGTTAACAACTAGTATTAGATGGCCCTAAACCTTGGTGCAAAATTTGAGGCGGGGAAGTTTGATGGAATTGGCAATTTCAGATTATGGCAAAGGAGGGTAAACAATTTGTTGGCACAACAAGGTTTTCTAAAGGCGTTGTGCAAGAATGAACCTGATGGCATGGACAAATTACATTGGGAGGAATTACAAGAGAGGATTGCGGGAACCATATGACTTTGGCTGGAAAACAAGGTGTTGTATCATGTCATGGACCTAAAGTCTCTAGGAAAGGTATGGAAGAAATTGGAGAGTTAGTATATGTCTAAGTCCTAACAAATAAACTATATGTGAAGCAAAAGCCATATAGGCTGAAGATGCAAGAGGGTTCTGATTTGCAACAGCACATTAGTTTCTTCAACCAAATAATCATCAATTTATTGCAGCTTGATGTGAAGATTGATGATGAGGATAAGGTAATCATTCTATTGTGTTCCTTGTCTAATTCCTACGAGCACTTGGTGACTACCCTTACCTATGAGAAAGAAACCATTAGTTTGAAGGAGATCACTACTACATTTACATCTCACTATCAGTGAAAATAGAATGCAGGGGAGTCCTCTCAAGGCAAGGGTTTGTATATGAAGGGGAATCAAGAACATGGGAGGATACAAGGTAAGGTGGTTTCTGCAAGGAGGAATTTGAAGTTGAAAACCAAAAGCAGAGAGAATGTATAATACTTTAGGTGCAAACAAAATGGACATATGAGGAAGCATTGTCCAAATAGGAAGCAGTTTGGGGAAGGGTCATCCCGTTTGTGAATATGGTGGAGACTAAGATTCAGACTTTAGTTAAGGAGATTTGTTCTCTGTCTCATCCAGTCAGCTTACGGATGCATGGATTCTTGATTTCATATGCTCTTATCATATGACACCAAACAAGGAATGGTTCACCACATATCAATTAAGCAATTTTGGCTTTGTTTATCTAGGCGATGATAAACCTTATGCTATCGTTAGATTGGGAGAAATCAAAATTATGATGGATGATGGTGGCATGAGAATGTTGTATGAGGTTAGGCACATTCCTAACTTGAGAAAGAATCTAATCTCACTAGGTACTTTGTAGGCCAATGGTTTCAGCTATAGAATTGATGGAGATCAGGATACTCTTAGAGTGTGTAAGGGTGCTTTGGTTGTGATGAAAGGACAACAAACTACAGGAAATATTTACAAACTATTAAGGAGTACGGTTATAGGTGGGGTTGCCTATGTTGAGTCCGATGATGATGCCACAAAATTATGGCACATGTGCTTAGGTCATCTTAGTGAGCGTGGGATGGAAAAACTTCATAAGCGACACTTGCTGAAGGGAGTTTAGAGCTACAAGTTTAACCTGTGCAAGTATTGTGTGCTTGGTAAATAGTCCATAGTTCACTTCAAATATGTAAAGCACAAAGCCAAGGGGATTCTAAACTAGGTGCATACTGATGTATGGGGGCCTACTAAAGATTCATCCTTGGGTGGTTCTCAATACCTCATTACCTTTACCGACGATTTCTCTCACAAGGTCTGGGTGTATTTTCTAAAATAGAAATCTAAAGCCTTTGCCAAGTTCAAGTTATAGAAGGCAAAGATGGAGAATTAGACGGGCAGAAAAATCAAGTACTTGGGGTCTAACAATGGTACGGAGTACACCAACTCATGGTTTTAATAATTCTTTGAGAAACACAGTATTCAAAGACATTTTTTAGTGCGAAAAACACCACAACAAAATGGTGATGTGGAGAGGATGAATAGTTCTCTCATTAAAAAGGCTAGATGTCTAAGATTGAATGTTAGACTTTTAAAGGGTTTTTGGGTGGAGGTAGTGAATATGAGGCGCTACCTCATCAATTGATCACCACGGGCTTTGTTGGATGGAAAAGTTGGAAAGAAAATATGGATAGGTAACTCGATTGATTTTGATAATTTAAAAATGTTTGTGTGTCCTACTTATGTGTATATATCCAGTGATGAGTGTTCCAAACTTGATTCAAAGTTGAAAGAGTGTGTTTCATAGGTTATGCCAAAGGCATGAAGGGGTTCAGGTTCTGGGACACAATTTCAAAGAAAAAGGTGATTATTAGAGATGCAGTATTTGATGAGCAGTCCATGTTGTAGCAGACAGTTAAGATAGTTGTGCCAATGCCCGTGACAGACGAAGCCCCTAGCTCTAAGGTGGTTCATGTGGACGTTGAGCAACTACCAGTGATCAATAGGAGGGTCGTAGGTTTGAGTCCAAGACTTGAACCTAAACTTGGACCAAAGAGTTCAAGTGGATAATAGGAGTGTACTCTTGTAAGAGATAGAAAACGACCCCCTATTAAACCATCCATCTATTATGGGCTTGAAGATTTCGCTTTTTTTTACACTCTTTACTAGTTCAAAAGATCCGTTTACTTTTTAGGAGGCTATAAATAGTCAGAAGAAAGACAGATGGATGGGTGCCATGATGGAGGAAATGGAGTCCTTGCATAAGAATCAAACATGAGAGTTAGTTGAGCTTTCTAAGCACAAACGTGCTATTGGGTGCAAGTGGGTGTATAAAAGGAAACCTGCGGTATCAAAAAAAGAAGGGGAAAAGTTCAAGGCTCATCTTGTAGCATAGAGGTATTCAGGGATTAATTATGATGAGATTTTCTCCTCAATGTGAGACATACTTCTATCAGGACAATGTTAGCCTTGGTACCTACTTGAGATATGCATTTAGAACAAATGGATGTGAAGATAGCTTTTCTTCATGGTGATCTAGAAGAGCAGATTTACATGGTGTAGCCAAAGGGGTTCAGTGAAGGTGTTTGTAAATTGAAGCAGTCTCTGTATGGGTTAAAGCAATCTCCAAGGCAATGGAACAAGTGCTTTGACTCTTACATGCTTCAGGTTAGCTATGGGCATTGTGAGTACGACTACTATGTTTATGTGAAGAGCCTTGATGATGGTTCTTTTTTTTTTTACTACTACTTTATGTTGATGATATGTTGATTGTCGGTAACCATTTATGTGATGTAAATGAGTTGAAAATCGTGCTAGGCAAGGAGTTTGATATGAAGGACTGAGGTCTTGTTGAGAATATTCTTGGGATGGAGATTCAGAAGAACAAGAGTTCTAGAAGATTATGACTCTCACAACAAGGCTATGTAGAGAAGGACCTACAGTTGTTGGTGTACAAGTGTGGCCATAATGGTGGTACAAGTATCTAGAGCATATTGGTGGCAATGGTTAAGCTCTAGGGGTCATAATGTAATGATCTTCTGCCGCTAGAGTTCTACTCACATTCCTCATCATTTAATCATAAGTTTAGATAGTAACAAAATCTGATTATATCCCAATTCATAACTATAAAATTTATACAAATCCAAAGGTATCATGTACGATCAAGATTGCATATAATAACATAACTTCCTATAGCAGGTCAACTGTATAAAATTTTTACATCAAAACCAACACAAAAAGAAGGAGCTTCCAAAAGAGCTCCGCCCAAAAAGGTCTCCAAAAGTCTTCATCTGAGACTTCCTCCATCAGCTCCGAGAAGCTAGATCTACAAGCACCTCTCCTTCTGCTCCCACACCAAACGACGTGATCATCACAGGCACAAACCACAAGTGCAAACAATGCAAGGGTAAGCTTACTTGAATAATAAAACATATATTTTAAAAGTAAAATAATAGAAAATCCCCTCATTCCATATCAATAATCAAATAGAAAATAGAAACCACATCAACAAGGCATTATCCACACCTCTACCACCATCTCCAACCATAATAACAACCAAGACAATAAACAACCACAATTACCAAGTAATCATAACAACAACGACAACACTTCCATTACCACCACCAACATCATTAGTTACAGACGAAAACTTCATTTATATACAAATTCAAATAAAATTTCATGATATATTGTCACATTCTTACTTAGTGATATCAATCACAATACTAATGCATTATACTTTCAACCTCTACATATCCAATCCACAAACACAACAGCTTGAGGTCCATCGTCAGCTACCTCAGTACCCACACAACAACATGAGGTCCATCGTCAGCTACCTCAGTTGTCTACCCACACAATGGCATGAGGTCCATCGTCAACTACCTCAGCCGCCAACATATGCATACCAATGCATGTATCACCACAATAATCACCACGGCATGAGGTCCATCGTCAGCTACCTTAGTCGTCAACATATACATAAATGTATGTCTTTCACTACAACATCAACATAGCCACAACAAATCAACCACACAGGCGTAGGCACTAGGATGGAAGCCCATCTGAGTTCCTACTCTGGTCACCATCTAGGCCTATCTGAGTTCCTACTCTGGTCACCATACAGGCCCATCTGAGTTCCAACTCTGGTCACCTTTCCACTTTACATGCCTACCCACATCACGGCTTGAGGCCCACACAACCTCAACCCACACATATGCATGTATGCATGATCCATAATAACAACTCAATCACAACAATCATCAAATCATATGTATACATACACACACACACACACACACACACATATATATATATATCAACATATCACCACGTGGCCTATTCAGCACCACTTGTGGTCCAACTGTCACTATCAACTCCATGCAGGCCCAATCTAGCCTCTTGCATGGTCAACAGGTAATATATTTCATTATCATAACATTCTACAACTAGTGGAGGTTTTACCTAAGCAACCTTCCACTCAATTACCTTTTTTCCACATTTTATCAAACCAATTCACAACAATAATAAAGAAAACCAAGAATCAAATTTGGAAGAATAACAACATGTGGAGGTCCTATCTAAGCAACCTTCCTCGTCAACACATACCCAACAACAACTCATCCGAAATTATTCATTCATATCCAGATGCATATTTATTTATATGTCACACCATCACACCACAATAGCTTGAGACCCACATAACCTCAGCCAACAACATATTCATTCAAAAATATATATATCTTCATGGCAATCAACTCAATCACAATACACCACAACAATAACAAAGTTTATATTTTCATTTCACATCAACACAAACCTCTTAAACCAAGCACACATGACAAATAGGTCTTTCTTTTAAAGCTAAACATTTTTCCAATATTTCAAAGGATCCCACCTAAACATCAAATCCAAGGTAATCAATTACCTTTCACATTCTTACTTGGATTCAAATCTCACTCAACTAAAATAACAAAATCACATTTTTTTTTTCATAGCATCCCGCCCGACGACATACTGCTCGAAACCCATTATTTTTGCCTCGGGTCAATCAGTGCCCGGCGGGACAAAAACGTCTCCCGGCAACGTTCTTCCAGGAGCCACCTTCTGGGCTCGGGAAGAACCTCGCCCAGTGGGAAGGGGCCGTCGCCCAGTGTGGCCTGCGCTGCAAAGAGTATTTAGGCTTTGATTCTTCAATTTCTTGAGTTCTAATTGTTATACAATCATTCCAAATCAATTCTAAATGCTTTCAATGCACTTTTAACCGATTATACGACAATTTTTAGCCATAAACAACCTCAAATCTCAAAATCCCTTTTTGAAACTCTTTTTTTTTTTTTCAAAACTTACATATGCAAGATGTTCACCAAAATCAATCGATTCCAAAGCATTAAATCAACATATCAACAACCACAAACATGAAATCAAACAATAGTAAGCTTCCCTTACCTCAAAAGCTTCCAAATTTGAAAGTTAGGAAGATGAGAATATGAGAGAAAAGACTCTTGAGCCAATCTTCCAAGAAATCCACCCTCCGCACTCAAGAACATGAAATCGGGGTTGAGAAACCTCTAATACCCCTAACTAACTCGAGAAATCTCAAGAGAAATAGAGAGAGATGAAGAAAAGAGAGAGTAGGGATGGGAGAGAAAGTGAAGAGAGAGAAGGAGAATGAGAGAATGAGGGTCTCCCCCCTTCTCCTCCTTTTATATTTGAGCTCTCCAGAGCTCTCGCATGGACTTTTGGTCAACTGAGGCCCAAATCTCACCAAACCACTACTCTTATCCCAAAACTGATTTAACTCAACTGTTTTTCTTTCAAAACCCAAAATTACTCTTGCAACATATCCAAATTGGCTCAAGCACATATCTCAAACTTCCTAAATTCAAACCAAAATTCAAACAGATAATCCACCACTTTCACTACATATAACAAACCATACACAACAACAATTCATTTCTTCCTTTTAATCACCTAGATTACATATCTAAGTTCTTGCTTTTAGTTATTAAAACACTTAATCACGCATTAGGAAAACAAGATGTTACACATAATAGTGGTGCAACTATCTAAAGCATATTGACGATAATGGCTAGACTCTATAGGCCATAATGGCAATGCAAAGTATCTAGAGCATATTGGCAGCAATGGCTAAGCTTTAGAGGCCATAACGGTGGTGCAAGTATCTATAGCATATTAGTGAAAATGGATAAGCTTTAGGGGCCATAACGGCGATGCAAGTATTTAGAGCATATTGACAAAAATGGCTAAGCTCTAAATGCTATAACGGTGGTGCAAGTATCTAGAGCATATTGATGACAATGACTATCATTGAATACTCGTGGATGGAAAAGGCTTCCGCTTGAGGGGTAGTCATACCATGTGGAAGAGAGTTACACTTGAGAGGAAGATTATTGGTGTACGTGTATGTAATGTAACTAAGAAGTCTCACATTAAATAGTGATGGATATGTTAAGCAACATATAAGTGACAAAGATCTATAAATCTGATGCCTTAAGGTTTTGGGTTGAATGTTGTGTCAAGTTCACTTGTGTGGTTGGCTTGTAGTCCATTGATAGAGTTTTTTCCGGTGTTTTACTCCCCTTATATTTTCAACACTCCTTTTCAATTAATAATTTTTCTTCATTTTTAAATACTCGTATATACAATGTTACTAAGTAGAAACAAAAACTAAGAGAGAAAATGGGAAGAAATAAAAGAGGGAACTGAACAGTCCATATGGAGAGGATTTATCTCATCATACGCTATTATCAATCCTCATTTCTCATTTGTTCTTATTCTACTTTCACTCTTAATAATAAACACACTACTGCCAGAAAAAGGCATCTTATGGAGCTCATGAGCTTATAATTCAATTGATACAGCTTAAGTTTTAAGACTTTACGTGTAATATTCTGTTCGGAAATTATTTTTCAACTAAACTATATATGTTTAATCTGCTTATGCTTTTAATATGACCAAAAGAAAATTCATATGGAATTTTACTCTTGTAGTTTTCTTTCCTTTCATACTTATCCTTAACATGATGCCAAAACATTAAAGCTCTTGGAAAAGGTGTAGAAGTATTATAGTGGTCACGAAATAGTTCGTTCACTATGTACTAGCTAGCTAGATCCAAAAAAAGAAAATACATTCATGCTAATTTCAAAATGTTGCAAAACACTTCATTAGACTATGTCCTAGATGGCCCCTCTCCCAATATCGATACATTTCTCTCACTTTCTTCTCACTGCCTAGGTGCATGCAGAGTACACATAGGGACATGCAAACACACATATACATAGAAAATGGAAATGAGAAAACCAAGACATTGACCACCGTATGTAGAAAATTTAGTGCCATTTATACATAGGTTGTTATGAACATCAATGTCTCTACCCACAACACTCCTTACCACAATTATATAAAAATTTAAATATAAAAAATAAGCAACATTATCCCCGATATATATATTAATAATGCTTCGAGATCGTCTTTTAGAAATCCGAGGAACGAACTGATACTAGTAAAATATATGTGTCGTGGTCGTTTCGTCCCATCATATCAACTTCCATCATGGATTAAATTAATACCAAAATTTCAAGTGCTAAGAGTTGACATTTTCTATAATAATGCTATCCATGTGTCAAAATTTTAGGCCATCCACGTGTTTTTTGCACTAATATGAAATTAAAAAATTAGTGTCCTCTAATTTGGTATGTTTCTCATTGGCTCTTTGTACTTGAATAGTTGAATATTTTTTATAAAATATAATGGCATTATGGAGCAAAATCTGACTTTTAACTTGTTAACTGAGATTTTAAATCATCCAAGATCCTCCATATGGAAATAGGAAAGAATAAAGTGGAATTTCTTTTTATATCTAGTTGAAAGCTAGGACATATTCTTATATTTCTTAAATCATTCCATCTTAGTGTAAAGTTTGAAGAATATAATTGATGGAACAATATTATGAGCGAAAATATAGAAACTTTTTACTTAGACAACTTCATAAACTATATATTTATATAGTGAGATGACTTTTTTTATGTGAGAGTAGAAGTAATAAATATTTATTATTAGATTTTGTCATAAATAATAAAGATTAAAACATACAGTTATGTGAGTTTTTTAAAAAATCACATGACATATACATATGGCATTAAAAACTTACACACACACACACACACTTGTATTAAGATTATGAGAGTAAAAAGAATTAATCATGGTTATTAGATCAAATCATGAAATATTAAGATTAAAAGAGATAAAGTCACGTGATTTTTTTAAGTTTAATAGTTATATGATCATTAAATAACTTTAATTCTAACAATTTATATAGAATTATATGATCCAAATTTCCTCTTCTCACACTCCATACAAAAACCCATCTCACAATATGTTCATATATATAGTTCCATAAACGAAATGTCTGCAATAATCTATTCTTCATATCTTTCATACTCTTATGCTTTAGATCTTTTCAGCGAAAGAAACACGAACTTTAGATCACAATACATTTTGTAAGAATTATTTACAAAAACCAAAGAACTATTTAGGTTACTAAATGGTGGATTTTATTTCCTAATTGCATGCAATTGTGCAAAACTAGCTAGTTACGTAAGGCTCTTTCTACATCCTAACAAATCCCCAGTCTCACAATTTTAGGCTAATCTAAATTACCGGTTATTATAATTCAACTAATTGATTAAGCTCGTCTAATTGATGAAGAGTGTGTATTATTCCCATTAGTAATATATGCACTTAAAAGGCTCACCTGATACGCTTTTCGTACTACTGATATTTAAGTCATGCAACTTAAAAGTCATATATACTTTGTGGTGCTTCACTAAATAACAAGTATTAGTAAAGGAAAGGGGCTATAACAAGGAGTCTAAATAATTCGTATCATTTGATCTTAGAGCAACATATATCACTATCGAGTGTGTGTTTTCTATCATACTAGCAATAGGATAATGTATAGTAAAATAAAAACACAATCTTGAAATGATCTAGTTTAGTTAACTAAAGATTCAAGGCTCTACCTACCTACTTGCATCCTATATATGTTAGGGAGGTAAAAATATAAGTGTTATTATCAGCTAAATAATATACCTATAGCTAGCCTTGACAAAACCATGTCACATATTTTGGTTGAAGAAAAATATTTCAAAGAATTAAAAATATTATGTGGGTAGCAGCTAGCTAGCTTTAATAGTTTGCAATCGAAATGTGCGGTTGGTATTGATTTAAATGATTGCATTGAAGAATGAGAATTGACTCAGAACTTGCATGTGGAATCAGCATTATTGCATGTATAAATATGTGTTAGATCCTACATTTGGAAAGTTGCTTGTAAGTCGGACAAGGATAGGTAGAGGGGATGAAGGGGAGCGAAGCAAGCACGTGACTCATCTTGATGATGGATTAGAAAGAAAGGAAAGTGTGGATAGATGAAGGAGACCGCTACTGGGTCATCATGTGTTTATTGTACCGAGTTTACTCAATCCCCAAATTAGGATCACATGAAAGTTGGACACATGACAAGAACGTGAAGGAATAAAAAGAGATGATGATGATGATGATAATATAAGAGAGAGATACTAATATAGAGAATTGCTAAACAGTAGTTAGCTCAAACTTATACTTATCCAATCTCAAATGAATAGGACAGATTTGGGTCATCTCTAATTCACTATCTCCCTCTTTTTTCCATTTCTTTCACTAGGCACTGTAGAGGATTTGGCCTTTGTATACATGTTACTGGCACATAAAGTTGATCTCTTTGTTGTCACTTCACAAGGTCCCCAACCGTATAGGAATTGAACTAATTAACATGAGGGTCAGACAAAGATATGGAAGAGAGAGAGTAAGAGAGTGAATTTTGCTAGCTAGCTAGGTGAAACTATGGAGAAGGAAAGGGAAAAAGAGGAATTGGTTGCAGGGGAACGATGAATTTATTGTCTCTTCAAAAGCCCAACAAGAAAGTATTTGTTGGTTTCTAATAAATGGGCAGAACAGGCACAGCGAGAGAGGCCCTATCAGCTTGTGTACTTTGGAGATATTTCACAAACTACGGGTCAACACTGTACAAACATTTGTTAGAAAATATCATCACATTTTCACGACATAAATGTATGGCCTAGAAACAACCACCACAACCGCAAACTCTAGTTCGCCTAATCTGTGAACACTTCCCCACTTTCTTTTTCAACCAAGAAATTAATACTAATAAAATAATAAAACAAGTAAAGACTTGCAAGGAAAATTCTTGCGTAGACTTCGATCTATTATAAACCTGGTCATTGAGATTGCAGAACGCCAAGGGCATATTTTTTAAGAGAAAATAAAAGAGAAAAAGGAAAAAATTAAGGTGCTCATACCATCTAACTTACGTGGTGAAAATCCCCCACTTCTAATAAATTAAGAACCTTCATTTTCTTTGACATGGACAATAATAGAGAGGGCCTAGCAATTAAAGGCCTTCAATGAATCTGAAAAAGTTATGGCAGGCTTTCTGGTACTATGAAATCTTCGCCCGAAAGGAAACCAATATTCATTCAATTCACCTCAAGGGACTCAAGTTAACCAAGCAAACCATGAAAAGAAAGAACTAGTTAAAGGCTGAAATTAACTTGTGTAACTAAAACTTTGCATTTGTAAACATACCACTGTGTTTAACAGTTTTATATATGCGTCAATTGAATTAACCTTTGCGTCTCGAAGTTGGATTCCATAAAATATTATTTTTCTATCACTTCAGTTAACCAATCTCATGCACGAAACCTACTTCATGTGTACCATGCATTACCCTCCGTAGTCTTTTTTAGAAAAAGAAACGTATGAAAAATCAGCTAGATTAATATTTTCGCTGATCCTATTTGTGAATATACTTTATGCTTAATTACATAATATATACTGTTGAAAGCACAATTATAAATAGACAAATACAAAAGAAGTGGAGAGAAGAGCCTTAAACTTAATAATTATGCCATAGATTACGGGACAATAGTAGATACTAAAGTTGCATAGTTTTATTCACAACTTGCTGAAAAGCCACTCAAAACAAAGGATCATAGTAGAGAAAAACACTCAAAGAAACATACTCTTAGCAAAGCTACAACACACTATTAACACAAAACATCTTTAAGACACAAAAGTCACCTATAAAATTGTTTTTTTTTTTTCTTCTTCTTGGTTTGGTTGAGACGCTAGCTTCGTTTTCTTTCCCTCTCTTTAACACATTACATCCTTGAGAAGCTTGTACCTGCGTGTGCCGGGGCGTGGCGACGGCGTGGGACTCTTACCCTTCTCAGAACCACTCTCCTCACGATGATCATGCTGTTTGATCATTTTCTCGCCGGAATATTCAGAACGGTTGGTGGTTCCGGCCTCGTTTCCAACCATGGGTTTCTTCGAATTGGAGCCAATATGTCTCAAGTTCTTCTCCTCGCTCTGGCACCAATCGCACAGTTCTATCTCCGGTAATTCTCCGTAGTAGTTGCTACAATACCTGAAACAGATTAATTAAACTTTAAGCCTAATTCACTCCTAAAATAATAACAACATTGAAAAGTAAAAAAATAATAAAAAAATCATACATGTTACGAAGCTACATATGAACATAAAAGTTAAAATAAGTATGGCCATGATCATGATTTTGGTATGATGGTTACGAAAACAATAGAGGTATTGTATAAATTAAAGATTATTATGTTATGATAAAGAAAGATTAGACTAGATGTATGAAATTAAGTGCGCATGTGTATACGTGTGTGCGTGTGTGTATAATATGGTAAAAGGAATGATAGTGATGATTGAGAAGGAGAAATGGAGCATACGAGTGTTGGAAGCGATTGCGGCATTTGTTGCAGCGAAAAAGCTTGTCCGGGAAACCAACGTCGCCGCACATGCAGCAAACGGTTTGAAGATCCACCATTGTTTTTGGTGTGCACAGAGACGAAAAGAAGAGAAAAAGAGGCGAATTTGGAGGGTGAGAGGGAGACCCAAAAAGCCAAAGACCACACACGAACACAGCTAAAAGAGAGAATATGATCACTAAGGGGAAAGAGAAACTCAAGTAAAAGAAGAAAGAGAGAGAGAAATATAGATACAGAAAGTTTATGCTTTATATAGAGAAAGATGAGCAGTGGGCGTGCTGAGTCGGTGTATGAAACTGATGTATATTTTATTTTTAATTTATAAAAGAGAAAGACCGTAAACATACTCTAACACATTTTTTTAAATATATTTTTTGTTATTAGACAAAATTTATTAAAATTTACAAATTTATATAGTTTTAGTTCTTATTTAATTAATGACATATATTTATAATTTATGACATTTAATAAATTTTAATTAACAAATAAGAGTTTGTTAAAAAAATGGTATTAAAAAATATAGTAAATTACACTGACATTTTTTGAAATTTTTTCAGACCGCACATGATGCACTTTTATTTTTTATTCCTACACTAATTTCCTTAATTATTTGAAAAACATTAAATTAACATCCCTTATACATTATACTAATTTCCTTTAATTGTTTGAAAAATATTAGGATGTTGTTGTAAAAGTTAAAAAAATTATTTGTAATCTGAAAAAATCTTAAGATGTTAGTATAATTTACTCTACGAAATATGATGATTTGCGTTCACCTTTATAAAATTGAGAAAAATTCTATTTGGATATGATGTTTTTTTGAAGTAAGAGAGATAAAAAGGGAAAAAAAAATGAGAGATAAGTAGAATGTTATTATACAAAGAAATAAAAAATAAATTATAGAAAAATGTTGATATAACTCTAAAATTAAATAAAATAACGATATATTCACAGGTAGACCACAGATTGCTCGCCGTCATTTTCAGTTAGGGCAGGCAGCCATACAAAGAGAGAGAGAGTGAGGGAAAAGACAGTTATGACCCATTGCTGAGGTTGTTTGATTATCATTCCTTACCTATCCTTTGTGTTTCTTTCTTTCCTTTTCAACAGCTTCTGTCCGGTTTGTGGATTTTGGAATTGCCATATAAAATTGGTGAGTTAGCCATCAGAGGTTGTAGCCATGACCATTTCACTCCCTCGCACTCTGCCGTTTCGGTAGCTACCAATGCTAAGCAAAGCAAGACTATTAATAATCACTAGACGCAAGAGTTAACACGATTAGAACTTTTCGAAAGGTCACTGTGCGCAATATTTTACTCGCACTTACTAATTAACATATCATCCCACGTCTCCTTACTTAACCAATTATAGAATAACAAAAGTTTCATACATACTTAAACTATTAATTTAAAAGACTAGCAAGTATAGCATGTAAGGTGTGGATATATTTTAATTAGAATAAAATTTGAAAAATACATATAAAAGTTATTGAAAATTATTAAAAAATACGGGTCATTAATTTAAATAAATAAAATAAAATAAACGTAGCTTAGACTTAGGAGAAGAAAATAAACTTAAAAAATTGAAAAGAATAATTTTAGAATATTAATTCAATTTTTTTTAAAATAAAAATTTAGACATAGAAATTAAAAGAAACTAAAATTAAGATTTGAGAAGAAAAAAAAGTATAAAAAAGAAAACTATTAATATTTTAAGAATTTTAAAATATATATAAATAAATGCTAAATAACTGAAATCATGTGTCACAATGATAAATAATGTTAATAAGAGACGGTCTTAGGTTCAAAAACGAGAACATTGATTTATAAGATAGACGTTGATTATAGAAATGATTTACGAAAATTAATATAGTAAAGTATATTTAAATTTTTGTTAAACTCGTTTAGTAGTTAGTTAATTAGTGTAAAGTTAGTGTACCTTACACAAATTAGTAAACATTTATTGAATGGGTAATTCTTGCATTTTATTTTTACTAAAACAGGCATTGTTAGTTCGTTAACGGGGATAAAGCCTAAAGGAAATGTTTTCTTTTTTTTTTCAACAACATACCATGCATGTATAGCAAGTGAATAAATGAATACAATGATATGGATGCTTAACTTAATGTTTTTGCTCATATGTTACATCTCTAAGTTGCCCGAAGTCCTTTTGGGGATTGGTTAATCCCAAACTCATTTTGGTCGCTTATCTTTACTTTAACATATCTTCTTCACTCTCTAAAATTTGGTAGACTTCCTTAGTAACCAAAAAATAAATTTCATGATACGGAAATAATAACACCTAATTTTTTCCAAAAGCTTGATTTTTTTTTTAAATTTACTTAATTGTTTAATTATTTCATTTCATTTTATTCCCTTCCAATATACTCAATTCTTGTATACGTTTCTAGTTGAATCGATTTATAATGCATACCATATTTTTCATAGAAGCTAAAACAACAATCAACCAAATCACAAGATATGTGTTCTAGTGTAGATTTAACGATATTTGACATAAACAATATAATATATAATTAATTAAAATTGAACAAATTAAATGGTTAAAATCATAATATTGTTATATAAAGTAAATAAGTATATAAAGTTGTAATTAGATTATGAGTTTGATTCATTTAAAAACTGCATAAAGTGAATAGGTGAAATTTTTTTTACCATTGATTTAAAATGGTTTATATTTACAAAATGGTTTAGTTTGAATCAACTCTCTTCGCTTTAAAAAAAAAATCACTAAATTAATTACCTCAATTCATTATCTACACACTTGCATATATAATAAAAAAAAAAGGTAACAATATCGACAAAAGTAACTAGACTTACAAAAATCAAACCGTTGAGCGAGATATAGAAAAATTGATGGACCCTACGGACTTTCCCAAATTCCATATATTGTATGTTCAAGACATGCAAAATCACAAAGTTCAACATTGAGAGAGAATTGATGAGAAACTGAAACTGATTTTATTAATCTGATTAAAGAATACAAGAATACAGAAGGTAGCTATTTATACAACATTAGGTGGCATAAGAAAATTATGATAGATCCTACTGTATATGATTAATGCTCCTACTCCTATAGCTGCCTTAACTAACAGCAACTAATAACAAGAAGTTAGTTAGTGCCAGATGGATTGGAATCAGTTGAATCGAGACCCTCCATATCTATTTTTACCCCCCTCACAAGCTGGAGCATGATAGATATCTAACATGTCCAGCTTGGAAAGGAAAGAAATAAAGGATTGAGGAGGTAAAGCTTTTAGTGAAGAAGTTTGCAATTTGACCCTTAGAAGAGATAGGTAAAAGTCTCATGAGCCCATTCTGCAATTTCTCCTTAACATAATGACAATCAATCTTTAAATGTTTTGTTCTCTCATGAAACACCATATTAGCGGCAATGCGTAATGCACTCTAATTATCACAATAGAGGACTGGACCTCGAGAGTAAGTAATCTGCAAATCAGTAAGAAGATAAAGCACCCATTGAAGTTCACATGTCGCAATAGATAGGACCCAGTATTCGGTTTCAGAAGATGATTTCAAAACAGTCTGTTGTTTCTTGGCACGCCAAGAAATCAGAGAAGACCAAATGAAGAAACAATAGCCAGATATAGATGTCCTGGAATCTAGGCACCCTGCCCAGTCAGCATTGGAGAAGCCAAAGAGCTGCAAAGTAGACTGTCTAAGAAAGAACAAGCCACGTCCGAGGTTGCCTTTTCGGTAACAAATCACTCTACACGTTGCATGGTAGTGAGTCATAGTAGGATTGCTAAGGAATTAGCTTAATTGCTTATTTGCAAAGGTAATATCAGGCCGGGTAATGGTAAGATATAGTAACTTCCCAATGAGTCTCCGGTATGATACAACATCTTCATATGGTTTTCCCAAGTCTTGGTGCTATTTGAGGGAAGGTTCCAAAGGTGTTTTTGTTGGTTTAGAACCAAGAAGACCTGACTCATGAAAAAGATCTAAGCAATACTTCCTTTGGCACAAGGAAATGCCTTGCTCAGAATGTGCAACTTCTATGCCAAGGAAATATTTGAGAGTCCCCAAATCCTTGACCATGAAAGAAGAATCAAGAACAACTTTGATCTGTCATCTAGGGAATTATAATGAGAATTACGTCATCCACATATATGAGTAAAACAGTAAATTCAAAACCAACACGATGAACAAATAAGGAATGATCTGAATTTGACTGCTTATAGCCTTGCTGCAAGAGTAAAGAACTGAACTTCTCATACCATTTGCGGCTAGCCTGTTTAAGTCTGTACAAAGACTTGAGCAACTTGCACACTTGATTGGGTTTGCTGTGCAAAATGCCTTGAGGAATGGTCATGTAGACATCTTCTTGCAAGTCTCCATGCAAGAAGGCGTAATTTACATCTAATTGATGCAAATGCCATCTATGAATGGAAGCAAGGGCTAGCAACATTCTGACTGTTATCATCTTTGCAACAGGTGTGAACGTGTCAAAAAAATCCAATCCTTCTATTTGATTGTAGCCTTTTGCTACTAATCAGGCCTTGAACCGCTCAACAGACCCATCAACCTTACGTTTGACCTTGTAAACCCATTTACTGCCGATGGGAACTCCATTTGGACGCAAGTCAACAATGATCCATGTCCCATTCTTTTCCAAAGCATCTAACTCAAGCTGCATGGCTTGTTTCCAGCACTCATGTTTACAAGCCTCAATGTAGGTTTTTGGTTCAGTAAGTTTACAAATAGACAAAGAGAATTGAGATTATGAAGTAGACAAATTTGAAAAGGAATGAAAACTAGAAACAGGATAAGAAATACCTGAGGAGAGAGGATTGGATGAGTTAGTGGAGAGGCTACAAATATAGTCTGAGAGGTGGTGTGGTCAATGCCTAATGCGTTCAGATTTCCTCACTAGAGGCTCCATGGAATCTACATGAGTGCTGATGCTCCATTTTCCCTAATTGTTGCATTCATTGGTTCATGTACAGTAGTTGCCTCTTCAAAATCATGAATAGTAGCTAGATGGTAATTCCATGTGGGCATGCACTGATTTCCTTTGTATGGCAGAAATGTGCTCATGGAAAGTTACATCTCTTGAGATAAAAATTTGTCTATTATTGAAGGTCAAATAGCACAAAACCCTTCACTCCATTTTTGTAGCCTAGAAAAAGGCGTTTTCGAGCCCTCGGTTCAAGTTTGGTTCGGTGGCAATGGAAAGTAGAAGCAAAACAAAGTGAGCCAAAAACTTTTATGCTATTTAGATTAGGTGGGTGGCCATATAAGAGAGTATGAGGTGATTTATTTCCCAAAAGGGGACTAGGGACACGGTTAATTATGTAAGTTGCATAGGTAACGACGTAGGACCAAAAACATTTGGGCAATTTGGATTGGAAAAGTAGTGCTCTTCCAACATTCAACACATGTTGATGTTTACGTTCTACTCTCCCATTTTGTTGTGGAGACTCCGCACAAATAGTTTGATGTATAATGGCTCTTGACGTGTAAAATTGAGATGAAGAAACTCAGGCCCATTGTTGGTTCGTACTATTTTAACTCTTGTATCATATTGATTTTCAATCATTGTGATGAAATTTTGAACAAGTTCCTTTGCTTCAAATTTTGATTTAAGCAAGATGATCCAAGTAAATCTAGTGTAATCATCCAAGGCAGTCAAGAAATACTTGTGGCTATGCACCGAAGGAACAAAAATAAGGCCCCATATATCAAAATGTAGTAATTCATAAGGTCTCAAAGCTTTATTTACACTCAATGAATATGGCAATTTCTTATGTCTGGCATAGTGATATACATCGCAAATAGAATTCCTATCAACTGTAACAAATGGATACTGACTATATATTAAGGACAATCTACTATCGAACAAATGTCCCAATCTGAAGTGCCATAAACCTCCTTGTGGTATAGCTTCTGATCCAGCCACATGAGTGCTTGAGGCCAAATAATCCTTGGCATCGACCACTAGACAATATAGCCCCTCATGCTGATCAGCCAAACCAATCATCCTCTAGCATTTAGAATTATGGAATGTAATGACACAATTTAACAAAGTGCAAAGTTTGGAAACTGAGATTAAGTTGAAAGAAAAATATGCAATATAGAGTACATTATTTAGGTAGAAACTAGGAGAAAAAACTACAGTCCCAGCATATTTAGCTATAGAGAAATTTCCATTTGGCAATCAAACATTCAGGTTTTATTTCAGAGTAATTTTGAAACCAATGCATAGGAGAACAAATGTGGTCACTAGCTCCTGAATCTATGATCCAAGAACTTGAAGAATAATTGTTGTAACAAGAGAAAATAAAACTGTTACCTGATTTGGAGTCCTCAGCTAGTGTATGACCCAACTAAGTAGATGTGCTGACCTGATTGGTGGTTAGCACTGACTGCTGGTTCAGACTGGTTCCCTGAATTAGAGCAAGTAATTTCTCATACTGTACGTGTGTAAAATTAGGTGGACTTCCCTTTGATTCTTCATTCACCACAATATCTTCTTTGTGATCATAAGTATCATTCATTGCATTGTTCATAGCAGGTGCACCACTCCTCTATAGATGCGGAGGAAATCCATGTTTCCTGTAATAATTTCAATCGTATGCCCTATCCTTCCACAGTAACTACACACCTTATTCGGATTCTTGCCACCTGATCCTTGATTATATCCCCTTCCTCGACCTTGACCATATCTTTTACTATCAATAGCATTGATCAAAACATTGCTCTCATCATTACCAATATAATTCCCTTGCCTCTCTTGTTGTATGACCATAGAGAAAATTGCTCGTGAATCTGATTGCATAATCTTGTTGATGATACATACGTGCATTTCTCATCGCAGCACGTGCATCGAGCGGGACAACACAACAAGGCAAAGGTCTGTGCCACTCCAATTCTTCCCATAGTGTCTTCAATTCGGTGAAAAAATCTATCACAGTACATGAACCTTGCTTGAGATTATGAATTTCTTGCTATAATTCAGAGATTCGAATCAAGTGACCTTGCGAGAATTTCTCTTTCAGATCTCGCCAAACATCGATCGCATTTTCAAGAAAAACTATACTCTGTGCTATGGAATCAGAAACATAATTCATAATCCATGAATGAATTAACAAATTGCACCTATTCTAGGCTTCGTAACTTGGATCGGTGATTGATGGAACTTCAATGCTTCCATCGACAAATTTGTACTTGTTCTTGCTTCCGAGTGCTCTTCTCATAAATTTAACCCAAGCATGGTAGTTTGAACCATTCAACACAAGCGTGACCGTCACGGAGGAAGGTCCATCACTTGGATGCACGTAATAATGTCTGGAAGGATTTTGAGCAGGATTGTTAGCTCCATTGTTCGCATCACTACTCGTTCCAAAAGTATGAGTATGAGAATTTCGTACCATTGTTGACCGCATAGGAGAGCTCTTTGTTAAATGAAGACAATCTAAACCATAAAACCATAAAACAAAACCATAACCATGAGAAAAGTATGAAAAGAGAAAAGAGGAAAGGAGAGAACAGAGCAATTTCGTATCTACTGTAATGCCTCTGTATTCTGCATACTTCCATTCATATTTTAGTGAATTACAACTGAAATAAGAGTCATACATCATACCCATATTAGTTGTTAGCAAAAAAAGACATGTACCCACTACATTAGGTGTACAATTTTCCAAAAAACAGACCAAACATACCCACTATGCAAAACATTAGCAACTAACATAAGAAAAGTAAATTACATCAGCAAAGAAGTATTTTAGAAAAGTTTTACATTAGTTAACACTCCTCCTTAGAACTTTTCTTAAAGACTCCCAGCTTGCTTCTTAGCTCATTAAACTTAGCACTTGGAAGCGCCTTAGTGAGTATATCTGTCAATTGCTCCTCAAACCTGTAATACATCAATTAAACATCTCCATTCTTCTCAACTTCCCTTATAGCATGAAATTTGACATTGATATGCTTGGTTCTCCCATGTTGAATTGGATTTTTGGCAATAGAAATGGCTGAATTGTTGTCACACTATAGCACAGTAGGTTCTTCTTGCATTTGATTCAAATCAGTCAATACCTTTCTAATCTAAATAGCTTGATTTGAAGCAGTTGCAGCAATATACTCTGCTTCATGTGAGGATTGAGCAACTACATCTTGCTTTTTGGTGTTTCATGAAAACACTCCACTGCCAAGTGAAAAAACATACCCAGTTGTGCTCTTAAAGTCATCAATAAAACTAGCCCAATCACTATCAACAAAGCCTTCAAGCTTTCCATCACTTTTGCTATACCAAATGCCAAAATCTACAATACCTTTCAAATATCTCAGCACTCTTTTGCCTACACCAAAGTGTGTTAAACTTGGTGAATGCATGAACCTTGAAAGCAAACTAGCAGAGAACATTAAATCTGGTCTAGTTGCTGTCAAGTAAAGAAGGCAGCCAACTAAACTTCTATACTGAGTTACATTTGCCTTTGCATCACCATCATCCTTTGAGAGTTTTTCATTTACAACAAAAGGAGTTGAAACTCGATTACAACTCTCCAATTTAAATTTTTTCAACAAATCATTGGCATACTTTCTCTGTGAGAGAAATATACCATCATTAAGCTGATGCACTTCCATTCCCAAAAAATACCTCATCATTCCAAGATCTGTCATTTCAAAAACCTACAGCATGCTCTTTTTAAATTTGTCAAATTCATCAATATCATCACCTGTAACCAGCAAATCATCAACATAAAAAGAAACTACAATTTTCTTCCCATTGCCACATAAAGAGTAGGCTCATTTTGGCTCCTCCTAAAATCATTTTGCAGAAAGTGTGAATCAATTCTACTGTACCAAGCTCTTAGAGCCTGTTTCAGCCCATACAAGGCTTTGTAAAGCCCATAAACTTTGTCTTCATGACTTGCAACAATAAAGCCAGCAGGCTGTTCAACATAAATTTCTTCCTGCAAAACTCCATTTAAAAAAGCTGATTTTACATCCAAGTGAAAGATTTTCCATCCATATTGAGCTGATAGAGCAACAATTAATCAAATTGTTTCATGCCTAGCAACCGGCGCAAATGTATCACCATTATCAACTCCAGCCATTTGAGAATATCCCTTTACAACAAGTCTAGCTTTGTGCTTATGAATGGAACCATCAAGATTTAATTTTGTTCTATAAACCCATTTGACATCGATCACATTCTTGTCTTTGGGCCTTGGAGTGAGTTCGCAAGTACTATTTTTGTTAATCATAGCCAACTCCTCCTTCATTGCATCATTCCACTCTATTTGCATTGAAGCCTCTTCAAAACAAGAAGGCTCATTCACCACAAAACTGCATTTTTCATAAATTTCAGCCAAAGACTTGGTTTTTATAGCACTGGAGAATCAGATTCAGCAATATGATTTTCATCATCATTTGTAACTTGCTTCTGGTCATTAGATGCATTGGAATTGGTTGTCAACTATTCTGACTTCATGCTTCTTTGAACTTGATTACTTTCCCAATTCCAATATGCATTCTCATCAACTTGAATATCCCTGCTGATCACAATCTATTTTGACTTCATATTGTACACTCTATAACCTTTGGAGGTTGTAGCATAGCCTAAGAAAATTCCCATTTCAGCTTTGTCATCCAGTTTGGATCTTTTAGCTGCTGTAACATGAATATAACATATTGATCCAAAAATCTTCAAGTATTTGGTAGAGGGCTTCACTCCTAACCAAGCTTCAATTGGTGTTTTCTCTTAAACAGCTCTTGTTGGTAGCCTATTCAAGAGATACACTGCTGTAAAAACAACTTCAGCCCAAAAGCTTTTTTGTAGCCTTTTTTCTGCAATTAAGCATCTTGCCATCTCCATAACCGTTCTATTTTTTCTCTTAGAAACTCCATTTTGCTCAGGGGTATAACTAACTGTCAATTGATGAATAATCTTCATATCTTCACAGAACATATTAAATTCGTTGGAGGTATACTCCTTCTCGTTATTCGATCTCAACATTTTAATCTTGTAGCCACTTTGAGACTCCACCATAGCTCTAAACTTTTTAAAGACATCAAAAGTTTGAGCTTTGCTTGATAAAAAAATATACCCATGTCATTCTAGTCAAATCATCAATAAACAAGATGAAATACTTGTTTTGGCTTAGAGAAGGTACACTCATAGGACCACATAAGTCAATGTGAACAAGCTCCAATTTATTCTTTGCCCGTGTGACATTTGCTGATGAAAAAGACTTTCTATGTATTTTCCCCAATTGACAAGCATCACATAAATCATTAATACAACTTATCACAGGCATGTCTCTCACCATATCACAAGTTTGCAGAAATTTCAATGCACCCATATTAAAGTGGCCATATCTTTTGTGCCATAGTGCAGAATCATCATGTTTGGAAACAAGTGTTGAATGATTCACTTGATTCAAACTGATTGGAAAACTGTTATCACACATTTCAACCTTAACAACTTCTGAATCATTAGGATCCAGTATGCTACAACCATTATTTTTAAAGGAAAGTGAATATCCTTTTTTCATTAATTGAGCAACACTTAGCAAATTTTGATCCAAGTCAGGAATCAGCAAAACATTATGAATAAATTTAGGATCTTTGCTAGTGTAAATAGAAACTATACCTCTCCCTTGAGCCTGTACAATATCTCCATTTCCAAGCTTCACTTTGGTTTGGATAGCCTTATCCAAAGAAGTGAAGAGACTTGAGTCCCTTACCATATGGTTTGTGCACCCACTATCTACATACCATACATCCTTTGAACTTGAACTACATGTTTGAGTAGCCATAAATAAGTGATCTTCAACCTGAGATTGCTCATCAGTGAAGTTAACTTGATGTGCAAGTTGTGGTTGAGATTGGTTCTACTTAAATCTATAGTACTTCTCTCTATGTCCCCATTGCTTGCAATTGTGACATTGAATTTGAGGCTTCCCCTTATACCAACAATCTTTTGACAAGTGATTTGTTCTTTTGCATGTAGAACAAGGAGGAAAATTGTTCTTTGCTGCAAATTCAGTTGAACTCTCATCCATCTTTCCTTTTCCCTTTTGATCACCCCCTTTTTTATAATTCTGCTTCTTTTGATTCTTCTGACCAAATTGCTTTCCCTTGTGTTTAGCTTGAAATGCATTTTCAATTACATCATCCATTCTCATAGAAAATCTTTGTTCTTGAGCTTGCAATTTACTAACCATCTCAGAAATAGTTAGCTTCTTGAGATCACATGATTCTTCAATGGCAACAACTTTGGCTTCAAATTTTTCGAGTAGACTGATCAGCATCTTTTCTACTACCTTGTAGTCTTGCACAACCCCACCATACAACCTCATTTGGTTCACCAAGTGGGACAGCTTTGAAGTGTACTCCTTGACAGACTCATTTTCTTTCATTTTCAGCTTTTCAAACTCTCTTTTAAGAGTCAATAGCTTGATGGACCTTACCCTTTCATCACTTGCATACCTTTCTGTCAGTTCATCCCATATTTGCTTGGCTGTTTCCATATGCATAATGCATGTAAACACATCATCTGTCAAAGCTGAGTGCAGACATGAAACAACTTTCTCCTTCTTCAAAGTCTCCTCCTCATGTTGCTTGATTTGAGCTATGGTTGGATTAGCTATCAACAGTGGAACTTGCTTGTCTTGATCTATATACTCCCATAAGCCAAAAGACTTCAAACATGATCTCATTTTGACAACCCATATGTGATAATTTTTCCCAGAAAATTGAGGAATAGCAAAGACAGCATTACTCCCTGAAGCCATTTGATCACTCCCCACTCACAAGTGTGTAATCTCTCCTGTCAATATTTTTCAGACCCACAACCTATAAGAACACTGCTCTAGATACCACTGTTAAATGAAGAAAATCTAAACCATAAAACCATAAAACAAAACCATAACCATGAGAAAAGTATGAAAAGAGAAAAGAGGAAGGGAGAGAACAGAGCAATTTCGTATCTGCTGTAATGCCTCTGTATTCTGCATACTTCCATTCATATTTTAGTGAATTACAACTGAAATAAGAGCCATACATCATACCCATACTTGTTGTTAGCAAAAAAGGACATGTACCCACTATATTAGGTGTACAATTTTCTAAAAAATAGACCAAACATATCCCCTATGCAGAACATTAGCAACTAACATAAGAAAAGTAGATTACATCAGCAAAGAAGTATTTTAGAAAAGTTTTACATTAGTTAACACTCTTCCTAGAAGAGCTCTGATACCATCACAAGGTTTAACATTGAGAGAGAATTGATGAGAAACTGAAGCTGATTTTATTAATCTGATGAAAGAATGCAAGAGGTAGCTATTTATACAACATTAGGTGGCGTAAGAAAATTATGATAGATCCTACTATATATGATTCATGCTCCTACTCCTATAGCTACCTTAACTAACAGCAACTAATGACTACATTTAATTTGACTTAAATTAAAGGGATTTGATGTGTCTTTTGTGATTAAAGATACAGGGGGGAAAAAATCTCTCCAACTACTTGGATGTGAATAGTGGTGACAGCCAAATCCGCATATCCCCAACAGCAGACAATTACCTGGGAACCCTTGGAAGGCAAATTCTATGAGAGTAGCTCCAGCTCGTCGTGAGAAGGACAATTTGCAACAGCAACACGAACCACTTTCCACAATTTTTAGTCATTATAAATACACGTTTCATTTACAATGTATTTTCACTTCATTTTTTCTTCCTATCTCTCTTTACATTTCTCGTTATATCATATTATATATTACATTTATCATTCTTTCTCTATATCTTTTTTCTTTCTCTATCTCTCTCTTCCCTCCACCTCAATCCACCCTAAAATATAATTAACGTTTATCATTTCTCTTCATGAAACTTCGCAGATGACACCGGCCCCACCCCAAACGATGATTTTGTTTTCTACCGTTGGAGATTGAGGAGTGCCAAAATTAAATATTTTCAAATACTTTGATTGTGACGCTGACATGAGCATGAAAATCAACTTTAAGGAGTTGAAGAAACAGCTTACTAATTACAAATGTTAAACACAATTTAAAGTTGAAATAAAACGCATAAAAGATTTAATATATGGTGGAGTGTAGTTAAGGTAAACGCTTTAATTCTTTTGAAAATTGCTTTTAGCGTAATTATTTAATCATAGTGGACGGCATGGAAACTAGGGCGTCCGGCATTCATATATTAATAAATCAAGAAGAAATTAGCGAGTGTCTAATCATATTTAGGGTTTTTTAAAATTCAGTTAAAATATAAGAAAATATAGATTAAAAAAGAAAGTATGTTGAAATTTAAAAGGAAAGAGATATATATAATTAGTTTGATTAAAATGGACTTTTAATTTTTCTTTTTAAATAAGTTGTTAGAAATTATTCATCGATTAGTGATATGGCCAAAATTTGGTATATAAGTGGGGGCAATCCTAACCTCTTGAGTTAGCTTTTAAGGTTGAGTTAGTCTCAGACCCAAATTTTAAGATGGTATGAGAGCTCATTCTAGTGATTATTGTTAGACCTATCGGACCGTTATTGAACCACTCGCAAATGTCTAGTCTTGTAAACTTCATGCTTGAGATGTTCAGTTCTCAACGTGAGGGAGGTGTGTGGGAAATCTCACATTAACTAGTGATAGCTAACTTTTGAGGTTGAGTTAGGCTCGAATCCATATTTTACAAAAAGTTAGAAATGGAGAAAGAATAGACTAGGAAATTAATTTTTTTCAAGTGACTAAAATTTAATAGATATGAGTAAACAATGTATATTTTTGGATACAAAAGAAAACAAAAAGAGGGGAAAATAACATGAAAAAGAATTATATGTTACAGATTTTACATTCATTAGTGATATGACCAAAATAATATACTAAGTGAGGACAATTCTCACCTTATAAGTTAGTTTTTAAAGTTGAGTTAAGCCCAAATTCAAATTCTAAATTCTTTTCAGAGCCTCTCTTAGTGGTTGTTGTTAGATCTATCAGGCCATTTTTTATCAGGTTGTTATCGGACCACTTGCAAATGTTCAGTTTTGCAAACTTTATATTCGAGATATCCGGTCTATGGCGTGAGGGTATTATTGAATATCTCATATTGACTAGTGATATAACCAAAATAATATATATAAATAAAGGCCAATCATTATTCGATAAGTTAACTTTTAAGATTGAGTTAAATTCAAATCCTTATCTAAAAGATTCACTTAAGGTCTACACTCAAATTCTATGAAGATATGTTAAGAAAGCGGCACCAGCTCTGGAGGCGTTAGCCAACAATATATGCTCCATCCCAGAACTTGGAGAGTTCCCTAAACTTAACTCATCACCGTTGTATGCCCCTTTTAGCTTGGCCAGGAAATCAGCTGGAACGTTGCCTCTCTCAACAAGATAGGAGACTGATAGAACGTGTTTAAATTAGAATTTGAAACTTTATTTTACATAATTGATTTAAGTTGAAAATAAATTTAATTAGATAAATTGAATTATATTTAAGAACAGTGATTTAAAGGTAATTTTGACATAATAAATATTATTAATTTGAATAATAATAATAATAATAATAATAATAATAATAATAATAATAATAATAACTTTAAGATGTAGAAATGCTCAAGGATACGAATTTCTTATTTAATATTATTAAAATATTAATATAATATTGAATTAAAAGAAAATTTTTATCAATGCACACACGCACAAAAAAGAAAAGTAGAATTTTACCCAATACAAAAATAACAAAGTATTATTTTCGTGTTCAGCGAGTCAAACGAAATTTGTTTCAAAATTACCGAAGAATATATGCACAACATCGGAAAGAAAATACATTCAGTAGCAAATTAGGATTTGACATCCCAACCCCAAACCAAACACACCCATCTACTCAATTATTTGTGAAAATTATGAACTGCAATTATATATAAGCGGTTATGACTGCATTCTTATAACCAAGTAATTTTTCTTTCTTAACACAAATTAAATAAATATCGTATATATTAGAAAAGAACGAATTCAATGGTATATGTTAACACATGTGGATAATCAAATAATTAAACAGAAATGCTACTTTTTCCAAACAAGATTCATGAACTGTGCATCACGAATCAAAGAAAGTGAATGGTGTACAGTTTTTATACAATTTAATTAAAAAATAAAAGAAATAAAATAATCAATTCAAATAAGTCACGTCATTTCTAATGTATTTACGTTAGACTTTTTGTTGCAATTTAACACTTCTCTTAATTAAATATGCGGAAATGCTAGAGAACTAAATCAAATAGACGAGTAATTCAATTGTAACTGTCCATAAATTGTCATGCGCTCCTAAGATACATATTTTAGTATTGCATAACTATTTTATTATGGATAATTTCGCATTAAATAAAAATTCTGAATAAAATGTTTAATAGCATCAATTAACCTTGTAATTTGTAATACTTTTTGCTTATAAAAAAAAAACATTGTAATTTGTAAAATATTTATATCAATTTAATTAGGGTCTTAAACTTATTTACTTTAAATTGTTTATATCTATCGTTTTTATTAATTTATGACAATAACAAGAATTCTCATTTGATTTGTATGTGTGTGTGCGCTCTGCACCCATGATAGAAAAAAAGTAGAAGAGAAAAGTAATAGATATAAATATGATGTGATAAAAAGGGAAATAAAAAAAAAGATATTTATTAGATGTTTGTACAATTGTTATCTAAAAAGTATTGTGTGTGTGCGTGTATGTGAATATGATATGATGAAAAAAAAAAGAAATAAAAAAAATAAAGAGTGTGAATAGAATGTTTGTAAAATATATTAATCTTTCTGTGTGTGTTTGCATGTATGTAAGTTTTGTTGGACTAAACAGTGAAAGCACAGTCCTTGAAGGAATACAATACCAATTTACTGTCATTTTTTTAAATTACTTTTTTCACTGCAATATCAATTAAATTTGGAAAAGAAAAATAAGATAATAAAAAAAAAATTATAAGCAAAAGAAGTTTTATTGAATATTTTAAGTACGAGGGTTACGTAACTAACCGCGTCTGTAAGATACTAAGCAACTTTTAGCTCCAGTACTTTCATTCTGTATATCAGTACAGCAAGATAATAAAAAGTGTTATTATACACATACATTTATCTTTTTTTCTATCTAATTTTTACTTCATTTTTTTCTTCTTTTATTATCACATCACTTATTTTATATATATATATATATATATCACTTTTTCTCTTTATAATTTTTTTTTCTTTTCCATCTCTCTCTTCCCTCCATTTCAATTTACCCAAAATCGGGTGGAGGTCTAGATTTTTCCTAAAAGTTGCAACGCCCCACCAGCTTTCGGGAGCTGCACCCTGTGGGAAGATTAAAAGAAATAAGGATACTACTTATAAAAAAATAAGTTAAAAATAAATTAAAAATAATTATACTATTATAATGATACTATTCATGAGGGGGGCACCGAAACCCTTCCTAACCGAGCACCAATTAAACCAATGTGTGCATCACGCAGAGAGCTATAGTTAAGCTCATGTGCTATAACTAACTCTTTTGAATAATGGGGTTGTTGTCGCTACCTTTTGAGTAAGCTCACAGACTCATGGTAAGACTCGGTCAACTTTAACATGCTTCTAACAACATCTCCAACCATGGTTTCTTATATAAAGTTGTTTATATCAAATTTGTGGGTTCCATAATGTCACCTAAGCTTAAGAACTCTACTTAAAAATTTGCTCTAATGCTAAAGTTGCTTAAAGTGGGTTCTTAACTTATTTAAGTGGGTCCTATAATTAACCCCACATATCAATACTTATATTTATATATTTTTATTTTATATTAAAATATTATTTGTATTTTTCTTTAATCTTTTACATATTTATTATTTTAAAATTAGTAACAGAAGTATGTTGTTCATCTTCAACAATCATGTTATGCAATATAATGCATGTATATATTATTGTCTTAATTGTATCCATATGCCAAGCAGGTGTTGGACCATGGACAATTGCAAATCGAGATTGAAGCACTCTAAATGCACGTTCCACATCCTTTCTTGCTGATTCTTAGTGTTGGGCAAATAATTTTCTCTTTTCTCCTTGCGGCATTGGAATGGTCTTGACAAATGTAGCCCACTCAAGATAAATACCATATGCTAAATAGTAGCCCATATTATATGAAGTTCTATTTACTGTATATTGGACTGTAGGAGCTTGTCCTTCCAAAACATCATTAAACAGAGGGGACTGGTTTAATGCATTGATGTCGTTGTTTGAACCCGCTATGCCAAAAAATGCATGCCAAATCCATAAGTCTTGTGATGCCACTACTTCAAGCATGATTGTGGGCTTGGCATGATCACCTCGACAAAATTGGCCTTTCCATGCGATTGGACAATTTTTCCATTCCAAGTGCATGTAATCAATGGAACCCAACATACCAAGAAAGCCACGTGTCTCCCCAATTTGTAGTAAGCGTTGAACGTCATTGTCGTTAGACTTTCTTATGTATTTAGCTCCAAATACCTCATTCACACCATTGACAAATCTCTCTAAGCATTCCACCGCAGTACTTTCACCAATTCGAACATATTCATCTACACTGTCTATTGGTGATCCGTATGCTAATATACGAATGGCGGCAGTGCATTTTTGTAACGGTGAAAGGCCCCTTCTACCAATGGCATCGACCTTCATTTGGAAATATGCATCATGATTTCCAAGGGCTTCTACAATTCGAAGGAAAATAGGTCTTCGCATTTGAAACCTTTGTCGAAATTAAGTATCTGTGTATACCAGATTTTCAGAGAAGTAGTCATTGAACAATCGATTATGACCTTGTTCACGATTCCGATCTACCACCGTTCTTGTACTCCTACGCCTAGTGGAGTTGTTGGCTACTTGTTGGCTTTGACATTCAAGTATTGACATCATGTATTCTTCTTTAGTGTTGTCCATTAAATCATCTTCTATGATTTGCCACCATAGTTTGTTGAAGTCGTTCGAATTATTTGGATCCATTATATGGATTCACTTTAGTAGAAGATTGATAATATATTCGAAGGAGAGAAGATTTCACAATGTGGATTCAGTATGTTGAGAGTATATATAGGCTAGAACACAATGGCTAGTTTTTAACGGCTAGTTTTTAACGGCTAGTTTTCAACAGCTAGTTTTTAACGGCTACCTTTTTAATTAAATTAACATATAATTAAATTACATAAAGATTAAATAAACACAGGTCCTATTTAATTAAAATAAACTGAATTGATTAGGAAATACATAATTCCCTAAGAAATACATTACAAAATCCTAATTAATTCCTTGTAATTCTCTAATTTTATCACATAATTTTTCATGGTCTCGAAGTTGTCTCGCTGTCATCCCGGTTGTATCCCTAAAGAGAATCTCCAACTCTATAGTCTGCCTCTTCAATTGCAGCTCCTCCTTCTTTATCTTGTTTTCTTCATCCCTTATCTTATTCTCTTCGTCGTTAATGCGTGCCATTTTTTCCATAAGTGTCATTTTATCCTTAATTAACTCTTTCACCACTGTAAAGTTTTTATTGAGTTCAAAAGTGTCAATTGCTTCTAATGCCCTCTTCATTTCCGCTGCCTTTTGCCCCATTGGGTGGATTGACAATGAAACTGGACCATACTCAAAACTTGTTGGCGTCTCTGCATTAGAACATGATTCAGATGCCCTCTTTGGTCTTGTTGATTGGTTTCCCCTTGATTCAGATGTCCATTTTGGTTCGTCCTTTAACAGTCGCCATGCATGCTCATATTTGAACTCAGAACCTTCATCTTGACAATAAATACAATATGCATCAGCAATGACATCATTCTCCGAGGTCCCACTCTTCTTTCAACCTATAACTTGTTTGTAACACCCTACGAACTTTTGAACAAACTTATTCAAACGATGCCACCGAGCTTTCAGTTGAGCAGCTTCTCGCTTCTTCAATTGGCCATGATAGTTGTTATAATTATCTCTTATCCTTAACTAGAAACTATCTCCATTTTGGTCAACTTCCACGATTGCATCCTTTGACACGTTGAGCCATGATTGGATAAGAAGTGTATCCTCTTCAGTTGAGAATCTGACTCTGGAATTTTTTTTACTAGAATTGTCTCCTCCTTCATCGTGTTCAATGCTTTCTATGCCAACTTGAGTGGAAAATGGTGGAATTTGAGCCTCCGATATAGAGATAACCGGTGTTTCAGGTTCCTCATTAATGAAGTTGAGTCCACTTATAAGGGTTTGGTTGGTTGGAGGAAGGGTTGGAAACATAGGCCAAGATTGAGGAAACATGGTGGGGTATGGTGGTAGGGTTGGAAACATAGAAAAAGATTGAGGATTTTGAGAATTTTCACCCATAGAAGGTTGGTGATTTTGCATAAAATTCCACAAAGAAAAATGAAATTGATTGTTATCTATTTGAGGACAACAAAAAAGAAAAAAAAATACAGATTTGTAGAAAATAATAGTGAGTAAAATTAACTGAGAGAAGTAATAATAGTAGGTAATTTTGCTTGAGATTAATTGTGAGTTGAAACACATTTGTTCCATAATTTATAGGGAATTTTTACACTCACTATTGTAACTCAATGGTAACAAAATTATCGTTTTTTGTAACGTTGGAAGCATCCAACGGTTATATTTGCACAATTTACATTAAATTTATTCAATTTAATTTTTTTCCCGCTGCCTCCGTCTCCCCACTTTATTCTCATCTCCCTTTCACCTTTATTTCCACTTTGACATTTATTCTCATCCCCACTCCATTTTCACGTTGGCTACCTCGTCTCCCTATTCCTCCACGTTTTCTCCTCCCCCCCTCTCACGTTTTCTCCCAAACCCCCCACGCATTTTCTCCCAAACCCAGCCTCCGACGGCACAGATCAGCCTCCGACGGCGAGATGACGCCGCCGTTTGCGAAAACGAACAGTGTCTCAGCATCTTCTCCCAAACCCAGCCTCCGACGGCGAGCCCAGCCTCCAATGGCGATCCCAGCCTTCAATGGTAAGATGACGTCGCCGTTTGTGAAGATGAACAGGTGCAGATCCAGCCGTTCCTGGTGCAGATCCGACTTCCCGACAAGATCTGAGCAGAGTTTGGCTCTTTTTTTTTAATTTGTTTCATGTTTTTGTTTTCAGAGTTGTATTCTGTATGATTTTGTGTATTGGGACCGTTATGTTTCCCTCTTTTTTGTTGATTTTTGGCCTAAAAGTGTCTCTTTTTTTTGCCAAAAAATAGTTTAGCAACGTTGCTTGTACAAGCAACGCCACGTCATATGCTCCAACGCCAGCTTTGGTTAAGCAACGTTCTTACATGTTTAGCAACTCCTTTAAGCAACTGCGTTGGAGATGCTCTAAGTTGTAACGTTGAGATTTCTGACAAACTTACACTTTGTATATATATTGTTTACTTGTGGACTACTAGATTCTCTTTTGCTCTTCATTTGACAATTTTAATTGACTTTGAAATATACCATACAAGGCGAATAGGAAACACAAAATCTCGTGCCAAGTAGTTCTTAGTGTTATAGAATTCTTATTTTTCGTATAGCTACTTGGTATTTTTTATTTATGTTAAACTACCATTTTCATTAAAATAATAACTAAAAAAATGCACGTACCTTGTACTTCTTTTAATTTTATAAAATTCTTCTTCTCCATTCAGTTGATTTCAATATTTCATTATTTTTTTGATTAATTAAGTATTTCGTTCACATAAGTGAAACTTACCATTATATGCATGTGTTACTGAATGAGTATTTTGGGTTACAATGTTATTGGTGCGAAGCATCCACCAGTTTTACTGATGACTAATTTTTGCTAAAGAACTTAACTGACCACCTTTAGTGAAGTTTCCCCTAAAATGAGTGTTATGTATGTATGGAAATATATATATGATAGGAAATGACATTAGGTTTAAAACTTGATAAAATGGTATATTTAATAACTTTTTATAAAAATTAATTTTTATATCAATTCAACTATTGAATTATGTTATATTATTCTAATAATTATATATACTAAAATTTAGATGATTTTGAAATTTCTAAATATTCAATATTATTTTGTATATAATGACAATAATGAAATTTAAACCTAAAATCTTGTACAAACTACAAACTCCTGTGTTGAATCCAAACCTTTGTTTTAATTATGGCAAACCCTCTGATTTTAATTCATAACTTTGTAAGAATTGAAAAGATCTAATGTTTCTATTCAAGTGTTTCAAAAAGCTTAAGTTTACAGTTTCAAAGATGTTAAGTGATTATCATTCTTTGAAATAATCAATTGAAGCATCAAATTGTGCTAGCTAAGAACAAGGTTCACTACAAAGAAAAAGGTCTTGTTGAACCTCCAAGAAGGTGCTTTAGAAAGGTATATCAGAAGCAGATGAATTCAGAAAGGGGCTTCAAAAAGGTACATCATAAACAAATGAATTTAGAAAGATGCAGAAGTGTGATAATTGTATCTAACATAACATGGCACATATCTTAGCTGTTCTATTTCTAATTGCTAGTTTCCCTTGCTAAATATATATATATATAAGACATTATACTCCTTTGAAGTTTTTTGTAAGGAAGTTAATTTTGCCAAAAAGAGATATATACAAGAAGAACATTCAAGTCCTCTTTGTGAGGCATTCTGAGCAGAAAAAGGAAGCTTCTATATTTGAGATATTCTCTGTGTGAGAAAGTGTCCACTCTAACAATTTGTAATTTGAGCTATATAGATATATAGGAGTGTGAAAAGGTGACCTAACTGTAAAAAATTCTCTCTATTGGGACTTAGCTTGGGATTGTGTTTTGTGCACTAAAATCACAAAATAACTTGCTATATCTATGAAGTGTATACCTTTAGGCTAGCTTGAGGTGTTGAAGAAGAGTAATGTAGTGTGCCACAACTATATTTGGCTGTATTCTGTAAAAGGTGAAGTGAGGTTGTTCCTCCCAAGAACCAGAGTGGTTCTATGGTAGAGAAGAACTTGAGGAAGGTTGGCAGTGTTTTGGTTATAAGATAATTGACCATTGGTTAGTAAAAATCTCACAGGGTTGTGCAGAGTGGATGTAGCCCATTGGTAAAGGGTGAACTAGGCTAAACTCGTGTGCACTCTCTTTCCTTCCTTTTATTCATAGCTTATTTTTCATTTTTTTGTTAACTTTAAAACTGGTTCATTCAAAAAGGTACTACAACTAAGGACTTCATTAATCTAGTTATAAAGGCTTTTCTTTTAATTAAAAATCTTTCTAAATCAGTAGACCAGTTTGTTAGAAATTATTTTGAAAAGGGTGTAATATAAAATAGATTTCAATAGAAGAGTTATGTATATGTATATATTTGATTAGTAAAAGGATTTAAAAGTTTACTTTAAATAAACAAATTTTTTAGAACCATAATTTAGCCTTTCTTCTTGTGTTACTATTAATAACTTCATTTGGTATTAGGGCTCAACTCTAGGGTTAAGCGCACCTAATAGTGTAGGAGAAAGTTCCAAAAAGAAGTGATGGCTATTCAAAATCCAAGTATCTTCATAGCAGAAGGATCCTCAACAAACATACCTCCTAAAAATAGAATCAACAGAGGTGTACACCCAAGTCAATCCATTAAAGCAAGTTAGTTTTAGTTTAACATCTTTATTTTTTATTTTATTTGTTTTACCTTTTGGAGGAGTCTTAAGCCACCAAGCTGTTGCAATTTGTGCCTTAACATCTCGGGATTAAGAAAATGTCACATCCAATTAAACCTTTTCTCTATTTAAGATATTTTTAAAAATAGAATATTCCTAATTAAAAATAACAATAAAAACATAGAGAAAAAGTAAAAATAACAATAATGTTTTTTATTGTTGTAGCAATTTAATTTTAATTTAACATTTTTAATTTTAGAGAGGAGTTTAAAGACATCAAGTTGTCATAACTTGTGCCTCAAAACCTTAGGACTAAAAGATGTCACATCCAATTAATCCTTTCTCTAAAAAATTTAATTAAAAATAAAATATTTTTAATTTGAAAAGGACATACAAAGAATAAAATTTAACAACAATAACAATGATAAAAAAATGTAACAAAACATATGTATAAGGATAAGATAGACAAATTTACCTTAAGATGACAATTTGTGGTGAGCACAACACATAAAACAATGCACCACATGCCTCTAGTAAAAACTCCAAGAGAAGAAAAGAAAAAATATAATAAAAAAAATTAAACTTTCATAGGCTCCATGCTTTGCTTTAAGCCTATAATTAATGGATTTTTGGCTTTTTCCAGTGCTTAGTAGGCACCTCTTTATATAGGTGAAGGAGAAGAGGCATGGATGTAGATTGTCTAACGTAGGACTTCTAAGTAAAGGAAGGTGAGAGGGAAGGAATGTGGGACTTGAGTTTTTTTATGATTAAATGGCCCACTTTAGGGTTGATTTTCATTAAGATAAAAGTTGATTTTGGTTTTTGTGGTAGAGATATAAGTTGTAGATCTTTCTACAAGCTTTTCAACGGTGCAAAGAACACTCAAACAAACAAGTATAACTGAAGATATGACATTGTTTTTTCATGGTATTCATCATAAAAAAAAAAAAAAGCTTCTTCTTTCAAAAATTCTCTCATTTCTTTTCCCCTTTTCTTTTATGTTTTATATTCATTTACTTGGACAAAATTGGGTGTTTACACCTATTGATCAACAACAAAAGAGAGTTGTGGTTCTTAGACAGTGCATGCTCCAGACATATGACTGGAAATAAAGACCATTGCTAACACTTGAAAAGAAGGAAAATGGAGGATTTATTACTTTTAGAGACAACAGAAAGGCTCTCATCAAAGGCGTAGGTAAAATAGGTCCTGACTTTGCTCAAATAGAAAATGTTTATTATGTTAAAGGGTTAAAACATAATCTTCTTATCATCAATCAATTATGTGACAATGGCTATGATGTACAGTTTGAACCCACATCCTATCTAATTAAGGAAGCATCAACTAACAAAGTCTTATTTTATGAAATTAGAATGAAATATCTGTATTGCATTAGTTTGGATTTACTATCTAATTAGGCCTGTCTAGTAGCATTTGAGAATGATAAGTGACTTTGGCATAGGAGAGTAGGGCGTCTTCACAAGAAAACATTGTCAAAACTATCTCAATATGATTTAGTAAAAGGTTTACCTAAGATCAACTATGAAAAGAATAAGGTATTCAAGGCATGCATTAAGGTAAACAGATCAAAGCCAATTTTCATTATAAAAATATGGTGACCACTTAGAAAGTATTAGAACTGTTGCATATAGATCTTTTTGGTCCCACTAAGACTACTAGTCTTGGAAGAAAAATATATGGCTTTGTAATAGTTGATGACTTTTCAAGATTTACACGGGTTCTATTCCTTTCCCATAAGGATGAGTCATTTGATGTATTCAAAAGCTTCTGTAAAAAAGTTCAGAATGAGAAAGCATCTAAAATGATATATGTTAGGAATGATCATGGAGGAGAATTTGAAAACATGTCTTTTAAACAAGTTTTTGATGAAAAAAGAATCACTCATAATTTTTTTTTGTCCAAGAACACCTTAATAGAATGGTGTTGTGGAAAGCAAAAATAGAACTTTACAGGAATGGCCAAATCACTATCAAGTGAATCTAGTGTTCAAAAATATTTTTGGGTAGAAGCTGTAAATTCAGCCTGCTACATTTTGAATAGAGTTTCTATCAGAAGAATTTTGAACAAAACTCCATATAAATTATGGAAAGAAAGAAAACCAAACATTTCCTATTTTCATGTCTTTAGGTGTAAATGCTATATTCTCAACAACAAAGATAATCTTGGCAAGTTTGATGAAAAATATGAAATAAGGATCTTCTTAGGATACTCTACAACATCTAAGGCATACATAGTGTACAACTTGAGGGCAGTTGTTGTAGAAGAAAGCATGCATGTTATTTTTGATGAAATTGATATTACACTTGAGAAGAGAAAGATTGCAAATTTAGAAGATGAATTAACAAAGCTTAAATTGACTCAGAAAGATCAAAATAATGCTGTTGAGAAAGGTGTAGACAAGGACATAAAAGTGAAGGAAGAAAGAGGAATATTTAGAGAGAATTCAAGAGAACAAATCCGAGAAAGAAGAAACTCTAAAGAGAACAATATGCTAAAGTGCTGGAGATACAACCCATCACACCTTCCTAATCTCATCATTGGAGAAGTCTCTTTAGGAGTAAAGACCATAGCAGCACTTAACAAAGAAAGGGGAATGATGGCCCTAATTTCTCAATAGAGCCAAAAGATATTGATAAAACACTTTTTGAGGACTCATGGGTAAAAGCAATGGAAGAAGAGTTGAATCAGTTCATAAAGAACAAAGTTGGGAATCTTATTCCTCCACCAAAAGATTAATCAATAATTCGAACAAAATGGGTGTTCAAAAACAAGCTTGATGAAAAAGGTAAAGTCATAAAAAAAAAGGCAAGGTTGGTGGTCCAAGGATACAATCAACAAGAGGAATTGATTATGAAGAAACCTTTGCACCTGTTGAAAGGTTGGAAGCTATCAAAATACTATGGCCTACCAGATGGATGTGAAAAGTGCCTTCTTAAATGGGTACATAAATGAATAGGTCTAGCCACCTAGATTTGAAGATGAAAAAGAGCCTCAATATGTTTACAGATTGATTAAAGCTTTGTATGGTTTAAAGCAAGCTCCAAGAGCATGATATGAAAGACTCAGCTCATTCTTGATTTAGAATGGATTTAACAAAGGACAAGTTGACATAACATTGTTTAGAAAGGACATCTGTTGATTGTCTAGATCTATGTAGATGACAGCATCTTTAGAGCCACCTTTGAAAAAATGTATTAAGACTTCTCAAAATTAATGACAGTAGAATTTGAAATGAACATAATGGGAGAACTCAAATTCTTCTTGAGACTCCAAATTGTTCATAAAGATGAAGGAATCTTCATTCATCAAGAAAAATACACCAAGGAGCTGCTTAAAAGGTTCAAGATGGAAGATGCAAAATCTATGTTTACATTTATGCATCCATTATTTGTTTTGGACAAGGATGAAAAGGGAAAATATGTTCTTGAAAAGGAGTATAGAGGCATGATAGGATCTCTTCTTTATCTCACAGCCAACAGGCCAGACATACTATTCTTAGTTGGATTTTGTGCCAAATTTTAATCAAGTCCTAAAAAGTCATATGCTATTACAGTCAAAAGGATTATGAGATATCTAGTGGAACTGCAAACCATGGTCTCCGGTACCGAAAAGGTACCATGTTTAATCTCACTAGTTTTTGTGATACAGATTATGCAGGTGATAAGATAGAAAGAAATGGCACAATGGTGCTTGCCAACTTCTTGGGAATTCATTAATTTCTTGATTCTCAAGGAAGCTGTAACGACCCACTGCCGCTACATAGCAACATTTCTACCTTATCTCTTGGAGGGCTTATATAATTAGAAATATATATGTACATCAAGGAAATCAAAAGAAAATACATACACCAACATTATTAATATATTTATGTCAACAGATATAGGGTACAAAACACTATTCCTATAGCTGGTCACTTTATACATCATTTTAAAAGAAATAAACAACAATAAGGAATATCAATTCCTTTAAAGAAAAGAACAAAAATATAATTCTCCATGCTTATTCAATATCGCCACTGGCTGAAACGAAGCTTCATCACCAACTAAGTGAAGCTAAACGTGCCAAAAACTCAACATCTACTCCCATGCCAAAGGCGTGATCATCACAAGCACAAACCACATGTACAAATGACGCAAGGGTAAGCTTACTTAAAATAATAACTATAACAATTACAAACAGCCACAATAACCAAATAACAACAACAATACTACCTCTGCTACTAACACATAACGCAACCACAATAACAATTGCCAAGTACTCATAGCAACAATGGCATTGAATAACCATAATAACAATTTCATCAACATACAAGTTTGGATTCCCATTTCATCAGAGAATGAGTTTGCATACATACAACATAACACATCATGCCTTCGACCCCAAAATGTCAATGTATGAATGACACGACTCTCGAAATATTTTTTACATTTCGGGCGATCAGCCATGACTTATCCCCTACCATGGCCATCTAGCACCATTCAGGGATTGCCAATACTCTGATCTGTTGGATAAGCTTATAGTTGTCAGGATAAGTGAATGTGGGTGGTGGTATACCACGACACAAGGCCTGCACTGCCTTAGCCCCACTACGGAATTACCCATCCACTCATCCCCTAGGCCCAGCTTTAAGACCCCATTTCTTATCCAAGCACTAGGTTGGAGGCCTATCTGAGTACCAACTCTAGTCACCATCCACCTTACATGCCTACCCGCACACGGCTTGAGGCACTCACCAACAACATATGCATGCCAATACATGTATCACCACAATAATCAACTCTACCAAACAATCATCATATATATATATATATATATATATATATATATATATATGTAGCAACATATCAACACAACCATTAACTTAACCACAACAGTCATCATATCATATATATGTATCAACATAACACCATGTGGCCTACTCAGCACCACTTGTGGTCTAACAGTCACCATCAACCCCATGCACGCCCAATTTGGCCTCTTGCATGGTCAACAGGTAAGGCCCTATCCAAGTAGCCCACCTCATGAGAAACCTCATACAATAATATCATACACATCAAGTGGAGGTCCTATCTAAGCAACCTTCCACTTCACAACCAATCCAACAATCAACTACAATTTGAAAACCAAGACCTTCTTTGAAAACCATTTGGAAGATTGGCAAATCTTGAAATTTACAAAAACCTTTGAAACAATTCATTTCTTTAATTTAAAGAAAATCATATCCCAACTGGACAACTCCATCATTCTCAAATAAAGCTTTTGAAAATGTATAATACTCTATTTATATGTGTATATACAAAAATACTTCACGTTTTGAAATGAAAACTTTAAAATCTTAAATAGTACATTCAGTTCTGAAATAATAGATTATGTACTGTAGTAACAAATTATATCTGTTCAGTAAAAATACACTAGATTTCGTTTTTCAGCAGGGATAATCGATTATGGGTTTCCATAATTGATTATTTCAAAACCAAAACCAAAGAAATTTTTCTGAAACCCAGATAATCGATTATCAAAGTCCATAATCAATTATTCCCAAAACAAAATCATGAAAACAACTTTTGGAACTCCAGATAATCGATTATATGATTCCCATAAACGATTATCAGCGATGATTTAAAAAAAAAATGTGATTTTCTACAGAGAAACTCAAACTTTTCAACCAAATAACCCAAATTTTCGAATCAATGGGGTTCCAACAACATCAATCCAGTTCATATGCATCAGATTACACAACAAATTCAACATATCAACTCACAAATCTTGGTTTCTCATTCAAAATCTCAAAATTTTCCCCTAAAACCCATTTTCACCCAAAACTAACGAAAATGGCAACATCCGCAGAGATTCAACCGATTATAAGGCAACAAATCAGCATGCCAATAGTTATTAACACAAAACAATCGATTTGTAAGCTTCCCCTACCTCTAAAAGTTCCTGAATCTAAATTTAGGTTCCTTGAGAATTCGATGTTTTGAGCCAAAACCTTCCACAGACTGATCTTCCTCTCGCCACAATACTAGACTGGGCTTGGGAATCCTCTTAACACCCTTAGTAATTTCAAATTTCTAGAGAGAGATTGAGAGAGAAAGTGAAAAGAGGGAAAGTAAATGAGAGAATGAGGGGAAATCCCCCCTTCCTTCCTTTTATACATGGAACTCCTAGAACTCTCACACGGATTTTTGGTCAACTGAGACCCAAATCTCACCAAGCTACTCCCTTTATCTCAAAATTGATTTAACTTAACTGTTTTATCTCAAAAGCCCAAAATCACTCTCACAACATATCTAAATTGGCTCAAGCACATATCTCAAATTTCCTAAATTCAAACCAACAACTCACAACCATCATTACATACAACATACCATACATAACAGCAATTCATTTATTTCTTTTAATCACCTAGATTATATATCAAATTTCCACTTTTTAGTTATTAAAACACTTAATCATGCATTAGGTAAAATAGGGTGTTACAGGAGCAAAATACAATTGCATTATCAATAGCATAAGTTGAATATATGTTAGCTGTTGCATGTTGTTTACAAATGTTTTGGATAAAACATCAAATGCTAGATTATTCATTAAATTTTGAGAGGATTCCAATACTCTGTGATAATATGAGTGCAATTAACTTCTCCAAGAATCCTATCCAACACTTCAGATTCAAGCACATTGACATTAAGCATCATTTTTTGTGAGATCATGTTCTGAAATGTAACATTGAACTTATTTTTGTTGATACTGGCAATCAGTTAGCTAATATTCTGACCAAACCTTTGAGTGTTGATAAATTCAATTTTATCAAGTCATGCTTGCATATTGGTGAATTGCCAAAAACAAATGATATTGGGCTAAAATTAGAATCCGTGCTTGCTTTGCTTGTTTCGAGCCAAATTAATTTGAAGCCTAAGTTGTTGTGGTTCTTCTCTTGGGCAGTAAATAGCAATATCAGCCCACCATGTATTTACTATTACGAACAGTCAAATTTTTAAAAATCTAGCTATTAGCAGCTAATTTTGAGGGGCAATTAATGATCCCTCTCTTAGTTTGTGGAAAGATGGTTATGAGGTAACTTCTTTAAGTAAAAATATTTTACTTTTACCATAACTTCCTCTCAACTCCACTCTCAATTTGTTCTCTCCCTCTAAAACCTCTCTTTCAAAATTCTCCAATGGCATGAGCTATGACTATTGGAAGAAAAACCCCCTCTTCTCAAACTAAGAAAGAGTCAAGTAATTCTTCCTCAAGTTCTAAGGAAAGCTCCACTACCTCATCTCCTTCTCTTATTAAGAAAACCCATGTCAAACCCCTCCCAACACCTACAAGAAAATCCTCTCATGTAAAAGGATTGTTGAAAAAGAAGGAAGATAATAGGAAGCAATAAATGGTGAATGTTGAGTCATCCTTTAACTCAAAAGGGACCTTTCTGAAGACTCCTCCTAGAGGAAAAGGAATAGTCATTAGATCACCTAAGAAGGAAGCACACAAGTCTGTCAAGAAAGCCAAAAAGGAGATTCCTCTATTCAGAGATAAGGAGACAAGGAAGAAATTTGAGAAGGGCTGCGATTAGAAGAGGGTTGTGCTCGGACATGTGTTCAAACTAAAGAAAATTAAAGAACTTGGATGGAATGTTTTATGCATTGTTAAGAAGTTGAAGTGGGAAAACTTTTTTAAGGTCCAAGGACAAGTCTATCCAAGATTAGTTAGAGCTTTCTATGCTGTTGTAGAGGTGGATTATAAAGAAATGACAATTAGTTCTTGCATTAAAGGAACTAAAAATTTGATCTCAGAAGGCATTTTGGCCATCATTTTAAAGGTGCCTTCTGATGAGAACAAGATGTTTGATAGTAGTTGGTTTGACAATGCTGGGTTAGAAAGAAAAAAGGGTTATAAAGGACATCTTGAAGGCACAAAAGGGGGAGAATATTTAGAATGATATTTTCTAGGATTTAGATCAATTAGGATTAGTTTATTGGTACTGCAATCATGTTTGCAATATCTTTTGTAATTATTTTGAATTATTATGTATCTGGTCCTATGATTATTAATGAACTGATCTATTAATTCTAAAATCTGTTGATTTTGGAAATTATGCAGTATGCTTACAACCTACTTTTTTACACTTCATGTTTGTTAGTTGTGTAGCAGTTGTAATCTGAAACAATGAACTGTAAAATCAATAAACTTATGATAATTATTACACTCCCTAAAAGAATATTTAGAATCATTTTTTGTTTATCTGTATAAGTTTAGGGGTAGTTGCATTGTTGAGTAACAAATGCGCTGAGAATTATCTCACAATCTTATAATTAATTCAAAGTGTTGTTTGTCATCCTCAAAAAGGGTGAGATTGTTGTATCCAAACCTTTGTTTAAATTATGACAAGCCCTCTAATTTTAATTCATAAGTTTGTGAGAATTGAAAAGATCTAATGTTTCTATTCAAGTGCCTCAGAAAGCTTAAATTTACAATTTCAAAGATGTTAAGTGATGATCATGGTCTAAAGTAATTAATTGAAGCATCAAATTGTGCTAGCTAAGAACAAGATTCACTATAAAGAAAAAGGTCTTACTGAACCTTTAGAAAGGTATATCAAAAGTAGGTAAATTCAAAAAGGTGCTTTAAAACGGTACACCAGAAGCAAATTAATTCAAAAAGATGCAGAAGTATGACAGCTATAGTTGACATAACATGGCTCATATCTCAATTGTTCTATTTCTAACAGCTAGTTTCCCTTACTGAACATATATAGAAGACATTCTACTCCTTTAAAGCTTTTTTTTAAAGGAAGCTAATTTTGCCAAAAAGAAATATATACAAGAAGAACATTCAAGTCCTTTGTGTGAGGCATTTTGGGCAGAAAAAGAAAGCTTCCATATTTGCGAACTTCTTTGTGTGAGAAAATGTCCACTCTAGCAATTTTTAATCTAGTGTTGTATAGATATATAAGAGTGTGAAAAGGTGACCCAACTGTAAAAAATCCTCTTTGTTGGGAGTTAGCTTAGTAATGTGTTCTGTGCAGTAAAATCACAAAAGAAAGTTGTTGTATTTGTGAAGTGTATACCTTCAGGCCAGCTTGAGGTGTCAAAGAAGAGTAGTGTAATGTGCCATTACTATTTTTGGCTATATTCTATAAAAAGGTAAAGTGAGGCTGTTCCTCCTAAGAACCAAAGTGGTTCAATGGTAAAGAAGAACCCAAGGAAGGTTGATAGTGTTTTGGTTGTAAGAGAATTGACTATTGGTTAGTGAAAATCTCACAAGTTTGTAGGGACTAGATGTAGCCCATTAGTAAAGGGTGAACTAGGATAAACTCGTGTGCACTCTCTTTCCTTCCTTTTGATTCATACTTTACTTTCATTGTAAAACCTATTCTTATTAATCATAGTCTATATTAATTTAGTTATTTAATTATTACGAGTAAATTTTTTTGAATTCTTGTAATAGAAAAGTTCTAAAATTAAATCAAATTTGGAAATAGTAGTAAAAGATGAAAGAAAAAGACTGTATATACATATATGTCATAAAACTGTACATCATGGTTTGATAATATATGATAGACATAAAATATAGAAAGAATAAAAATACATTAAAAGATAGACACTACCTAACCCAATATATACATCAAAAAGATCCTATATAGAGCAGTGTTCATCTATCCTATCCCTTATACAAAAAGAAAATACTATAAACTAAGTCTACAGATCCTCGTCCGTAGGGTGTCCTCTGACTTGTCCTTAGCATCACTGTGCATTTTCGTCTTCTTCAATAATCACAATCAAACATACATGGAAGAAAAATAATGAAGTGAGGTAATTTGTTCAAAAATCACTTTCATATGTATGGTAGGAATTCTACCGTAAAATACAGATAAAACACTGTTGACAATAGAGGGGAACCTAGAGTTTATGTTAAGGTGTACTAGATTATCCTTGATTTGGTATGAATCCATAATTCTCATTAGTGAGTAATAGTTCTCAACAGAACCTGAGAAGTGACTGGAAGTACATATACCTCATCAACATCATCACATGGTACACCGCTCATCTTCATTGAAGAAAATAACAATCAGGATATCCATTTATAGAGGTATACTCTCAAATCAATCTTGGAATGCTAAGTAGTTGTTAGGGTTATCGAGCTTGGCCGAGTGAATATCCCAGCTCGAGGGCACTACCCTAGCCATTGAGACCTTCACCACTCAATGCATACTCTCAAGACCTCCGCAAGTGGATCCTTGCCTTTCATTCCTCAGCATACCAAATTATTGTTTCCCTAGGAGGGTGTCATGCCACAACATGTCACTTGCTTTACATTACTCACTAATTTATCGCTTCCTAATTTCTCAAATAGAGGTTTCACTAGTCTCATTTAATTTGAGCACCAGTATAATGATCATTTTTGCCTTATATTGCAGAATTTGCACAATACCAAAATTTTAACAGAATAACAATTTAGTAATCACATAAAATTTTAGTAGAATAATAGCTTAATAATTACTAAAACTTTAGCAGAATAATGATGTAGTAACTATAATTTAATTACGAAAATTTTGGTAGAATAACAACTAAATAAATACATTTTAATTTTCTAAATTTGAGTAGCATAACAACTTAGCAAATATAATTTAATAATTTAAATTTGAGCAGAGTAACATCTCAGTAATTATGATTTAAAAATTTAAATTTGAACAAAGTAATAACTTAGCAATTATAATTTAATAATCTAAATTTGGGCAGAGTAACAACTTAGTAAAAATTAAAGTTTAATATCAAACAATATAACAATAATAATAATAATAAAACTTAAGCCTAAACGGGTTTAGGGGAAAACCTTTCCTACCAACATGCAAAGTAACAATAATTTAGAACCAACCCCACTCCTCCCATTACCTCAAAGATGGTTGATGAAGAGGATGGAATTGTTGGTGCAAAGCTCCTAGGAAGAGAACTTTACTAGTTGTTAGAAAACTAATAAAATTTTAGCATAAAAACAATGTAAAAAAGTTCTAGAGAGAGAAGCTCTCTAAATATTTTTGGTTAGCCAAGAAAGGGAAGGAGTAAGTGAAAATCTACCACAAATGAGGGCTATTTATAGAGGAAGAAGTGGGCTTAGGTGTCCAAAAAAATGACATCATGCATTATGTCATAAAACTCATTTTTATTTTCTTTTTAATTAATATAGGGACACATATTCAAAAATAGGTGGTGAATCACCCCTCCTAGGCTTGGGGAAGTGCTCCATGAGCTATCCTTAAGGTCCTCAATGTAAATTTTATCTGTAATTAAATTAACTAATACTGATAAAATCGCCTAAACTTAAACAAATTAGCTTTTAATATAAAAATAATTTATTTTAATGTAAAACTGATCATATACATTATTTTTCATCAATTTTTTTTAATAATTAATTTTAATTTTTATTAATTAATTTTGAATTATATGTATTTGTTTTGTATTTTTAAGTTAGAAAATTCATAAAAAATCCATTTTAATTCAATAAATACCAAAATTTTTATGAAAAATCATAAAATTAAATATTTTACATATAAATACATTGAAATTACCATTTTCACCATTTTTGAATGTCAAACCAATATTGGCCAAGCTTAATAGATACTAAGGAGTATTTTGGTCATTTTGCAGCGAAATTCCCAAAAATTTCTTAAAAATTCTCAAAAATTATATTTTAACATATATGACATGATTCCAAGCTTAAATTGACATTTAATTTCAATTGAATCTTTTTTTCATATTAGTCCTTAATGCTGAGAAATTAGGGTAAAATCGTAATTTTCTAATTTTTTGGGGTTTCGACTCGAAAAAATTATTAAAAATAACAATTAGATAGCTCTCGATATTTTGAATCTAACCACAACAATTAAAATTTTGAGATTCCTTCCCACTTTTTTAGAATTAAATTGTCAAATATTAGAAACATAGTTGGAAATTGATATAGGGGTATTTTTGTTATTTTACAAAAATTATTTCAATAAATTTATAAAATTATTATTAATTATTCCAAGTATATTAATGACTTAAAATAATTTTTTAAATATTTCTAACTATTTTTGTTTATTAATTATGTTAGCTTTTTAGGGACGAAATAGTCATTTTACTAATTTTTGAGATCTGTTTCCAAAAAAATCTAAACTAAGTACTACTTACTAATACGAACATAACTGTAGGGATCAAATTTTGAGATTCCTATCTAGTTCTCCAAAAATAAATACAAAATAATTAAGAAAATAATTTAATAGGCAAAAGTAAGGGTGTTACATTACTCCTCTTCTTTTAAGAATTTCGTCTTCGAAATTCACTTACTAGCAAAGAGATGAGGATATTGTTCTTGCATCTTGCTCTCTACTTCTCAAGTTGCATCTCCATCATCAGTTTGACTTCACACAACCTTCACTTGAGGTATTTCTTTACCTTGAAGCTGCTTTATCCTCAGATCCTCTATTTTGATCGAGGATATGTCATAAGTAAGATTTTCTCTTATTTGTACTACATCAGGCTTAATGATATGTGAAGGGTCATGGATATATTTATGAAATCAGGAAACATGAAAAACATTATGAAGATTAGAAAGATTGGGTGATAAAGCTATTTGATATGCAATAGGACCAATTCTTTAAAGGATTTGGTAAGGACCAATAAATTTAGGGGAAAGTTTTCAAGATTTTAGGGCTTTGCCAACCCCAGTTATAGGTGTAACTTTCAGAAATACATGATCTCTTTCTCGAAACTCAAGGGATTTTCTCCTTTTTTCAAAACAACTTTTCTACCTATCTTGCGATACTTTCATCTTTTCCTGAATTAATCTAACTTTCTCCATGGTTTCTTGTAATATCTTAGGTTCGACTATCAGAGATTCCCCAGTCCCATACCAATAAAGTGGAGTCCTACATTTTCTTCCATACAAAGCTTTGTAAGGAGCCATTCCAATGCTGGAATGAAAGCTATTCTTATAGGTGAACTCAATTAGTGGTAAGAACTAATCCTAGCTACCTTTCCATTCTAAGACATATGCCCTAAACAAATCTTCTAATGAGTGGATAGTCCTTTTAGACTGTCCATCAGTTTAAGGATGATAAGCTGAGCTTAGTCTTAACTTAGTTTCTAAGGCTTGTTGTAAACTTTCCCAGAACCTAGAAGTGAAACGAGGATCCTTATCAGAGATTATACTAGAAGGCACTCCATGTAATCTAATGATTTCTCTAATATACAACTGGGTCAACTTCTCTAGAGAAAACCTAATGTTGATGGGTAAGAAATGAGCAAACTTAGTTAGTCTATCCATAATCACCCATATAACATCATGGCTAGAGATTGTTCTAGGGAAATTTGTTACAAAATCCATTGCTATGTTGTGCCACTTCCATTTAGGAATGTCTAAGGTTTCTAATTCTCTAGAGGGTTTTTGGTTTTCTATTTTAGCCTTTTGATAGATTAAACAAGAAACAACAAACTTTGCTACAGCCTTATTCATTCTAGGCCACCAGAACAACTTCTTCAAATCTAGGTGCATCTTAGTAGAACTTGGATGAATGCTTAGTTTAATCTTGTGAGTCTATTCTAAAATCATCTTTCTTAATTCTCCACCTTCTGGTACATAGATTCTTCCTTGGAATCGAATGACTCTGTTTGAATCCTGATCAAACTCCAATTCTTTTCATTTAGTCCTTGCTTTTAACCTTTCTCAGAGATATTGATAAGTATTCTGGGCTTCCTGTATTCGTTCTAGAAACTCACTACTTAGTTGAAGCATTTCAAAACTAATACTTTTTGGTTTTATCTCTATAGCCAAACATAAATATCTCAACTTCTCTATCGTTGCCATCTCCTTGACCATCATCATTAAGACATATAGGGATTTTCGACTTAGAGCATTTGCTACAATGTTTGCTTTACCAAGGTGGTAATGCAATTCAAAGTCATAATCCTTTAGGAATTCCATTCATTTATGTTGTCTCATATTTAGCTTATTCTGGTCAAACAAATGCTTCAGACTTTTGTGGTCATTGAATACTTCAAACTGGATACCATAAAGATAGTGCCTCCAAATCTTCAAGGCAAAAACTATTGCAACCAGTTTTGAATCATGAGTTGGATAATTAACCTCATGTGGTCTTTGTAACATCGTGTTTTCTTAATGCATGATTTAGTGATTTAATAACTAAAAGTGAAAATTAATATATGACTATGGTGTTTAAAAACAAATAAATAAATAGAATTGTTGTTGTGTGGTGTTAGTTGTATGTTGTAAACTTGGAATTCCTATTTGAGTTCAGGGAATTGAGACAAATGTGCTTGAGCCAAATTGAGAGTGTTGTTGATATTGGTTTGGGTTGTTGAGAGAAAAACAGTTAAGTGGGAACCGTTGTGAGTTCTGGAGAATGAATAGACGGACCCTGAGCTTTAGTGGGCCTGAAGCCTTGTAAGGCCCAGGGAAGGTTTCAAAATATAAAGCCCCCTCCCCTTCTCATTTCTCTCATTCTCCCATCCCCCTCCTTCTCTCATTCTCCAGTCTCTCTCTCTCTCTCTCTCTCTCACTCTCTTATCTTATTCTCTCATTTTTCTCCAAACCTTGATGAGACTCTTGAAGTGTGAGACCCAAACCCAGTGAGGAATCATGTTTCTACGTGTGGGAGGGCTGTTATATCTTCGCTTTCATAGAGTTTGGCTCAAGGTCCTGCATATATCCCGTTTTCTCTTCCCCAAGCTCGGATTCGGAAGCTCCAAGAAGTAAGGGAAGCTTACACTTGTATATTTGTGATGTATGAGCATGAGTTTGTGTGAATCTTACCTTGGGTTCGTTCCAAATTTGGTTGTGCATGAGTTGGGCTGTGGTTTTGATGAAATGGGTTTTAGAGAAAATTTTGGAAAATCTGAAAAGAGAATGGATTTGGAACAAAATCTTGATGATTTATTATTGTATAATCGGTTAGAAATATATTAAAAGTGTCTAGAACTACTTTGTGGTGCTTGGGATGGATTGATATGGTCTAGAACTGCAATGGGTCGTCTTCCCTGCGATTGTAGAAAATCAGGATTTGGTGTCGGGCATTAGTTTATGTTGCCGGGCAACAGCTAACAGAATGCTGTTTGAAATGCTGTCAATTAACAACGGAATTTTAGTTTAGCGACGAAAACTTTTCCTATAGTGATGGATTTTGTCGCTGGGCGACAAAAAGTGATGCTGAGCGACGTTTGCTTCGATTTTTGCTTATGCTCTCTGTGATGTTGACGCCGGGCGACAAGAGTGCGGCGCCAGGCGACAAAATTGCAAATCTTCTTTGTGATGTTGGCGCCAGGCGACAGTCCAATGGCGCTGGGTGACAAAACCCCTAATTTTTCCCTGTTTTTGAGATGTTTGGTGTCAATTTTGTGATGCCATATATGGACCATTAAAGTTGAAATTTAAGAAACATAAAGATGGGGTTGAATGCTATGGGTTTGATGCTTGGTATGATAATTAGGAACTTTGGAAAAATGTTAAAACTCCACATATTGTTATAATTCTAAACTGGATTCTTGGTTTTCTTTATTATTGTTGTGGAGTTATGTGATAAATTGTTGGAAAGTGGTAGTTGAGTGGAAGGTTACTTAGATAGGACCTTCACTCGTGATGTATGATATTGTCCCTCATGAGGTGGGCTGCTTAGATAGGGCCTTACCTGTTGATTTTGATTGAGGCATGATATTGTCCTTCATGAGGTGGGTTGCTTAGATAGGGCCTTACCTATTGGTTATAATTGAGGCTGGTTTGGGGCCAATATGGTGTTGATGGATGTTGAGTGGTAATGTGAGGTAGCTGATGATGGACCTCTTTGCCACTAGTTGTATTGATATACATGTATATATGTCGTATGTTTGTTGGTTGTGGTTGAGTAGTTGATGGTGTGCAGTACATGCATTCATGCATAGTTGGCGGCTGAGGTAGCTGATGATGGACCTCATGCTGTGGTGCGGGTAGGCACGTAAGTTGGATGGTGACCAAAATTGGAACTCAGATGTGCCTCCAACCTAATGCTGGATAAGACGTGGGGCAGCTGACGATGGGCCTTTGGGGATGAGTGGATGGGCGACTCTGTAGGAGGCCAAGGCAATGCAGGCCTTGTGTCGCGATAAGCTACCACCCATATACACTCATCCTGACAAACCACTAAGCTTATCCATAGATCAGAGTTTAGCAATCCCTGAATGGTGCTTAGATAGGCCACAATAGGGGATGAGACCTGGCTGATCTCCCGATATGTTGTAAATTTCTCGAGAGTCGTGTCATCATGCATTGACATAGTTATGGTGATTGTGATGAAATGTGGAGTCCTGAGTTAAGAACCCTTCTGTATGAACATTTTGTATGTAGACGTTGAGGACTCTAGATGTATGATGAGGTGCTATATACTCGTAATTGAATGTTGTGAACTGTTGGTGATTACTCGGGATTGAATGCCTTAAATTGTTAATGATCTCCATGATTATATGTTATGCCATTGTTGTAGTAAGCTTACCCTTGCCGTGTTTGTTGTTGTTGGTTGTCCTGTTGCTGCTGCTTGTGCTGATGTGCCTGTGATGAACATGTCCTATGGTGTGGAAGCAGACGACGAGGCTTCAGTGGACCCGGCTGCTCAGAGATGATGGTGGAGTTGCTTGCGAGGCAACCCTTTTGTTTTAAAGGTGTTATTTTGTATAGTTTTCTTTTGATGGGATTGTATAGATTGACCAGCTATAGGGAGTGAGTTTTGTATCCTGTTTCCCCGACACTTGTATATTTTGATATCTTTGATATAGGTTGGTGTTATCCCATATTTGTGTATGCATGATATGCTATATATATGATATGTTATATAGTGGTGTATGATGATGACAGGAGGGATAGATGGATCTCTCAATCGATGTGTATGACTTATATACTAATATGCTATGCTTTTATTCACCTGATAAGGTGTGTGTGGTGTAAGTTTAGTAGGGTTGCTTAGTAGTGATAGTTGGGTCGTTACAGTCTTAATTGCCTTGAAGCATAAGTTGCCACTCTTCCTTCTTGCATCAATAAACACCCTAATCCTTGACCAAATGTATCACAATATACTTCAAACTTTCTGGTAGGATTAGGCAGAATCAATATAGGTGCAATGGTTAACCTATTTTTCAACTCTTGGAAACTAGTCTCACAATCCTCTGTCCAAAGAAAAGGTTGTTCTTTATGAGTTAACTTAGTTAGAGGTAAAGCTAGCTTTGAAAATCATTCAATGAATTTTCAATAGTACTTTGCCATCCTAGAAAACTCTGTATTTCTGTTATTGTGGTAGGTTGTTCCCAACGTGTAACATCTGTGTTTTCCTAATGTATGATTTAGTGTTTTGATAATTAAAAGCGGAAATTAGATATGTAATCTAGGTAATTCAAAGAAATAAATGAATTGTTGTTGTGCATGAATTGTGTGTACGATGATGGTTTGGTGTTGTTTGTTTGAAATACCGGTTTGAATTTAGGAAACTTGAGATATGTGCTTGAGCCAATTGGATGTGTTGTGAGTGTGATTTTGGGCTTTTGAGAAAAAACAATTAAGTTAGACTAGTTATGAGATATGGGGAGTGGTTTGATGAGTCATGAGCCTTAGTTAGCCCAAAGTCCATATAAGAGTTTCGAAAGGTCAAAGTATAAAAGGAGAGAGCGAGAGAGAGCTTCTCCTCTCATTTCTCGCAACTCACTTCTCTCTCTAGATTTCTTGAGTTGGTTAAGGGGGTCAAGAGGATTCTAAGCCCAATTCAGTTTGGGTGAGAGGAGGATCAATCTTTTGAAGTTTTGGCTCAAGATATCAAATTCTCAAGGAACCTAAATTCAAATTCGGGAACTTTTAAAGGTAAGGGAAGCTTACTTAAGTTGTAATCTGGTTGGTTGAGTGTGATTCTTGCATTGGTTTGTGTTGGAAACCAATTGATTTTAACTTCTATGGGATTTTGTTATTGAAATGGGTTTTTGCTTGAGTTTGGATGAATCGTTGGTGTATATTGTTTTGTTTGCAAACTTTTGCTGAATATATTGATCTTGACATTGTGTGAATTTGTTAGACCTGGATAGAACTAGATAAGAGTAAGGATGAGTGAAAAGGTTGGATTTTGGGTTTTTGTTCGGATAGAGTCGCTGAGCGACTCAAGACCTCGCTGAGCGAGTGTTCTTGATGCAGGATGAATGAGTGAGGAAAAGAGAAAATTCGCTGAGCGAAAATTGATTTGCTGAACTAGTGATCATAAGAATTCTGAAAATCTTCTAGAAAGTGGTTCATTGAGCAAAAGGTGAGAGAAAAGCTTGGAATCGTTGAGCAACCTCTGTTGTCGCTGAGTGAGAACCCTGGGTACAGCGAATGGGTCATCTCTGGAGTTGAGTTCGTTGAGTGGGACTTATACTCGCTGAGCGAGAACCTTCAAATGGGAAAATGTGCTCTTTGTATGAAAGGTACTCTTTGAGCAAGTATATGGGTTGATGAGCGAACGTGTTATTTTGTTGAATTGGGTGAGAATTTGTAAGAAAATGGTAGTTGAGTAGAAGATTGCTCAGGTAGAACCTCCACTAGTTGCAGAGTGTGTGATGGTGAGATATATATATATATATTGATGAATGGTTGTGATTGAGTTGATGTTGTGGTGAATCATGCATTTGCATGCATATGTTGCCGGCTGAGGTCGTGTGAGCCTCAAGCCATGTATGGGTAGGCATGTAAGTTGGTTGGTTAACAAGAGCAGCAACTCATATGGGCCTCCAACCTAGTGCCTAGATAAGACGTGGGGTCGGAAAGATAGGTCTTTAGGATGAATGGATGGGTAATTCTGCAGAGGGCCAAGGCTATGCAGGCCTTGTGTCACGGTAAGCCATCACCCATATTCACTTATCCTAACAAACCATTAAGCTTATCCGTAGATCAGAGTTTTGATAATCCCTGAATGGTGCTTGGAAGGCCATGGTAAGGGGTAAGACCTGACTGATCACCCGAAATGTAATAAATCTCTCGAGAGTCATGTCATTCATGCATTGACATGTTGATGTTGAAAGCATGGTGTGTGGTGTAGTGATTTTGTAGAAACTCATTCTTTTGTGAATTTGATTTCATGTTTGTTTTGTTGTGGTTGCCATTGTTGCTAGTTGTTGTTGTATGTTGCTATGATTGTGATGATCGCGTCTTTTGGCGTGGGAGTTGAGGGTGAAGCTTCAGTAGATCTAGCTTCCCACAGTCGATGAATGAGGTCTCCATTGGAGAAGATAGAAGGCCCTTTTATGGGTGGATCTTTTTGGACATTCCTTTGATTTTTCTTATGGTTTAATGTATAGTTGACTAGCTGTAGGGAATCTCCTTTTGTATTTTCCTCCCTTTGCATTGTATTTTGGTGCCGTGTTGCCATTTGTATATACTGTACATGGTGAGAATAAGGAGGATTAAATGTTGTTTACGATGTATGGTTATAAATGATATACTAAGAAAGTTGTAAAGTAGTACTGTAGCGATAGTGGGTCGTTACACAACATAACATTGCTTCCACCTTAGCAGGATCTACTGAAATTCCTTCTTTTGAAATTACATGTCCTAGAAAACGTACTTGTTTCAACCAGAATTCACACTTTGAGAATTTGGCATATAATTGCCTTTCCCGCAATATCTGTAGTACTATCTTTAAGTGTTCCTCATGTTCTTGATGATTTCTAGATTACAAATTATTTTTAAGTCATCAATATACTTAGAATAATTAATAATAATTTTAAAATTTTTTAGGAAATTTATTGCGATAATTTTTGTGAAATGACAAAAGTACCCCTGGTTAATTACGAGAACCAACTAGAGACTTTGTGACTTCAAAATATTTTGAAAATTTTATACAAAGTATATTTTAATTATAAAAAATTTATTTTTAAAGAAAAATAATGAAAAATGCACAATCCTATTTCAATTTTTTAACTATTTTTCTAATATTTGAAAATTTAATTCTAAAAATTGAGAAGAAATTTCAAAATTCTGATCTCCACCATTGTGCTATGACTTTTAAGAGTTATTTAATCATGATTTTTAATAGTTTTTCTAAGCCGGAGATTAAAAAAATTAGAAAATGACGATTTTTCCCTATTTCTCAACAGTAAGGGCGACATGAGAAAAAGATTCAATTGACATTAAAATATCAATTTGAGCTTGGAATCATGTTATATATATTAAAATATAATTTAAAAAATTTTCAAAAATTTTCTAGAATTTTTGTGTAAAATGACCAAAATGTCCTTGGATTTTTCATAAGCCTAGCCAATATTGGTTTGATATTCAAAAATGGTGAAAATAATAATTTTAGTTCATTTTTAGGTAGAATATGTAATTTTTGGTAAAATTTGAATTTTTTGGCTTAAGAATATAAAATAAATCAATAAAATCTTGAAAATAATTAATAAAAATAAAAAATTATTTTTAGAAAATTATTTTTGATGGAAAATAATATACTTTTTCATTTTAACATTTAAATACATTATTTTGATATTAAAAGCTAAATTATTCAAGTTTAGGCAAATTTATCAGTACCGGTTGATTTAACTACATATAAAATTAACACAGATAAAGTTGGGACAACTCCTGGGACACATGTCCAGCCCATTCGTAGATGACTCACCATCTATGTTGAATATAAAAGAAAATTATGACATTATGGCTTGTGTCATCAAGTGGACACTTAAGCCCACTTCTTCCTCTATAAATAGCCTTTATTTAGGGTAGATTTTTCACTTATCTTCCCTCTCTTGGCTGACTGAAATACTTAGAGAACTTCTCTCTCTAGATTTTTTTTTTTACTTTGTTTTTATGCTAAAATTTTACTAGTTTTCATAAACTAGTAAATTTTCCTTCCTAAGGGCTTTTCACCAACATCACCATCAACTTTCCTCCTTTTCATCAACTACCTTAGAGGTAATGGGGGGAGTGGGTTGGTTCTAAATTATTGTCACTTTGCATGTTGGTAGGAAGGGTTTTTCCCTAAACCCATTTAAGCATAAGCTTTATTACTATTATCATTACATTGCTATAATGTTTGATATTCAACTTTAATTTTTGCTAAGTTGTTACTCTAGTTAAATTTAGATTGTTAAATTATAATTGCTAGGTTGTTACTTTGCTTAAATTTAGATTATTAAATTATAGTTGCTAAGTTGTTACTCTACTCAAAATTAGACTGTTAAGTGTATTTACTAAGTTGTTATTTTGCTCAATTTTATAATTAAAATATACTTAATATGTTGTTATGCTACTCAATTTTAGACAATTAAAATGCATTTATTAAGTAGTTATTATGCTCAAATTTAGTTATTATTATTATTTATTAAATTGTTATTTTGCCCAAATTTTGGCAATAAATTTTTAATTATTAAATTGTTATTTTGCTAAAATTTTAATAATAATATTTAGATTATTAAGTCATTATTTTGCTAAAATTCTGGTAAGTAAATTATGATTACCAAATTGTTATTCTGCTAAATTTTGGTAAGTAGTTATACTACTAAAATTTTGATGATTGCTACATTATTATCATGTAATTTTTGCAATATAAGGCAGAAATGTTACTAGTGCACAAATTAAATGAGACTAGGAAAGCCTCTATTTGAGAAGTGGAAATTTGATAGATTAGTGAGTAATGTAAAGCAAGTGACATGCAGTGGCATGACACCCTGTTAGGAAAGTTACAGTTTAGTATGCTAAGGAATAAAAGACAGGGACCCACTTGCGCAGGTCTTGTGCGTAGGCATTGAGTGATGAAGGTCCCAATTACCAGGGTAGTGCCCTTAAGTTAGGACATTCGCCTGATCAAGCTCGATAACCCTGACAACTACCCAACATTCAAGGATTGGTATGTGAGTATACCTCTATAAATAGACGTCTTGACTATTATTTGTTCCTTATTGATGATGAGGACTGTACCATGTGATGATGTTGAAGAAGTATATATACTCCTAGTTACTTTTCGGTTATATTAAGAACTATTACTCATCAATGGAGAGTATGGATCTATACCTAGTTAAGGATAGTCTAATACAACTTAGAATGAATCCTAGGTTCCCTTCTATTATTATTAGTTGTGTTTTATCTTTGTTTTATGGTAGATTTTCTACCATACATGTAAAAGTGATTTTAGAATAAAACACCTCACTCCATTATTTTCTTCTTTGTATGATTATTCATGATTATTAAAGATGACGGTAACGCCTAGTGATGCTAAGGACAAGCCAAAAGTTATGTCGACGAATGAGGATTTGTAGACCTAGTTTACAATGATATATATATATATATATATATATATATATATATATATATCTCCTTCTTTTTGTATAAGGGATACAGTAGATTGACCTTGCTCTATATAGGACCTTTTTGATGTATCTATTGGATTAAGTAGTATTTATCTTTTGATGTATTTTTGGTCTTTCTGTATTCTATGAATGCTATGTATTATCAAATCATGATGTATTGTTTTGCGACATATATATATACAATCTTATCTTTTATCTTTTACTACTATTTTCAAATTCTATTAAACTTAGAAATTTTCTATTATAAAAGCAAAAAAAAATAAATTTACCTGCATATTCATCTACTTAAACTTAATAACTAATTAAGTAATTAAATAAGTACAGGTTATGTTCAATGTGAATGGGTGTCACATTAAGTGGTATCAAAGCAGTTCTTTCTTATCAAAGCCTGGGGTATGGTTTTGTCCTTCTTTGTGCTGTGTGATCTCTCATTTACTATTGACAAAATAGGAATGAAAGATAAACTGTTTGTTTTTATATTCTTTGTTGTAGACATCCAACCTTGTTACGGAAAGTGGTCTGCGCACTCACTAGATGACTTTGCAAAAAATAAATCGAATATTAGTTATTGGGTTTAGTAGAAGTAACTAGTGCATGTCTAGATAGGTTCCAACTAGGAAAGACTTGGTACTACCTTTCTTTCCTAGGAGTCTATCTGGTGTACTATTTCACAGATTACTTTTACTTACCTAACATATGGTTTTATTCAAAGTAATGAACTAAGACATTGATTCTCTTTTTCAAACAATGACTGGAAGACCGCAACAAGATGCTACCCAACAAATACTCAAAAGAATGGTTGTTGTCCTTGAGAATATGAATCAAGGATGAGTTACTGAACGAACAAAGTACTAAGGACTTGCAGCATTTCGTAAGAATGATCCACCCACCTTTAAAGGCAGATTTGATCCTGATGGTGCCCAAAACTGGATAGCAGAGACCGAGAAAATCTTTATTGCAATGGCCTACATTGATGCGCATAAAGTAACATATGTTACCTTTATGTTATCTAGGGAAGCTGAGCATTGGTGAAGGTAGGCCAGACAACAGGAAGAGGCCGAAGGAAGACTAATCACCTGGGAAATATTTTATCAAGAGTTTTTGGGAAAATATTTTCCAGAAGATTTAAGACAAAGGAAGGGGATAGAATTTCTTGAATTGAAACAACGCAATATGTCTGTTGAGGCGTACGCTACCAAGTTCATTGAATTGTCGAAGTATTGTCCTTATTTTTAAAAAGGAATTGATGAAAGGTCCTGGTGCTCTAAATTTGAGAGCAGACGAAGGCCTAACATTAAACAAGCAGTGGGTTATCTAGAAATAACCCAGTTTCCCACTCTGGTAAATCGCTGTAGAATCTATGAAGATGATATGAAAGCTACGAAGGCTCAATGGAAAAGTGAAGGAACTCAAAGAAACAAAAGGTAGAATTTTCTAGAGAGAAGGAAGCCTTATAATGTTCCATTTAGATCAATTAGCAGATCATCCAGCCAGAAGACTATTGCTGCTAGGAATTCTAATACTCCTATTTGATGCTACCGCTATGAAGGACCACATTATCAGAAGGACTGTGACAAGTTGACAATCACATGCTTCAACAGTGGGGAGAAAGGCCACTACAACTGTAACACCCCAAATTTCAGGTACTAGAAATAAACTATGAGGTAGCTCTTAGTAGGACCCTTCCTATGTATTATTAGACAAAAGACGTCTTAAGAGTTATTGTTATTAGATCACTTATTATTATTATTATTATTGTTCATATCATTGTTATTATATTTATTGTTGTTGTTGTTATTATTATTATTCCTATCATTGTTATTATATTTGTTGTTGTTGTTGTTGTTATTATTATTATTAATTATTTGTTATGGTGTTGTTATTATATTATTATTATTGTTATTATTAGTGTTATTGTTATCGACACCTTAGTATTAAAAATTAGTAGGAAAAGAGCATCTAGGGCCCAATAAGGGACGAAAGCCCACTAAACCACATACCTACCCATATGTTATAAGAAGAGAAAAAGAAGGAATAGAAACTGGAGAACCTAAGCCTTATAACTCAGCTTTGCGTGCTCCTAAAGGTGAATGCTCTCTCTCGTGTTCTTCCTTATCCTTTATGTTGTTGTTGTTCATCTATTTACCTTTTCCCCCTCTTTATGCTTAAGATTAGGGATTTGATGGGTTTTGAGGGGATTGTAAGGGAGTAAGGAGTTTATAGATTAGATAGTCTTTGGGAAACTTTTCTTCAAAACTAAGTCCACGTTGTCGCTGGGCGGGCGCACCCACCGGGCAAGGTGCAACACTCGCTGGGCGGGTTGGGTCCTAACGCAGACCCGCTGGGCGAGGTTCAATACTCGCCGAGCGGATTTACTGTTAGCGTGATCGCAGGGCAAACCTTTTGTCTTGCCGAGCAGATACAATCTTCGTTATTCCATTTTTTGTGCCTATGAACTCCTTTTTGCAGTTGCTAATTCATTATTACTTCTTTTCTTATCTCTTGTTAAGTTTATACTTGTGGTTGTTATTTACCTTGAGAAAACTGAGTGTGATATGAACTTATGTCAGTGTTTCATGATAAGAGCCTATGAAAAGTTGTAAGCATTATATGTGACCATGCATCATAACATTTAAGTTATGTGATGAGGAAAGTATGTAGGAATCTGGCTAGTGGAGGCCATGATGGGTTGTCTAATCCTAGCCTTGGGGGTTATCCGGTTGGGAAAACTCCAATGGTCCATGCTGATCCCATGGAGTCGAGACGTACTGGCAAAATTGGGTAACCTTGACTAGTCACCGGGGAATATCATACTAGTTGAGGGTGCGAGAACTGAAGGCATCGGTACCGATGACGCTTCTTATAGCTGTGTATTTACTCCTAGTTTACTTTTCGAAAAGTTTAGGAACATAGCATCCATATGCATCTTGTTATCGTGTGATATGTTGAAGTGTGCTACAATTGTAATTATGTGAAGTCTGTGTGACCTTCATGAGCGATTGATGTAATGTGAACATGTGTGAAAATGTAATTATGTCTTGTGATGAAGTGTCGAGATTATACATATGTGCTCATGTTATGAATGTACATTATGCTTGTTTGATGAAACAAAATGATGTGTATGTCTAGTTACTAGGCCAAAAGATGTGAAATAAATGTATGCTTGTAATTAAAATTGTGTTTGCTACCTTAAGGATAAGTGAGAGTCTAGGCCCCAGAATAGTGTTATAAGGGTTCTAGTTGGATAATAATAGTTGCGAATAAGATAGATAATAGGTGAATTCCCTCACGGTGTAATGGAAAGGTATAAGACAAGTAAGAGAGAATAACATAAGAGTATTAAGGTGAGCGTTAAGGGAGTGTCAATAATATTTTAGAATGTCTGTGACCTTAAACTTGACCCCTAGAAGACAACTTTAAATATCAAAAGGAAGAAGAATAAAATCTAAACATGAAGAGTTTAAATACAAGAGAGGGTTTTGGGTAAGAAAGAGTTCTTAGGTTGAGAATAAGATAGTAAACTAATATAACAGTTGGGAGAACGAGAAAGTAGTTAACACAAGAAGTATTGAAGATTAAAAGGTGTAGACTAGACCATAGGTATGGAGAATTATGAGAGACCTAGTGAGTTTAAAGCCATGAGAGATAAATGATGAAGGTTGTTCGAGTAGAAGAGTCTAACCCAGCCGTAAAGTCCTTAGAGCACTCACTAAGACATTATGTCTCACTCCTTTAAATTTCCCCTTTTTTAGGATATAGGTGAAGACATGTGTGGAAGGAGCTTGGAGCCATGTACAAGAAGACATAGCCTAGTTTACATTATGTTTTTGTATTCTTTACATTTTGTATGATACCTTCGGGTGATAGATGAGTTGTATTAGGCACGTATGTGTTTTTTTTATTGTATTGTTCATATATAATATCTAATTATATTTATGAGTAGTATTTGCATGTTGTTTCTACATTTTAAAGTTTTTTTTTTTTGGTTCTTAGAAATCTAGACCTAGTTGCAGTAATACCCCTTAGGGTGTTACAACAACAACATATGCACTAAGCCCAAGAAGGAACAAGGCAATGGAAACTATGGAAAGGCTCTAGCTAGCAGACCCTGAACTAGTGGTAGTGTAACGACCCTCTGTCGCTACAACACTACATAAAAGATTTTACTTCATGAAGTTATTCAGTCATTTATATTAAATATCATCACAATCATCGTCCCATATGTAAAATATACATATATGATGTAGAATCAAGCAAAATATAAATTAGTTTATATATATATACAACTCCATGGAGTATACAAAATTCAAAGTTCCCTATAACTGGTCAGCTATAAAACATATACATCAAATCTAAAAGTAAACTAAAGGAGCTTCTAGAAAAGCTCTACTCAAAACAAAAAGGGTTTTTCATAATCTCCATTTGAGACCTCTCTCATCAATTTTAAGAAGCTGGATTTGCAGACAGCTCTCCCTCTGCTCCCACGCCAAGATGATGTGATCATCATAATCACAGCAACACGGCAACAGCAACAAGACAACCCTAACAACAACATAACAAGGCAAGGGTAAGCTTACAAAACAAAAACCAACATATAATGTTTAATCCAACATAATCAAATACATTAATCATCTCAATATGGAAACCATATTTATAGAGAAATGGGTTTATAAACATTACAACACAATACATCATGCTATCAACCCCATATATTGATGTATGATGACACTAATTCTCGAGAGGTTTTCAACATTTCAGGCGTAGGCACTAGGGTGGAGGCCCATCTGAGTTCCTACTTTGGTCACCATCCAGGCCCATTTGAGTTCCTACTCTGGTCACCATACAGGCTCATCTGAGTTCCAACTCTGGTCACCCTTCAAGCCCATCTAAGTTCCAACTCTGGTCACCTTTCCACTTTACATGCCTACCCACATCACGGCTTGAGGCCCACACAACCTCAGCCTACACATATGAATGTATGCATGATCCACAATAACAACTCAATCACAACAATCATCATTGACCCATGCAGGCCCAATCCAGTCTCTTGCATGATCAACAAGTAAGGTATCTCATTATCACCTCATTCTACAACCAGTGGAGGTTCCTACTTAGATAACCTTCCACCCAACTACTACCTTTCAACAATTATCAACCAATCCATGACAATAATAAAGTATACAAATAGCCAAGTTTGGAAGGGTAACAACAACACACAAACAATAACGAAGCTTATAAATCCAGGCACACATGACAAGTATGTTTTTCTTTTAAGGCTAAACATTTTTCCAATGCTTCAAAGGATGACATCTAAACATGTAACTCAAAGAAATCAATTTCATTTCACATTCTTTCATGGAAGTCTTACTCAACTAAAATAAAACAAGAAAAAGAATAATTTCATTCATTTTTTTTTCAACATACTGCCTGGCGGCACATCACTGCTGCTTAGCGCCATACTGCCAGAGACCTTTTTTTTTGGTCTCTGGTTGAATGTTGCCCGGCGGGAAAGAATCGTCGCCCAGTGGCGTTCTTCTAGAAATCCCATTTTAGGCTTGGGTAGAACGTCACCCAGCGGGAATGGGCTGTTGCTCGGCACCACTCGCGATGCGAAGAGTATTTGGGCTTCGATTCTTCAATTCCTTGGGTTCTAATTGCTATACAAGCATTCCAAATCAATTCTAAACACTTTTATTGCAATTCTAACCGATTATACAACAATTTTAGCCATCAAACACCTCAAATCTCAAAATTTCTTTCAAAACCCATTTTGTTTCAAAACTTTCATACTCAAATTTTCCACCAATATCAATCCATTCCAAGGTAAGAGATTAACACATCCATGATCACAAACACAGAAATCAAGCAATAGTAAGCTTCCTTTACCTCAAAAGCTTCCAAATTTGAAAGTTGGGAAGATGAGAATATGAGAGAAAAGACTCTTGAGCCAATCTTCTAAGAAATCCACCCTCCGTACTCAAGAACATGAAATCGGGGTTGAGAAACCTCTAACACCCTAACTAACTCGAGAAATCTCGAGAGAAATAAAGAGAGATGAAGAAAAGAGAGAGAAGGGAAGAAAGAGAAGGAGAATGTGAGAATGAAGGGTCCTCCCCCCTTTCTCCTCCTTTTATAATCCGAGCTCCCCGGAGCTTTCGCATAGACTTTTGGCCAACTGAGGCCCAAATCTCACCCAACCACTCGCCTTGTCCTAAAACTGATTTAACTCAACTGTTTTTCTCTCAAAACCCAAAATCACTCTTGCAACATATCCAAATTGGCTCAATCACATATCTCAAACTTCCTAAGTTCAATCTAGAATTCAAACAAAAAATACACAACCATGATCATATATTACATATCATACATTAAAACAATTCCATTTATTTCTTTTAATCACCTACATTACATATCTAAGTTCCACTTTTAGTTATTAAAACACTTAATCACGCATTAGGAAAAACAAGATGTTACAGGTAGTGTCTTTACCATCAATGGAATAGAGGTAGCCATATTTGATGACCTTATTCAGGGTAAGTACATTGTAAATGATAATCTCTTAAATGTATTATATGATTTAGGTGCAACTCATTCGTTTATTTCTAATGATTGTGTGAAACATTTGAATTTGCCTGTTTCATTTCTGCCATATGATATTAGAAGGTATAACTTTTTCTACAAATTTAATTTGTTTACCTTTAACTAGATTAGACTTGGTGTTAGGAATAGACTGGTTATCTTCCAATCATGTCCTTCTTGACTGTCATGAAAAAGTCCTAGTTTTCGAATAAAAATTGAGACCTCTGTGGGATTTGAGATGGTAACTGCCAACCATATAAATGCTCTTAAAAAAAGTAAGCTCAAGTATATGTAATCATACCTTCTTTGAAAACTGAGAGAGATTTAAATGTTAACAATCTACCTATCGTTTGTGATTTTCCTGATGCCTTCCCCGAAGATATTCTTGGTTTACACCTAGAGAGAGAAATAAAATTCACCATAGACTTGGTACCAGGATCAGGACCCATATCCATAGCACTTTATAGAATGTCCCCTCTAGAGCTAGCAGAGTTGTAAAAACAAATAAAGGAATTCTTAGAAAAGAAGTTTATTAAACTCAGTGTTTCTCTTTGGGGTGCTCTAGTGTTATTGATAAAGAAGAAAGACGGAAGCATGAGATTACGTGTAGATTATCACCAACTCAATAAGATCACTATCAAGAATAAATATCCATTGTCTAGGATAGATGATCTTATGGACCAATTGAGAGGAGCAATAGTATTTTCAAAGATTAACCTGAAATCTGGTTATTATCAAATTAGAGTCAAGGCTAAATATGTACCAAAAACAACTTTAGAACAAAGTATGGACATTATGAGTGTTTGGTAATGCCTATTGGTGTAACTATTGCTCCTACAATCTTTATGGACTACATGAATAGGATATTCCATGAATATTTGGATAGATTTGTGGTAGTCTTTATAGATGATATTCTAGTTTATTTCAAAAATCACCAAGAGCATAAGGAACACCTAAGGATAGTACTACAAATATTTTGGTAAAGGCAGTTGTATGCCAAATTCTCAAAATATGAGTTCTAGTTGAAACAAATGAGTTTCTTAGGACATGTAATTACAAAAGAAGGGATTTCAGTAGATCTTACAAAGGTGGAAGCAATGTTGCATTGGGAACAACCTATGCCAATAACAGAAATATGAAGTTTCTTAAGATTAGTAGGTTATTATCGAAAATTCATTGAAGGATTTTCAAAATTAGCTTTCCTTTTAACTAAGTTAACTCGTAAAGGACAACCTTTTGTTTGGACAGAGGATTATGATACTAGTTTCCAAGAGTTTACAAAAAGGTTGACTACTGCACCTGTGTTAATTCAGCCAGATCCTATAAAAATGTTTGAAGTTTATTGTGATGCATTTGGGCAAGGATTAGGGTGTGTTGATGCAAGAAGGGAGAGTAGTAGCTTATGCTTCAAGATAGTTAAGACCACATGAGATTATGTAGAACACAAAGATAACACAAGAAAAGGGAGGTTGAATTGTGTTATAGCAAATTTTCGCAAAACCTATTTCAACGACATATCGTCTGAAGTAATAAACAAAAGAAGTTTTTGAAAGCGTTTTGAGAGAAAAAACGAATGCTGAAAACGAATCAGGAATGCACACAGGAATTATACTAGTTCGTCTTACCCCAGAGACTATGTCCATTTCTTGGTAACAACCAAGTTCCACTAACTAATCCAAGTTATAAGTATTCTTTCAACAAGCCTCTTCAGGCTCAACCCAAGCAGTCTTTTAGTTGCCTCTCCAAGCAACTACCCAAGTATTCTTTAAAACAAAGCCTCTTCAAGCTTCTACCAATTTCTTAGAGAAAAAGGTTGAACGTGAGTTACCTCATTGGGTTTAACGTCCAACAGATGAATATACAATGAAGAACAAAATAAAGTTTTACAAACTGAATTTTATGATTGTCACAATATCAGAGCTTAATAGATAGGGATTTGAGACAACCAACCAACTAACTAACTTTGACATTGAGGTCTCTTCTTCTATTTATAGTGGTTAAGAGCTTCTCCAAGCAATAACCCAAGTATTCTTTAAAACAAAGCCTCTTCAGGCTTCTACTAATTTCTTAGAGAAAAAGGTTGAACATGAGTTACCTCACTAGGTTTAACGTCCAACAGACGAATATACAATGAAGAACAAAATAAAGTTTTACAAACTAAGTTTTATGATTGTCATAATATCAAAGCTTAATAGATAGAGATTTGAGACAATGAACCAACTAACTAACTTTGAGATTGAGGTCTCTTCTTCTATTTATAGGCTTCTCCAAGGGAGATAGCCTTCGTCTAGTGGAAAGAGTCGTTAGAGACTTAAATGCAGCATTTAATGCCTTTCACCAACTTGTGACATTGATAAGATAATGCAATCTGCTTATCTTTACGATTCTCGTACTCTATCTTGTAATAGTGGACATATTTGCTTTTCGTTCTGACATTTGCACGCATATTCCTTCTTTTAAGCGTAAAGTAAACTTTCCTTCGAGATTAGGTGTGTAAACTTCATTTATTTCGAGATTGTTTATGCTTTTATAGCAAACCAGTGTGTAGATCATTAGAACATAGTCTAAGAGAAGTTAACTACTGAAACTTTGAAACAAGATCAAAGACGATACATGAGCAAAAGGTCAAACGATAGCGAGCATAAGATATTCAAGTAACCAGACGATTATTTGAAAAGCTCTTTTTAATTGTTTGTTATTATCAAAACATTTAAGGGTTGTAAAATCGTCCTTTGTCTTAACAATCTCCCCCTTTTTGATGATGACAAACATATATAATTTTCATAGAACATTTTTACATGAAAAAGGCTTTTTGTGGTGTGAGTTGTAGTTTAGAAAGCATTTTTCATAGTAACATACTTTAGTTAAGCAGATGCAATATTAGAGATGGATATAACTGAATGAAAACTGATAATATTCATATGTAAAAGAAAATTCAGAATTCATTGTAATAGACTTATACTCCCCCTATGACTGATCTTCCTTCTGTTCTCCCCCTTTTTATATTTTTCTCTTTTCATATATCTCCCCCTTTTGGCATCATCACTCAGAAGATTCAGAGTCTGAAGGTGTAGACAATGAACCAAGGTCACCCTTAAAGCGTTTGGCCAGCTTGGCTAACAGTGCTTCTGCACGTTTGCATTTCTTGCGCTCCTTTACTAGATTAGCATAAGATGTTGGGTTGTTTGTTTCAATTCATTGAATTCTTGTCTGACGTCTGAAGATTGCGGTGCAGGTGCAGAGCTAGTAACTGCTTCATCATTGGGTTCCTCTACAAAACTTAAATTGAAAACATATGGTATAGGGGGTCCACGAAACTAGAAGTGGTTGCAGGGGAGGAAAACTTCAGAGGTATTTGAGGAGAAGAAGATATAGGTCTTGGGGTGGTTTAATGAGAGTTGATTGTCAGGATTGGATGTAGAGGGGGAAGGGGACGGAGAGATTTGCATCCAGTGACTTACCGAATGAATAGCAGCTTCATGGCTGAGAATGTTCTTCTCTTCCGTAGTCAAACTTGAAAAGTGGTTAAGAACTTCGACATGGTCTTGTAGCCTCTTTTAGTCTGAACTCTGGAGAGTGGCTTTTTCTTTAAGGATCGCCAGCTGTGCTAGTGATAGTGTTCTCTTCCTGATCATTAAGTGTTGTCTGGGGTCTCGTCTAAACTTTGGTTCCTTGCCTTTTCCTAGAGACAAATTTTGACACTTGAATGTCTTCTGAAAGCAAATGCGGAAAATGGTCCATGGCTTCATCAAAAGCGGCATTTGAGTTGCCATGAGTCTAGGCAAGCCTAGCTCAAGGTCTGGACACTTTCTTTCGTAAATGGCATGCTGCAAAGAGATCTACATCTTTTCCCTTAAGAAGTTTTTCATCACCCTCCCCAATTCCCAATCATCATCACTAATCCGCCATTCTTCAAAGTCTGGACTATCTTCTGGGGGATGGCGAGGGGGTAAGTCTTTATCTTCCCATGGCATAATGAATAAATTATCTTAGGCGCATAGTGATAGGTTCTGCACATGATTAGATACTCAGAATAGTTGCATTTCAGCATAAACGGGGAGGTGTTGCAGAGAGGCCCACTCTGTCTCCAAACTTCACGTCCAGTTGGGAATTTTGTTTTGGTTAAGGTCTGGTAGACGAAGATCGGAGCATTTGATAGCATACTGTATCCTTCCTCCCAGACGTATAGAATGATGTGGGGCTCGTATGAAAGAGCTGGAGTAGCTTCTTCTTCAATCGAGGGCATCTTCTCCGCATACCCATGGTGCACCAAGAGTGGCCATTCTTCAGTAATAAGAGTCGTCTACATCCTCGAGTTATTGACTTTGCCCAGTTCATAATTGATAACAGAGTGAAGAACTTCTGGGTCGAAGGACTTTGGTGCTTGATATTCTTTGGTTTTCCCAACACTGCGAGGCTCTTGTGAGAAATATATGACTTGTTTTATGTGCAAACGTTCAAAAAGAGGAGTTTCTAATCTAAATTGTTCAGGTGAGGCTTTGTCTATCATCAATTCAGCTCCTCTAGACGATTGGCCTTCTGCTTCCGGCAAAAGAAAGGAAACAGCCCTTGCAAGCTGATCATTGCTTGGTATAGCTATCAGGTCTACAGAAATACGTTTTAAGACTTGAGATAAAGAAATGGATTCAGGAACTTCCTAGAAAAGAGATCTAGGTAATCTACCTCTTGAGGTAGCAAGGATATCCTCTTGAGTAAACAGCTCTTGCTCATCAAGTTCTACAGGGGCTGTTTACAGCAAGTGCTCAATAACCAATTGTAGCACCGCTTCCTCAATCTGCTCTTGCTCTTCCTCAGCCAGCTTCTTTTCTTCTTCTCAGCCCTTTTAAATTCAGCTCTGGCTCTCCTAAGCTTCTTTTCTTCTTAAGCTCGAGTCTTAGGTATTGGAATGTTTTTGGGTTTTGATGTCTTTTTGGAAAGTTAGGTAGATGGAGTGGATTCAATGGTGGTAAATGGTGGAGGTGGTTGTTTTGATAAAGGTTCAGAAATGGTTGTCCTTCTGGTTGGAAGAAGGGTGTTAATGGGTAGATCATCGTCTGAATCAGGTTGGGGAATAGGTATGGATCTTAGACAAATAGTTAAGGGTTTTTGTTTTTTATGAGGTGAAGATAGTTGTGATTGAGGTTTGGTCTGTTGAGGTTGAGGGTCTGGTTGTGATGGTCTTTTGATGGGTAGTTTTGGTTTTTGGGGTTTGGTCTGTTTGGGTTAAGGTTGAGAAGGTTGAGGTTTCGTCTGTGGTAATGGTGGAGCAAATGCAATACCAACAGAAGGATTAGCAGATGATCCAACGCAGAAGGTAGTTCCAACAACTGCTTCAGGTGGTTCTTCCTTCATCAAAGCTAACTCAGGATGTTAGGCTACGTATCCAGAGAAGAGATGCGCAATCCTCATCTTCCTAATGATTGATACGTTGATCTCAGAAGCCTTTTTCTTCTTTTCCCATTCAGTTTTGTTGATGCTCGCCAGACGAATAATCTCAGTGAAGAGCATGGCGTATGGAATAGGATGCTTCTGTTTGCTCTTAGCGCTCTCCGTTGATTTGGTGAGGCAGGATCGCCAGTTATCCAAAATAAGAGCTGGTAGGTTTGCCTTCTGACCAGTTAACATCTTGTAGATGCAGAATCTATAACACCCTAGAGTGTACTACCGTAACTAAGCCTAGACTTCTAAGAAAAAAAAGAAGAGAGAATTAAAAACATAGAAACATGTTAAAGCGACTCAAAAATATAATTAGATAATATATACGAACAATACAATAAAAAAATACATGCCTAATACAACTCATCTATCACCTAAAGGTGTCGTACAAAACATAAAGAGGAATACAAGAAAACAATATAAACTGGACTATGTCTTCTTACACGTGACTCCAAGCTCCATCTGTATATGTCTTCACCTGTATCCTAAAAAAAGGGGAAAACTTAAAGGAGTGAGACATAATGTCTTCGTGAGTGCTCTAAGCACTCTATGGCTGGGTTAAAATCTTCTACTCAGACAAACTTCATCACTTATCTCTCATGGCTTTAGCCTCACTAGGTCTCTCATAATTCTCCATACCTATGGTCGAGTCTACACCTTTCAACAGTTAATACTTCCTGTTAACTACTCTTTCATTCTCATAACTATTATATTGGTTTACTATCTCATTCTTAACCTAAGAACTCATCCTCATTACTTATATTTTCTTACCCAAAACCTTTTCTAGTATTTAAACCCTTCATGTTTAGATTTTACTCTTCTTCCTTTTGATATTTAAAGTTTTCCTCTAGGAGTCAAGTCTAAGGTTACAAACATTCTAAAATACTTTTGACATTCCCTTAACACTCACCTTAATACCCTCATTTTGTTCTCTCTTACTAGTCTCATACCTTTATATTACACCGTATAGGAATTCACCCTTTCTCTATCTCATTCAAAACTACTATTATCCAACTAGAACCCTCATAACACTATCATAGGGCCTAGCCTCTCACTTATCCTTAAGGTAGCAAACACAATTCTAATTACAAGCATACATTTATTTCACATTTTTTGCCTAGTAACTAGACATACGCATCATTTTGTTTCATCAAACAAGCATAACATGAGCACATATAAATAATCTTGACACTTCATCACAAGACACAATTACGTTTTCACACGTGTACACATTACATCAATCGGTCATGAACAAGGTCACACAAATTTTACATAGTTACAATGTAACACACTTCAAAATATCACACTACAAAAAGATACATATGCATACTATGTTCCTAAACCATTACTCATGCATATGTGGTACCAACTTAAACTTGTCGGAAAGTAGACTAGGAGTAAATGCAGGCTATAAGAAGCGTCATTAGTATCGATGGCTTCGGCTTTCGCACCCTCAACTAGCATGATATCTTCCGGTGACTAGTCAGGATTACCTAGCTTTGCCAGTATGCCTCGGCTCCATAGGATCAGCATGGACCATTGGAGTTTTCCCAACCGAATAACCCCCAAGGCTAGGGTTAGACAACCCATCATGGCCTCCACCAGCCAAATTCCTACATACTTTCCTCATCACATAACTCAAATGTTATGATGTATGGTCACATATAATGCTTACAAACTTTTCATAGACTCTTATCATGAAATATTGACACAATTTCATATCACACTCAGTTTTTTCAATGTAAATAACAATTATGCAATATAAAACCAACAAGGCATAAAAAACAACAACAATGAGTTAAAAATTGTAAAAAGGAGTTCATAATCACAAAGAACAGAATAGCAAAGGTCGTATCTGCCTAGTGAGACTTGATAGAAGTCTCGCTCGACGGTCCAGCAAACCTACCAAGTAGGTTTGCGCTAGAACCCAACCCGCCCAGCGGGTATTGCACCCCACCTAGTGGGTTTATGCACCTAACGCCAACGCAGAATCCAATTCTGAAGAAAAGTCACCCGGCGGCTATCTAAGCCTGTCGGGCGGATCCGAGGCACGAATGTCAATTTATTTTTCCTATTATCTTTGGTTTCTAAATGCTCTAAAATAAATAATTAGATTTCTAATCACTCTTCTACCTTGATAATTTGTCAATCTAATCTATAAACTCCTTACTCCTTCACAATCCCCTCAAAATCCATCAAATCCCTAAACTTAGGCATAAGGAAGGGAAAAAGGTAAATAGATGAACAAGAACAACATAAAGGACAAGGAAGCACACGGGGGAAAGCACTCACCTTTAGGGACTTGCAAAGCTGAGTTCTAGGGCTTGAGTTCTCTAGTTTCTATTCCTCCTCTTTCTCTATCTGTTCTTTCTTCTTCTATTTTGTGACGGCTAAACCTAATTCTCCTTTCCTATTCCCTTCTTATAACATGTAGGTAGGTATGTAGCTTAGTGGGCTTTAGTCTCCTATTGGGCCCTAGATGCTCTTTTGGGTTCTATGATAACATTCCTACTAATTTCTAATACTAAATTGTTAATAATAATAATAATAATAATAGCAATGACAACAACAATAAATATATTAATAACAATGATAGGAACAATAATAATAAGTGATCTAATAACAATAACTCTTAAAGTGTCTTTTGTCTAATAACACATGGGAAGGGTCCTATTAAGAGCTATCTTGTGGTTTATTTCTAGTACCTGAAATTTGGGGTGTTACAGAATTTGTCCTTGGATGAAACATTATCCTTTGAGCCTTTCCTAGGCAGGAGGATGTGCAAGAGAACATTGTGAATGAGTCTGCATTCCGACTTCATGTTCGAAGAATACAGATACCTCTTCAGAACATCTTTGTTATCGGTCAGTGGTCTTGATTTTCCATACAAAGCTTGGTTGACTATTTCTAGGGTGATGACCGTAACACCCCAAATTTCAAGTACTAGAAATAAACCACCAGGTAGCTCTTAGTAGGACCCTTCCTATGTGTTATTAGACAATAGACATTTTAAGAGTTATTGTTATTAGATCACTTATTATTCTTATTATTGTTCCTATCATTATTATATTTATTGTTGTTGTTATTGCTATTATTATTATTGTGTTGTGTTGTTGTTATTATATTTATTGTTGTTATTGTTGTTATTATTATTATTAATTCTTTGTTATGGTGTTGTTATTATATTATTATTATTGTTATTATTAGTGTTATTGTTATTAACACCTTAGCATTAAAAATTAATAGGAATATTATCATAGAACCCAATAGAGCATCTAGGGTCCAATAAAGGACTAAAACCCACTAAGCCACATACCCACCCACATGTAGAAGAGAATAGAGAATGAGGGTTAAGTTTAGTAGTCACAAAATAGAAGAAGAAAGAAAGTAGAGAGAGTATGAGGAGAAAAGAAAGAAGTAGAGAAAGAGAAAAAGGAGGAATAGAAACCGGAGGACCCATGTAACACTCCTTTAATTTTAAATATAATTCATATTAATTTAATTATTATTTTAAGTTGATGAAAATGTGAGTAAATTTTTTTTTTTCTTTGATACTAGCAATAGAAAAACAGAATTTAGAAATAGAAGTGAAATGATAAAAACTGCTTATGTATATATATATATATATATCCAACTGTACATCATGGTTTGAGTAGTACATAATAGTCGAAGAGAAAACAAAAATACATCAAAAGACGTATACTACCTAACCCAATATATACATAAAAAAAAGGATCCTATACAGAACAGTATTTATCTACCCTATCCCTTAAGAAAATATTATAAACTAGGTCTTCAAATTTGGAGAAGTATCCTCTGGCTCTTCCTCAGCATCATCAGGCATTGTTATCATCTTCAATAATCACGATTCAACATGCATAACAAAAATAATGGAGTGAGGTGATTTGTTCTAAATCACTTTCACATGTATGGTAGGAATTTAAATACAATCAATGAAGAGAACCTAGGGTTTATTCTAAGTTATACTACACTACCCTTGACTTGGTATGGATCCATACTTCCCATCAGTGAGTAATAGTTCTTAACAGAACCTGGGAAGTGACTGGGAGTACATATACCTCATCAACATCATCACATGGTACAGTCCTCATCATCAATGAGGAACAAATATCAGTCAGGACGTCCATTTATAGAGATATACTCTCGAACCAATCCCGGAATGCTGAGCAGTTGTCGGGGTTATCGAGCTTGGTCAGGTGAATATCCCAGCTCACGGGCGCTACCCTGGCTATTAGGACTTTCACCACTCGATGCCTACCCCCGAGACCTCCCAAATGGGTCCCTGCCTTTCATTCCTCAGCGTACCAAACTGTAGCTTCCCTAACAGGGTGTCATGCCACTGCATGTCCCTTGCTTTACATTACTCACTAATATATTAATTTCTAAAGGTTCATTCTGGTCTCAAGTATTTGAGCACCAGTATAATTTCTACTAATATCTCTGCCTTATATTACAGAGATTTGATCCATACATATCATTCACATAAGTCATAATTCAAATTAAAGCACATAAGCAATAATTCAATAAAAATAAAGATATACAAATTAAAATAAAGACTAATAATTAAGAAATAAATCATAGAATGGTCAAAAAATTCCATAAAAATAATTTTTAAACTTAGAAAAATAATTAGAATTTTATCATGAATTTTTAGAATTTTTCGAAAATTTTTGAAATTCAGTATTTCTAAGAAAAATGTGTCCACAGGCACTTATAGAGCACAATTAGAAGTACTAAATAAGCTTTAAAATTTATGAAATTTTTACAGATGGTCTATTAGCGTGTCTAGACTTTACCTGAACGATAAGAACTTAAACTGAAATTTCTATAGTAGTTTTCTAAAAATAAATTCATAAATAGCTTATAAAATAATTTCTATCTTTAGTTTCATATTATGAGATTTATGGTTTATTTCTTCTACTATTTTTGCTAAACTAATTGAGTATTACTAAAATTTGATAATTTAATAATTTAATTATTTATCATAATAGCTAAAAATATTTTTTCTAAATTTGGGCAGTATAACAGCTTAGTAATTCTACTGTAATTGTTTAAATTCGAGCAGTATAACAACTTAATAATTATACTATGGTTGTCTAAATTTGAGCAGCATAACTACTTAATAAGAGTATTTTAATTATCTAAAATTGAGCAGAGTAACATCTTAGTAAATGCATTTTAATTTTCTAAAAATGAGCAGAGTAACAGCTTAGCAAGTGCATTTTAATTTTCTAAAATTGAGCAGAGTAACAGCTTGGTATAATTTAATAATTTAAATTTGAGCAAAATAATAACTTAGCAAAATTTAAAGTTTAACATCAAATAATATAACAATAATGTTAATAGTAAAACTAAAGCCTAAACGGGTTTAGGGGAAAACCCTTCCTACCAACATGCAAAGTAATTGAAAATTAGAACCAACCCCACTCCCCCCATTACCTCAAAGAGTTGGTGAAATTGTTGGTGCAGAGCTCCTAGGAAGAGGATTTTTACTAGTTATTGGAAAACTAGTAGAATTTTAGCATAAAAACAAAGTAAAAGAAAATTTTCTAAAGAGAGAGAATTTATCTATGGAACCTCACGGCTGAGAAGAAGGATGAAAAACTCAATTCAAGATCATAGCTATTTATAGGAAAAAATTTGGCTTAGGTGTCCATGGAGTTATGTCACCCATGATGTCAAAATTCAATTTTTATTTTTTTTATTAGGGACACATATTCATGTAGGGGATGAATCACCCCATGGTAGATCAGAAACGTGGGATAGCAGCTGTCCCAACATTTTCCAGTGTAAATTTTGACTGTTAATTAATTAGCCGGTACCGATAAAATCGCCTAAACTTGAAAAAATTAACTTTTAATACTAAAATAATTAATTTAGATATGAATCTGAACAAATGTAATATTTTTCATCAAAAATAATTTCTAAAAATAAATTTTAATTTTTTTCGAATTATAAATATATATATTATATATTTTAAGCTTAGAAAATTCATATTAAATTCATTTTAATTCAATAAATGCTCAAATTTTTATGAAAATTCTAAAATTACATATTTTACCTAGAAATGTATTAAAAATATCATTTTCATCATTTTTGGATGTCAAACCAATACTGAGTTGGTTATTTGACAACTAGGGGTATTTTGGTCATGTTGTACAGGAATTTCAGAAAATTCCCAAAAAATTCCCAAAATTATATTTTAATACATATGACATGATTTTAAACTCAATTTGACATTTTAATATCAATTGAATATTTTTTTCATGTCAGCCCTTAATATTGACAAATAAGGACAAAATCGTCATTTTCTAATTTCTCCGGGCTTCAACTTGGAAAAATTATTGAAAATCACGATTAGATAGTTTTCAATATTCTGAGTTTAACCGTGGGGATCAGATTTTTTAGATTCCTTCCCGATTTTTCAGAATTAAATATATAGAATAAATAAATAATTAAAATAATTAATTAAATAAAAGTGAGGGTGTTACATTACTCCCCTCCTTTTAGGAATTTCGTCCCCGAAATTTACTAACCTGAGAAAAGTTGAGGATATGATTCTCGCATGTTGCTTTCTAGTTCCCATGTAGCATTTCTGTCGTCTTGTTGACTCCAAATAATCTTCACCAACGGTATCTGTTTTCCTCGAAGTTGTTTAATCCTACGATCCTCAATTCTTACAGGAAATGCATCATAAGTGAGGTTTTCCTTTAATTGTACTATGTCAGGTTCAATCACATGAGAAGGATCGGAAATGTATTTTCGGAGTTGAGAGACATGAAATACATTATGAAGGTTATAAAGATTAGGAGGTAAGGCAATTTGATAAGCGACAGGACCAATTCGCTTAAGAATTTGATAAGGACCAATGAATTTAGGAGAAAGCTTTTTAGATTTAAGGGCTCTGCCAACCCCAGTTATTGGTGTAACTTTCAAGAATACATGTTCCCCTTCTTGAAACTCAAGGGGTTTTCTCCTTTTGTTATAGTAACTTTTCTGCCTATCCTGTGATATCTTCATCTTTTCCTTAATCATTTTTATCTTATCAGAGGCTTGTTGAACTATCTCAGGTCCTAAAATTAAAGGTTCTCCGGTCTCATACCAACATAATGGAGTTCTACATTTTCTTCCATACAAAGCCTCATATGGAGCCATTCCAATGCTAGAGTGGAAACTGTTGTTATAGGTAAACTCAATCAGTGGTAAAGACTGATCCCAGTTACCTGTCTGTTCCAACACACAAGCTCTTAACAAATCTTCTAGGGATTGGATAGTCCTTTCAGACTGTCCATCTGTCTGAGGGTGGTAGGCTGAACTAAGTCTAATCCTAGTCCCTAAGGCTCGTTGCAAACTATCCCAAAACCTAGAAGTGAAACGTGGATCCCTATCAGAGATTATACTAGAAGGTACACCGTGTAGCCTAATAATCTCTTTGATATACAATTGGGCTAACTTTTCTAAAGAAAATCTGATGTTAATGGGTAGAAAATGAGCAGATTTGGTTAATCTATCCACAATCACCCATATAGCATCATTACCAGAGAAAGTCCTAGGTAATCCCGTAACAAAATCCATTGAGATGCTATCCCATTTCCATTCTGGGATATCCAAGGATTGTAGTTTACCAGAAGGTTTCTGATGTTCTACCTTTGCTTTTTGACACACCAAACAAGATGCTACAAACTCAGCTACAGCTTTCTTCATTCCTGGCCACCAGAACATCTTCTTCAAGTCTTGATACATTTTGGTGGCACCTGGATGAATACTTAGTCTACTTTTGTGAGCTTCTTCTAGAATTAGTTTTCTCAGATCTTCCTCAAAAGGCACACATATTCTATCTTTGAATTTAATGATCTTTTTGGAATCCTTGTGGAATTCTGGTTCCTTTCCTTCCTCTCTTGCTTTCATTTTCTCTTGTAGAAATTGGTCCGTTTCTTGTGCTTCTCTAACTTGTTCTAGAAATCCACTTGAAATTTTCAGCATTCCCAAATAAAGACTCTCGGGTCTTATCTTTATTGCCAAATTCAAATCTCTAAATGATTCTACCAATTCCAACTCCTTCACCATCATCATTGATGCGTGTAAGGATTTACGACTCAAAGCATCTGCCACTACATTCGCCTTGCCAGGGTGATACTGCAGCTTAAAGTCGTAATCCTTCAGGAATTCCATCCACCTACGCTGTCTCATATTCAGTTCCTTTTGATCAAAGAGATACTTCAGACTCTTATGATCACTGAACACTTCAAACCTTGCACCATACAAGTAGTGTCTCCAAATCTTTAGAGCAAACACTACTGCAGCTAATTCTAAATCATGCGTAGGATAGTTAACTTCATGCTGTCTTAATTGTCTTGAAGTATAAGCAGCTACTTTTCCTTCTTGCATTAATACACACCCTAACCCTTGTCCCGAGGCATCACAATATACTTCAAACTTTCCAGTTGGGTCAGGTAGTATTAACACAGGAGCAGAAGTCAATCTTCTCTTCAACTCTTGGAAGCTAGCCTCACAGTTTTCATTCCAAACAAAAGGTTGTCCTTTACGTGTTAACTTAGTTAAAGGCAATGCTAATCTCGAAAATCCTTCAATGAATTTTCTATAATAGCCTGCCAATCCTAAGAAACTACGTATCTCTGTGATTGTTGTTGGTTGTTCCCAACGCAAAACCGCTTCCACTTTTGTAGGATCAACAGAAATTCCACCTTGCGATATTACATGCCCCAAGAATTGTACTTGTTCCAACCAGAATTCACATTTTGAGAGCTTCCCATACAACTGTCTTTCTCTCAAAATTTGCAAAACAATTCGCAGATGTTCTTCATGTTCTTCATGACTTCTAGAATACACTAGTATATCATCGATGAAGACCACTACGAACTTATCCAAAAACTGATGAAAAATACGGTTCATATAATCCATAAAAATGGCAGGAGCATTAGTCACACCAAAGGGCATTACTAAGTACTCATAATGACCGTATCTCGTTCTAAAAGCAGTCTTTGGAATATCTTCAGCCTTGACTCGAATCTGATGATAACCAGATTTTAAGTCAATCTTGGAAAACACAATAGCACCCCTTAATTGGTCCATCAAATCATCAATCCTAGGAAGAGGATATCTATTCTTAATGGTCATTTTGTTAAGCTGACGGTAATCCACACACAATCTCATACTTCCATCTTTCTTTTTAACTAATAATACTGGAGCACCCCAGGGAGAAACACTAGGTCTTATAAACTGTTTTTCCAACAGTTCTTCAATTTGCTTTTTCAACTCGGCTAACTCTAAAGGTGACATCCTATAGGGGGCTATGGATATAGGACCTGATCCTGGTACCAATTCTATGGTAAACTCTATTTCTCTTTCCGGAGGTAGACCAGGAATATCTTCAGGGAAAACATCAGGGTAATCACAGACTACAGGAAACTTACTAACATCAGAGTTTCCCTTTACTTCGAGAGAAGTAAGGATCATGTAAACTTGAGCTCCTTTCGAAGCCTTAGTTTGGTTGGCAGTAGCTATTCTTAAATCTTCTGATTTATAAGTTTTATCAATTTCTGGCTCAAAAATTAGAGTTTTATCATGACAGTTTAGGAGGACATGATTGGAAGATAACCAGTCCATACCTAATACAATATCTAGATGAGATAAAGGTAGACAGATTAAGTTTACAAAGAAATTTCTACTTTCTATAGAAATACAACAATTTAAACATGCTAAAGAAGTAATGATAGGAACATTTGTAGGGGTAGAAACAGTCAAATCATAGGGTAGCAGAGAAATAGGTAATTTCAGATATTTTGCACAATCATGTGATATGAATGAATGAGTGGCACCTGAATCATATAGTACATTCAAAAGATATCTGTTTATGATGCATTTACCTTGAATGAGGTCGTCAGATTGAATGGCTTCGATTCCACTCATAGTGAAAACTCTGCCTGTTGCTTTAGGCCTTCCAACTTGAACCTTCCCATTGTTGTTTCTGCTTCCAATACCAAGTTCCTTCTTTGGTTCTTTGCAATTTGTTCTATAGTGTCCTGGTTTTCCACAATTGTAGCAAATAACCATTTGTGGAGTGCAATCTTTTGCCAAATGGGATCCTCCACAACGAAAACAGCGAACAGGGTTGTTAACTCTAAAATTAGAGTTATTAGTGATAGGAAAATTCCTCTGACCTGAAGAATTTCCAGGAAATTGATAGGGTTTCTTCTTAGTGAAGAATTCCTGTCTTTTATTCCTTTGTGGCCCAACATTCTTCCATTGGGCTTGCCTCGCCTTTGTGTCATCTTCATAGATCCTACAGCGGTTCACCAAGGTAGGAAATTGGGCTATCTCAAGATACCCCACTGCCTGCTTGATGTCAAGCCTCAACCCGCTCTCAAATTTGGAGCATCGTGACCTTTCATCAACTCCATTTTGAAAATAGGGACAGTATTTTGACAATTCATCAAATTTAGCAGCATACTCCCCAACAGACATATTATCCTGCTTTAGCTCAAGGAATTCTATTTCTTTTCTTCGCCTTAAGTCTTCTGGAAAATACTTCCCCAGAAACTTCAAACGAAAAACTTCCCAAGTGATTTGTCTTCCTTCGAATTCTTCTTGTTGTTTAGCGTACTTCCACCAATATTCTGCCTCTTCAGACAACATAAAGGTGGCATAAGTCACTTTGTGTGCATCAGTGCACTCCATGGCAGTAAAGATCTTCCCGATCTCTGCAATCCAGTTTTGAGCACCGTTAGGATTGAATCCGCCTTTGAATGTTGGAGGGTTGTTTTTACGAAAAGCTGTAAGCCCTCGGTATTCCGTAGGTTCATTATCTCGTCCTTGATTCATATTTTCAAGAACAGCAGTCATTCTTTCAAGTATTTGTTGAGTAGCATCTCGCTGTGGTCTTCCGGCCATTGTCTGAAATAGAGAATCAATGTCTTAGTTCATTGCTTTGAATAAAACCATATGTTAGGTGAGTAAAAATAATATGTGAAATAGTACACCAGATAGATTCCCAGGAAAGAGAGGTGGGTCACAATGGACGCTCTTAAGTACCAAGTCTTTCCTAGCCAGAACCTAACTAGACATGCACTAATCACTTCTATTAAACCCAATAGCTAACATTTGGTATATTCTTGGCAAAGTCTTCAATTGTGTGCGCAGACCACTTTCGCAACAAGGTTGGATGTCCCAAACGAATATAAGAACAAACAATTCATCTTTCATTCCTGTTTTATCAACAGTAAATGAAAGAACACACAGCACAAAGAATGGTCAAGGCCATACCCCAGGCTTTGACAGGAAAGAACTGCTCTGATACCACTAAATGTAACACTCCTTTAATTTTAAATATAATTCATATTAATTTAATTATTATTTTAAGTTGATGAAAATGTGAGTAAATTTTTTTTTTTCTTTGATACTAGCAATAGAAAAACAGAATTTAGAAATAGAAGTGAAATGATAAAAACTGCTTATGTATATATATATATATATATCCAACTGTACATCATGGTTTGAGTAGTACATAATAGTCGAAGAGAAAACAAAAATACATCAAAAGACGTATACTACCTAACCCAATATATACATAAAAAAAAGGATCCTATACAGAACAGTATTTATCTACCCTATCCCTTAAGAAAATATTATAAACTAGGTCTTCAAATTTGGAGAAGTATCCTCTGGCTCTTCCTCAGCATCATCAGGCATTGTTATCATCTTCAATAATCACGATTCAACATGCATAACAAAAATAATGGAGTGAGGTGATTTGTTCTAAATCACTTTCACATGTATGGTAGGAATTTAAATACAATCAATGAAGAGAACCTAGGGTTTATTCTAAGTTATACTACACTACCCTTGACTTGGTATGGATCCATACTTCCCATCAGTGAGTAATAGTTCTTAACAGAACCTGGGAAGTGACTGGGAGTACATATACCTCATCAACATCATCACATGGTACAGTCCTCATCATCAATGAGGAACAAATATCAGTCAGGACGTCCATTTATAGAGATATACTCTCGAACCAATCCCGGAATGCTGAGCAGTTGTCGGGGTTATCGAGCTTGGTCAGGTGAATATCCCAGCTCACGGGCGCTACCCTGGCTATTAGGACTTTCACCACTCGATGCCTACCCCCGAGACCTCCCAAATGGGTCCCTGCCTTTCATTCCTCAGCGTACCAAACTGTAGCTTCCCTAACAGGGTGTCATGCCACTGCATGTCCCTTGCTTTACATTACTCACTAATATATTAATTTCTAAAGGTTCATTCTGGTCTCAAGTATTTGAGCACCAGTATAATTTCTACTAATATCTCTGCCTTATATTACAGAGATTTGATCCATACATATCATTCACATAAGTCATAATTCAAATTAAAGCACATAAGCAATAATTCAATAAAAATAAAGATATACAAATTAAAATAAAGACTAATAATTAAGAAATAAATCATAGAATGGTCAAAAAATTCCATAAAAATAATTTTTAAACTTAGAAAAATAATTAGAATTTTATCATGAATTTTTAGAATTTTTTCGAAAATTTTTGAAATTCAGTATTTCTAAGAAAAATGTGTCCACAGGCACTTATAGAGCACAATTAGAAGTACTAAATAAGCTTTAAAATTTATGAAATTTTTACAGATGGTCTATTAGCGTGTCTAGACTTTACCTGAACGATAAGAACTTAAACTGAAATTTCTATAGTAGTTTTCTAAAAATAAATTCATAAATAGCTTATAAAATAATTTCTATCTTTAGTTTCATATTATGAGATTTATGGTTTATTTCTTCTACTATTTTTGCTAAACTAATTGAGTATTACTAAAATTTGATAATTTAATAATTTAATTATTTATCATAATAGCTAAAAATATTTTTTCTAAATTTGGGCAGTATAACAGCTTAGTAATTCTACTGTAATTGTTTAAATTCGAGCAGTATAACAACTTAATAATTATACTATGGTTGTCTAAATTTGAGCAGCATAACTACTTAATAAGAGTATTTTAATTATCTAAAATTGAGCAGAGTAACATCTTAGTAAATGCATTTTAATTTTCTAAAAATGAGCAGAGTAACAGCTTAGCAAGTGCATTTTAATTTTCTAAAATTGAGCAGAGTAACAGCTTGGTATAATTTAATAATTTAAATTTGAGCAAAATAATAACTTAGCAAAATTTAAAGTTTAACATCAAATAATATAACAATAATGTTAATAGTAAAACTAAAGCCTAAACGGGTTTAGGGGAAAACCCTTCCTACCAACATGCAAAGTAATTGAAAATTAGAACCAACCCCACTCCCCCCATTACCTCAAAGAGTTGGTGAAATTGTTGGTGCAGAGCTCCTAGGAAGAGGATTTTTACTAGTTATTGGAAAACTAGTAGAATTTTAGCATAAAAACAAAGTAAAAGAAAATTTTCTAAAGAGAGAGAATTTATCTATGGAACCTCACGGCTGAGAAGAAGGATGAAAAACTCAATTCAAGATCATAGCTATTTATAGGAAAAAATTTGGCTTAGGTGTCCATGGAGTTATGTCACCCATGATGTCAAAATTCAATTTTTATTTTTTTTATTAGGGACACATATTCATGTAGGGGATGAATCACCCCATGGTAGATCAGAAACGTGGGATAGCAGCTGTCCCAACATTTTCCAGTGTAAATTTTGACTGTTAATTAATTAGCCGGTACCGATAAAATCGCCTAAACTTGAAAAAATTAACTTTTAATACTAAAATAATTAATTTAGATATGAATCTGAACAAATGTAATATTTTTCATCAAAAATAATTTCTAAAAATAAATTTTAATTTTTTTCGAATTATAAATATATATATTATATATTTTAAGCTTAGAAAATTCATATTAAATTCATTTTAATTCAATAAATGCTCAAATTTTTATGAAAATTCTAAAATTACATATTTTACCTAGAAATGTATTAAAAATATCATTTTCATCATTTTTGGATGTCAAACCAATACTGAGTTGGTTATTTGACAACTAGGGGTATTTTGGTCATGTTGTACAGGAATTTCAGAAAATTCCCAAAAAATTCCCAAAATTATATTTTAATACATATGACATGATTTTAAACTCAATTTGACATTTTAATATCAATTGAATATTTTTTTCATGTCAGCCCTTAATATTGACAAATAAGGACAAAATCGTCATTTTCTAATTTCTCCGGGCTTCAACTTGGAAAAATTATTGAAAATCACGATTAGATAGTTTTCAATATTCTGAGTTTAACCGTGGGGATCAGATTTTTTAGATTCCTTCCCGATTTTTCAGAATTAAATATATAGAATAAATAAATAATTAAAATAATTAATTAAATAAAAGTGAGGGTGTTACAACCCAAACCCTAGGACTTAGCTTTGCATGTCCATAAAGGTGAGTGCTCTCTCCCGTGTCCTTCCTCATCCTTTATGTTGTTCTTGTTCATCTATTTATCTTTTTCCTTCCTTATACCTAAATTTAGGGATTTGATGGGTTTTGAGGGGATTGTGAGGGAGTAAGGAAATTATAGATTAGATTGACCAATTATCAATGTAGAAGAGTGAATAAGAATCTAATTATTTATTTTGAAGCATTTAGAATCCAAAGACAATAGGAAAAATAAATTAAAATTAGTACCCTCGAATCTGTCCAGTAAGATTAGATAGTCGTTGGGTGACTTTTTTTCAAAAACTAGATTCTACATTGACGCTAGGCGCGCGGATCCGCTGGGCGGGGTGAAACATCCGCTGGGCGGGTTGGGTTTTGACGCGGATCTGCTGGGCGGGTTTACTGGACCGCTGGGCGGGACTTCCGTCTTACTTGACGGATACGACTTTTGCTATTCTGTTCTTTGTGTTTATGAGCCCCTCTTTGCAGTTTTTAACTCATTAATGTTTGTTTTCTTATGTCTTGTTGAGTTTATATTGCATGATTATTATTTACCTTGAAAAAACTGAGTGTGATATGAAATAAAGTCTATAAAAAGTTGTAAGCATTATTTGTGACCGTGCATCATAACATTTGAGTTATGTGATGAGGAAAGTATGTAGGAATCTAGCTGGTGGAGGCCGCGATGGGTTGTCTAACCTTAGCCTTAGGGGTTATCCGATTGGAAAAACTCCAATGGTCCATGCTGATTCCATGGAGTCGGGGCGTACTGGCAAAACTGGGCAACCCTGACTAGTCACCGGGAGGTATCATGCTAGTTGAGGGTGCAAAAGCCGAAGGCATCGGTACCAATGACGCTTCTTATGGCCTGCATTTACTCCTAGTCTACTTTCCAAAGGGTTTAGGTTGGTGCCACACGTGCATGAGTAGTGGTTTAGTAACATAGCATGCATATGTATCTTGTTATTGTGTGATATGTTGAAGTGTGCTACAATTGTAATTATGTGAAGTCTGTGTGACCTTCATGAGCGATTGATGTAATGTGAACACGTGTGAAAATGTAATTGCGTCTTGTGATGAAGTGTTGAGATTATGCATATGTGCTTATGTTGTGAATGTATGTTATGCTTGTTTGATGAAACAAAACGATGTGTATGTCTAGTTACTAGGCAAAAGATGTAAAATAAATGTATGCTTGTAATTAAAATCGTGTTTGCTACCTTAAGGATAAGTGAGAGTCTAGGCCCCAGAATAGTGTTATAAGGGTTCTAGTTGGATAATAATAGTTGTGAATAAGATAGAGAAAGAGTGAATCCTCACACAATGTAATAGAAAGGTATAAGACAAGTAAGAGAGAACAAAATGAGGGTATTAAGGTGAGTGTTAAGGGAGTGTCAAAAGTATTTTAGAACGTCTGTGACCTTAGACTTAACCCCTAGAGAATAACCTTAAATATAAAAAGGAAGGAGAGTAAAATCTAAACATGAAGAATTTAAATACTAGAGAAGGTTTTGGGTAAGAAAGAGTTCTTAGATTAAAAATGAGATAGTAAGATTGTATAACAATTGTGAGAATGAGAGAGAAGTTAACAGGAAACACTGATTATTGAAAGGTGTAAACCTAACCATAGGTATGGATTATTATGAGAGGCCTAGTGAGGCTAAAGCCATGAGAAATAAGTAATGAAGGTTGTCTGAGTATAAGAGTCTGACCTAGCCATAGAACCCTTAGAGCACTCACTGAGACATTATGTCTCACTCCTTTAAGTTTTTCCTTTTTTTCAGGATACAAGTGAAGACATATATAGGTGGAGCTTGGAGTCACATGCAAGAAGATGTAGTCTAGTTTATATTGTTTTCTTGTATTCCTCTTTATGTTTTATTCCACACCTTCGGGTGATAGATGAGTTGTATTAGGCATGTATTTTTCTCATTGTATTGTTCGTATATAATATTTAATTATATTTATGAGTCGCTTTAACATGTTTCTATGTTTTTAAGTCTTTTTTTTTGTTCTTAAAAAGCTAGGCTTAGTTACGGTAATACCCCTTAGGGTGTTATAATGACCTTCTTCCAATCTTCAGTAAAAAGATCACCTTCCTTGCAGCCAGACGCTACAACGATAGTGTTAGTGGAGATGATGATGACCTAATTGTCGACAGTTCTGGTGATGGCTTGTTCACTTTAGACGCAGAAGCCCAAAAATAGGCATATGGTGCGTGATACCAGGCAGCGTGCTTTTGAACAAATGCTTCCCATCCAATATTTTTGATGTACATCTGTAGAAGGAATCCATCCTCTTCAAGTTTCTTGAGATCAACCCATTTTCCAGCAACGAAATCACCTTCTAGGAATATCTCCATAGGGGCAAGTTGTTTTTGAGAGGCCATGAGTGCTAGTTTAAGAGATTTAGGTTTTGAGAATGAGAGCGAGAGAAAGGGCTTGAGAGTGCAGAGAGTATGAAGAGTTTTTTAGAGTGTAAAGAGAAAGAAAGAACGATTATTTTGAATATATAAGAAGTTTGAAAGTACTAAAAGGACGTGCATTTATGACGACTTGATGTGGCAGAGAAGACGGCGCACGTTTTGTGGATGGTTATCGATAAATAATCATGAGGGGAAATTTTAGACGAATAAATTAAAGACTTTTCATATTCAGAGAAGAATGTGCCAGTAAGATGTAATGTAATAAAATGTAAGACGAAACTTAATATGCATAACAAGATGTTGCATGTAAGACGTTTTATTCTTGCAAAATTTTCATATGCAAATTCTCTAGTATAAAGTTAAAGCGTTCTTCAGGTAAAGCTTTTGTAAAGATATCAGCCCATTGATGGTCTGTATTAATAAATTTAATATCAAAAACATCTTTTTGAACATAATCACAAATAAAGTGATGTCTTATTTCTATATGTTTTGCTTTAGAATGCTGAATAGGGTTTTTAGATAGATTGATTGCATTAGTATTATCACATAACACTGGAATGTTATGCTCAAAGCTAGAGCAATCTTCAAATTAATATTTTATCCATAGGAGTTGTGAACAGTAGCTAACAGTAGATACACATTCTACCTCAGCAGTAGACCATGCAATTGAGTTCTGCTTCTTGCTGGTCCAAGATATGAGACATGGTCTGATGAAGCGACATCCACCACTTGTGCTTTTTCTTTCTAGTTTGTCACTAGCATAGTCTACATCACAGTATCCTACTAACCTGAAATCTTTATTTTTCTCATAGAATAAGCTTAGGTTAGAAGTACTAACAAGATATCTAAAAATCCTTTTAACAACTTTTAGATGAGACTCTCTAGGTTCAGATTGAAATCTGGCACATAAGCAGATGTTATACATGATATCTGGTCTACTAGTGGTTAAGTAGAGAAGTGAGCCAATCATACCTTTGTAGATAGTCTGGTCTACTAGTTTACCTGATTTGTCCTTTGTCAAACTACAGCATTGGTGTGCTCATAGGCTTTGATTTATTAATCTTAAACTTCTTGAGTAGTTCATTGGTGTATTTTTGTTGATGAATATATATACCTTCCTTCTCCTGTTTAACTTGTAGGCCAAGAAAGAATTCCAATTCTCCCATCATGTTCATTTCAAATTCACTCTACATCAAATCTGAGAAATCCTTACATAGAGTTTCATTAGTAGATCCAAATATTATATCATCTACATAAATTTGAACTATTATGAAATCTTTGTTAGATTCTTTTTTATATAGAGTTGTATCTACTTTGCCTTTCATAAATCCATTTGAAATGAGAAAACTGCTCAGTCTATCATACCAAGCACAAGATGCTTGTTTAAGATCATATAGAGCCTTTTTGAGTTTAAACACATGGTTTGGGAGGATTAGATCCTCAAAACTAGGAGGTTGTCTAACTTAGACTTCTTTAATAAATCTGTTTAAAAAGGCACTTTTAACATCCATTTGAAAAAGCTTAATGTTTTTAGGAGCAGCAAAAGCAAGCATAATTCTAATAGCTTCTAATCTAGCAACAGGTGCAAAAGTTTCAGTGAAATCTATACCTTCATGTTGATTGTAACCTTGAGCTACTAACCTTGCTTTATTTCTTATTACCTTTCCATTTTCATCGAGTTTATTATGGAATACCCATCTTGTTCCAATGATGCTTTTATGTTCTGATTTAGGAACAAGGATCTATACATCTTTTCTTATAAATTGATGTAGTTCCTCTTGCATAGCTATCACCCAGTCATCGTTTATCAGTGCTTCTTCAATCGTCTTAGGTTTGATTTATGAGACTAAAGAATATGACGCTTGATTCTTCAATGATGACCTTGTCTTTACTCCTTCAGTCCATTCTCCAATGATTTAATCTTGAGGTTGATAAGTAATGAACTTCCAATCCTTGTGAGATTCTTTCGTCTGCTCATCAGTCTTCTTTTGTTGAGAGATATCTTCTTATTTTCTTGCTTCGTCTCTTCTTATCAGATCAGACAATCCTATCTATAAGTTTGCAAGATCATCTTCTAAATTTGATAGTCTCCTATCAAGGGTTAGTGTATCATTGAATTTAACATGAATGGATTCTTCTACAATAGAAGTTCTAGAGTTAAATACTCTAAATGCTTTTGATGTATTAGAATATCCTAGGAAAATATCTTTATCAACCTTAGAGTCAAATTTTCCCAATTTATCTCTAGTGTTGAGAATGTAACACTTACATCCATAAGGAATAAAATACGAAATGTTGGGTCTTTGCCTCTCCACAATTCATAAGATGTCTTAATAATTAATGATTTTATTAATATTCTATTTTGAACATAGCATGTTGTGTTTACAGCTTCTGCCCAAAAGTACTTAGGAATTGAATTTTCGCAGAGCATGGTTCTTGCCATCTCTTGTAGAGTTCTATTTTTCCTTTCAACTACCCCATTTTTTTTAGGTGTTCTTGGTGAGGAGAAGTTGTGAAAATTCCATTGTTTTCATGGAAGGATTTGAACTTAGTATTATCAAATTTAGTTCCATGGTCACTTCTAATTGCAGTAATACAAAAACCTTTTTTATTTTGAACACGTTTATAGAATATTTCAAACACATTAAAAGACTCATGTTTGTGAGCTAGGAAGTAAACCCATGTGTATCTAGAATAGTCATCCATAATAACAAAACCATACTTTTTCCGTAACTATCATGAAAAGGCCTTAGTATTCATATCAAAATCTAATAACTCTATGGGATTAGAGATGATGACTACCAACAACCTAGATGCTACCAAAAATAAGGAAGTTCAGTTATATGTTATCATATCTTCTCTAAAAGCTGAGGGAGATTTAAGTGTTAACAATCTACCTATTGTTTGTGATTTTCCTAATGTCTTTCCTGAAGATATTCCTGGTTTGCCTCCTGAAAAAGAAATAGAATTCACCATAGACTTGGTACCAGGATCAGGACCTATATCCATAGCACCTTATGACACCCGTTCACATTGAACATAACCTATACTTATTTAATTACTTAATTAGTTATTAAGTTTGAGTAAATGAAAATGCAAGTAAATTTTTTTCCGCTTTTATGATAGAAAAATTCTAAGTTTAACAAAATTTGGAAATGGTAGTAAAAGATGAAAGATAAGACTGTATATATATATATATATATATACATCAAAAAAGTTCCTATACAGAGCAGTGTTAATCTACCCTATCCCTTATACAAAAAAAAATACTATAAACTAAGTCTACAGGACATATCTTCTAACTCGTCCTTAGTATCACTAGCGTTACTGTCATCTTTAATAATCACGAATAATCATACAATCATACAAAGAAGAAAATAATAGAGTGAGGTGCTTTGTTCTAAAATCACTTTTACATATATGGTAGAAAATCTACCATAAAATAAAAACAAAACAACTAACAATAGAAGGGAACCTAGGGTTCATTCGAAGTTGTATCAGACTACCATTGACTAGGTATGGATTTATACTCCCTATTTCTAAGTAATAGTTCTTAACAGAACCAAAAAGTGACTAGGAGTACATATACCTCTTCAACATCATGACGTGGTATAGTCCTCATCATCAATGAGGAACAAATAATAGTTAGGACGTTCATTTATTGAGGCATACTCTCATACCAATCTTGGAAAGTTAGGCAATTGTCAAGATTATCGAGTTTGGTCAGGTAAATATCCTGGCTCAAGGGTGCTACTCTAGCCATTGGGACCTTCACCACTCAATGCCTACATCCAAGACCTCCGCAAGTGTGTCTTTGTCATTCATTTCTTAGCGTACCAAACTGTAACTTCCCTAGTAAGGTGTCATGCCACTACATGTCACTTGCTTTACATTGCTCATTAATCTATCAAATTCCCCTTCTCAAACAGAGGTTTTCTTAGTTTCATTTAATTTGAGCACTAGTAACATTTCTGCCTTATATTGCAGAAATTACATGATAATAATTTAGCAATCATCAAAATTTTGATAGTATAACTACTAACCAAAATTTAGCAGAATCGCAATTTGATAATCACAATTTAATTACTAAAATTTTAGCATAATAATGACTTAATAATTTAAATACTATTACTAAAATTTAGCAGAATAACAATTTAATAATTAAAAATTTATTACTAAAATTTTAAGCAAAATAACAATTTAATAACAAAATAATAACCAAATTTGAGTAGAATAATTACTTAATGAATGCATTTTAATTATCTAAAATTGAGCAACATAACAATTTAATAAGTATATTTTAATTATAAAATTGGGTAAAGTATCAACTTAGTAAATACATTTAATAGTTTAAATTTAAACAGAGTAACAACTTAGCAATTATAATTTAATAATATAAATTTGAGCAGAATAATAACTTAGCAAAAATTAAAGCTGAACAGCAAACATTATAACAATGTAAGGATAATAGTAATAAAGATTATGCCTAACCAAGTTTAGGGGAAAATCCTTCCTACCAACATGCAAAGTGAGAATAATTTAGAACCAACCTCACTCCCCCCATTACCTCTAAGGTAGGTGATGAAGAGGAGGAAAGTTGATGGTGATGTTCGTGCAAAGCTCCTAGGAAGGAAAGTTTACAAGTTTATGAAAACTAGTATAATTTTAGCATAAAAACAAAGTAAAAAAAAATTATAGAGAGAGAAGATCTCTAAATATTTCAGCCAACCAAGAGAGGGAAGATGAGTGAAAAATCTGCCCCAAATAAGGGCTATTTATAGAGGAAGAAGTGGGCTTAGGTGTCCACTTAATGATATATGTCATTATGTCATAATTTTCTTTTTATTTTTATTTTTAATTAATTACAGGGACACATATTCAAAATAGGTGGTGAGTCATCTAGGAATAGGTTGGACATGTGTCCCATGAGTTGCCCCAACTTTATCTATGTTAATTTTATATGTAGTTAAATCAACCGGTACTGATAAATTCGCCTAAACCTAAATAATTTAGCTTTTAATATCAAAATAACGTATTTAAATGTAAAGATGAAAAAATATATTATTTTCCATCAAAAATAATTTTCTAAAAATAAAATTTAATTTTTTGTAATTATTTTTGAAATTTTACTAATTTATTTTATATTCTTAAACTAAAAATGTATATTAAATCCATTTTAATTCAATAAATACTCAAATTTTTACAATAATTATAAAATTACATATTTTACCTAAAAATGAAATAAAATTATTATTTTAACTATTTCTGAATGCCAAACCAATATCGGCTAAGCTTATTGGACATCTGAGGGTATTTTGGACATTTTACACAAGAATTTCAAAAAATTCCCAAAATTTTTTCAAAATTTTATTTTAATATATATGACATGATCCCAACCTCAAATTGAAATTTTAATATCAATTGATTTTTCTTCTCATGTCAACCCTTAATGTTAAGAAATAGGGACAAAATCATCATTTTTTTATTTCTCCGACCTCTGAACTTCACACTTAATGGATTAGGTAGATTGTTAACACTTAAATCTCCTTCAAATTTTAGAGAAGATATGATCACATATAACTGAACTTCCTTATTTTTGGGAGCATTTAGGCTGTTGGTAGTCACCATCTTTAATCTAGAGAGTTATCAGATTTTGATATGAATACTAGGGCTTTTTCATGATAGTTACGGAGGACATGATTGGAAGATAACTAATCCATTCCTAACACTAGGTCTAATCTAGTTAAGGGCAAACATATTAAGTTTACATGAAAATTTTTACCCTTTACAATAATAGGACAATTTAGACATGCAAGAGAAGTAACAATAGGACATTAGTAAGGGTAGAAATAACAAGATTGTATGAAAAACTCGAAACAGGAAAATTCAGGGACTTCACACAATCATTGGAAAGAAAAGAATGAGTTGCACCTGAATCATATACTATGTTTAAGAGATTACCATTTATGACGCAGTTACTTTGAATGATGTCATTAGATATCGCTGCTTTGCTCCCACTCATGGTAAAGACTCTACCACTAGTTTAGGGTCTGCTTGCTGGAGCCTTCCTATTGTTTCCATTGCCCTTCTCCTTCTTGGGCTTAGTGCATATGTTGCTGTAGTAGCCTGTTTCTCCACAATTGAAGCAAGCAATAATTTGCTTGTTATAGTCTCTCTGGTAGTGCGGCCTTCCACAACGATACCATCGAATAGGGGCGTTAAAACCCCTGACAATAGTAGTGGCAGTCTTATGGTTAGATGATCTGCCAACTAGTCTTGGTGGAGCATGATAGGCCTTCTTCCTCTTCGGAAAGTTTTTCTTCTTGTTCATTTGTCATCCTCTACTCTTCCATTGAGCCTGCCTCGCCTTCATATCTTCTTCATAGATCTTGTAGTGGTTCACCAAGGTTTGGAATTAGGCTATCTCAAGATATCCCATTGCCTGCTTGATGTCAGGCCTTAAACCGCTTTCGAACTTAGAGCCTTTAAATCTTTCATCAATACTCCCTTTTGGAAATAGGGGCAGTATTTTGACAGTTCATCGAATTTTGTGGTGTACTCCCTAACAGTCATATTGCCTTGCTTCAGGTTGAGGAATTCAACCTCCTTCCTTCGCCTCAGGTCTTCTAGAAAATACTTCCCTAGGAACTTCTGACAAAATACTTCCCAAGTGATCAGTCTTCCTTTAGCTTCTTCTTGTTGCCTAATGTCCCTCCACCAATGCTCAGCTTTTCCAAACAGCATGAAAGTAGCGTACATCACCTTCTGTGCATAGTGCATGCCATAGCAGTGAAGATCTTCTCAGTCTCTGTGATCTAGTTCTGAGCACCATTAGGGTCAAATCTGCCCTTGAAGGTTGGTGGGTCATTCTTGTAGAATGTTGCTAAACCTTAGTACTCCATAGGTTTAGCTTCTCGTCCTTGGTTCATATTCTCAAGGACAATGGCCATCCTTTCGAGTATTTGTTTGGTAGCATCTTATTATGGTCTTCCAGCCATTGCTTGAAAAAGAGAGCATTGTCTCAATTCCAAGGCAACCAAAGGATTTCAAGAGATAAAAAGTGATAAATATTTTGCTTATCCTAATTGGAAGTTCATGGTTTTGTTAGATTGAAGAAGGATTAAAATTTTAGCATGACAAAATAAGTAGGAAATGATTGATCAAAAAGGTTTTAGTAAAAGGAAGAAATTTGCAAAGTCATTCCAACACTTAAGGTCTTACGGTTTTTTTTTCAAGAAGATGAGGAAAATCTTTAATCAATAACAATAAGGAATTTCCAAAAATGGTTATCTTAGCAATCAAATTAAAAAGGGATCTCTTGTTAACCTAAATGGGTTTACAGCCAAGTTGAAAAAGAATAGGTAAGGTTACAATTTTAAGGTATAATTAATTTTCCTTAACTTGCTTTAAATATGCTTAGTTTCATAACAAGTAGAAATTTCATTTAGTTACTAACCAATTGTATTCGAGTATTTGGCAAATAAAATTATAATCACTTGATTCTAAAACTTTACAAGTAATCCAAATTTAAGTTAGCAAATTACAACTAGATTGTGAGTATTAAAAATCTCTAACCTTGGTTATACAATAGCCTTCGAATAATGAAAATCGGAAACTTATCTAATGCCTAATAAGATAAAAGAAAATAAAAATTTCCTTTAAAATTAGTCAATTAGTTTTAGACTTTTCTTAAGTACCTAAGAATCTAAACAAAGTAGTTGAATTGTTAATAAATAATTAGTCACAGACCTTTGTCAAGTAAGATTAAAAGTTAATCAAGTACTTAAGATAGATCACTTACTTCTATAAATTGTTTTCCTAAAATGCATGAATTATGAATTATAAATTGTTTAATTACCATTATATAAATATTTTAAGTATATAGGGTTTAAATTGGTATACACTAAGTCTTTGTAATATAAGACAGAAACATTAGAAAGAGACTATACTAGTGCTCAAGTGAGATGAGACCAGGGAAAACCTCTGCTCAAAGTGGCATGACACCTTGCTAGGGAAGCTACAGTCCGGTGCGCTGAGGAATAAAAGGCAAGGATCCACTTGTGGAGGTCTTGAAGGTCACTAGTGCAGGAAATGCTTTTTAAATCGGTTAAAAAAGACTCTTTAAATCGGTTATACAACCAATTTAGATACAGCTGATATAAAAGGTAAAATGATTTTAAATCGTAATTTGAACCGATTTAAAAAAAACTTTTTAAATCGTTTGAAGTAACAACCGATTTAAAAAGTGGCGCTTTTTAAATTAGTTAATGCACAACCGATTTAAAAAGCTACATTTTTTTTAAATAATTTCATTGTTTTGTCATGCAACTAACCCTGTTATCATTAAACAAATGCTATAGAAACAGCCAGTACATTGTCACATCTAGTTATAACATACTTTAACCAACAAAACTTCATAATATGCTTTGAAACATATAAAATAAAAACTACTATTCTTTGTCTTGCTAAAGACATTCTAAACAAACTATTTATTACTAATTTGAAGGAAGAATGTTGCCCAACGTTGGTGGATGTCTAGCAAGTCCTCTTGTGAGAATGGTTCCCTATCAACGAATATCTGCAAGATAAACATACGGTAAACATAAGATAAATTCATTACCCACTATGGAGACACAATACGAAATGCACTAAACTGAAATTTAATCAAATTTAAGATGAGACTTAGCTACTACGTATTAATCAAGTATAAAAAAATGAATCTTTCCAAACTGTCCAATCGGACAATTCAAAATTCAATACAACAATTAGTACATCTCAAACGAGAAACTAAGGTTCACTCGTAATGCATAAATTTAATAAAAAACAACAAAATTAAACACATAACATAATGAATATAATTTATACAGAAATTCCAACAGAGTATTTTCTATATTTTGGTACTTTCCCAAAGACTTGTTAACAGGTATTCAATCAGAATACCAAAGGTTAACCTATTAAACAATCCAATCCACAACAAGTCTCATATCGGCTCTCATGGCCTATATCATTACATCTAAATTTCTTAATCTCTTAAACTTTAGTACTTAAATTATTCAATTTTAGATTCTTATACTAATTCTCTCTTTTTGCTTACTTTATCTTAACAATATATCTTACCATAAAAGTTCACTTAGGTTATTATCTTTTAATTTCATAATAAGTTCCCTATCTACATTAAGGCCAATTCTTTGATTCATGTAATCCACCAACTCTAGAGCTTTAGATTTTAAACAAAACATAATACATTTTATACAATTAATTCCTTACATATCCTTAAATTAATTTCAAATTTTTATCCTTTTTCATTACTAAGCAACATCAACGTAAGTATTGACCAAAATAATCAACTTCAATTGATTGTATAGCTTATGTCATTCAATTCTCAACACTTAAAATCCTTAATATTCATATAAGTTATGACTAACTTAAATAATACTTATAGCTTTTTCCTTAAAGATTCATAAATCCATACATGTAAAATCAACTAAATTTTTCTTCTATTCATCAACATATATATTCAAGCATAGCCTCTAGCAATTAATTTCCCATAGCAAGAGAATCCAATTGCAAAACCGCAATAATGACAGCACATGCATAAACAAAAACTGTAAAAATGGAGCTTGCACCTATGCAATGCTGAACTTGGTGATGTTGAATGGAGGTTAAGCAAGCTCAAAGCTTGAACCGCCCCTATGCAATGTAGATTTTGCTCTTCAATGGAGGTGGAGCGCAACGTCGACCAAGATGCAGGGAGGGAGAGCAGGAGTTTCGAAATGGTAGGGAGGGAGCTCATCGTTCTCGTAATGAGATGGAGGGAGCTTCAAACTTGAGTTTGGATAGAAACGGAGAGATGGAGGGAGCTTCATGCATGACTGATCGTGGTTAATGAAGATGGTAATGCCATTTCTCTTTAACCTTCATGTATAGTATCACAAGGAAGGCACATGGACACAGACTACCTTACATACATTGGCCCTTTGTTTATCACTTTTTTGTCTCCCATTCTAGGATTCCTATGCCTCCTATAACTTTTGTTATACCAATCTCTTTGGTGATGACTCTGCCACCAAACATTTACTATGCACCTCCTACTCTGCCATCATCGCCTAAGGATCCAACAATTTTGTTTGCTGCACCTTTCATGAATGTGCACCCATATCTCTTTGAGCTGCCAGCAACAGTGGTATCAATTGCAGACGGATTGATACTAGTAGAGGGTAATGGATCACCTATAGAGGTGGTCCTAGCTGAGTCCTCCATTGTCTCCCCCATGGTTGATTACTAGGTGGGAATGGCTAATGGGTGGTACACCTCCCCATCATTCTCCCCCTTTAAACTTGGATCACCTCATAAGGTACCAATAGGCATGTTTACCATGCCGCAACGAACGACTCAGATAGCACTCCTATTAATGAGGACCTGTAGGCCTAGTTTGATGGCCTTTTCCTTTTTGTATATGGGATAGTGTAGACTGACACTGTTTTGAGTAGGACCTTTTTGATGTATATACTGTTGGTAGGTAGTGTTTATTTTGGATGTACATTTTGACTTTCCCTATATCAGATTTGTTTATCTTTTGTATTTCAGTTAATTGATATGTATTTACCAAACCATGATCTATTACGATGCATATATATATATATACACTTATCCTTTTTCTCTACTACCATTTCCAAATTCTGTTATGTGTACAGTATTTTTACTTTAAAAGTTTCAAAAGAGATAATCAAGCGTAAATTGAAATTGAAAAAATTTTACTCACATTTTCATCAACTTAAACTTAATAACTAATCTAATCGTTAAAGTAATATGGGTTATAATCAATGTGAACGGCTGTCACAAGAATAGCTTGCTTCACTTTTTATAGAATATTACTCAAAACAATAGTAGTACACTACTTCTACACTTCTTTGCAACCACACATTGTTTGAAGGTATAGGATAACAAAACACAAAGCCTCTTCTATAATTTTGCTGCATAGAAAAATAGCCCCAAACCAACTCCCAACAGAAAGGATTTTTGATAGTTGGGACACCTCTTCACATTCCTATGTGTCTATACAATATTGAATTACTAAATGTAGTAGTGGATAATTTTTTATACAGAGAATTTCTTAACTATGGAAGATTTCTTTTTTAGCTCAGATTGTAACGCCTATGTTTTCCTTAATGTGTGATTTAGTGATTTAATAACCAAAAATGAAAATTAAAATGTGATCTTGATAATTAAGACGACTAAATAAGTTGTTATGTCAATGTTGTTTTGCCTTAGAATTCCAAACTAAATTTGTGGAACTTGAGGAAAATGTGCTTGAGCAAAATGAAGCTGTTGATTGTATTTATCTGGGTTGTTGAGTGAACAGTGATGTTAGGACAGTTTGGGGTCTTAGGGAGTAATTAGATAAACCTTGGGCCGTAATGAGCCCAAAGCCTTTTTAAGTGCTTGGGAAGCCTTAAGACACCTAAAGACTCTTCTTTTTTGCTCCATTTTGTTAAACTACCTAAAGACACTCTCTCAATCTTTGTCATTCTCTCAGTTGCTCTTAAACCCACTAAGAGTATAACAAGATTTCAAGACTTGACCACATTCCCTTGTGTTGAGAAGGATTGTTCTCCTTGAAGGCTTGGATCTAGAGCTCACATCCTCCATATCCTCCTCTTCCACAAATCTGGATTTCGAAAGCTCCACGAGGTAAGGGAAGCTTACATTCATTGAATACTTGTTGTATGAGTGTGGTAGTATATGAATGTTACCTTGGTAGGTGCTGAGATGCTAAGAAACGAAATGGGGTGAGTTTTGTTGAAATGTTGTTGAAAATGGGTTTGTTAAATTTATGATTGATTGTTGTTGAAATGTTGTATTGGTTGTGAAATTGTTGAGTATGATGTTTTGGGTCATTGTATGATGTCGTTCGACCTCTGTGGGGTTGATTTGGAGTATGGGTGAGAGAGGAAAGTTTGGATTTTTGGGTTTTTTTTGACGAGTGTCTTTGGTTTTGTTACCTCGTAGTCGTTGAACGACGAAGGCTCTCATTGAGTGAAAATGCCCCTAGGAGTGAAGTGAGGCTTTCGGGTTGGAGTTCGTCGAGTGACCCTTCATGTCGCTGAGCGAGTGTGCTTGAGTTGTAGTGATGGTTAAGGAGAAAGAGGAAATTTGTTGAGCGAAATTCAGTTTGCTGAGTGAATGTTCATAGAAATCTAGGAATTTTCCAAAAAGTAGTTTGTTGAGCGAGTAGGAGGCTTGCTGAGAGAGTATGGGCACTCTAGAATGCCTAGGAGTGATTCGCTGAGCGAGGGCTAGGGTCGTTGAGCAATTTTAGGTTCTAGAGAGTTGGTGATCTCTATTACAAGTCTTTTGCTGAGCGAGAATGTGTTCGCAAGGTGAGAGGCGTGTTTTAGGCTTGGCTGCTCTCTAGAGTGGCTAGTCGTTGACCAAGTAGGGGACACACTGAGCGAATAGTGATTGAAACAAAATTTGAAAGTCCCTGGAACAGATTCATTGAGCGATCCCAGTTACCGCTGAGCAAAAACCCTTGGAGGAAAAAAAGGGTGCTCTTTGGAGTGGATGTTCACTTAGCGAGAACCTTTAAGGGGGAAGTAGGCCCTCTATAAAGAAGATCTTCGCTGTGCAAGTATATGGATTGCTAGGTGAATGGGTTATTCTACTATTGACTTAATTAAAGGTTTAATTGTATCAAACATGGTTGAGAAGGACTCCTAGTGCGAGTCTAATGTGAGAATTGTTGAGAATGTAGGAGGAGTAAAAGGTTGCTCAGATAGGACCTCCACTTGTTGTAAATGTTGTTGTTTTGAGCTTTCCTTATGGGGTACGAGCTGCTTGGATAGGGCCCTACCTGTTTACCATGTATGGTGCTGAATTAAGCCTGCATGGGGTTAGTAGTGGATGTTTGGCCATGTGTGGTGCTGAATTGAGCCCACATGGTGTTGTTGTTGAAATTCATTTGACTTGTTGACATTGATGTGATGTTGTGGTGTTGTACATGCATTCATGCATATGTTGGTGGTTGAGGTCGCTGATGATGGACCTCATGTCTTGTTGCGAGTAGGCACAAAAGTTGGTTGTTGACTAGAGCAGACAGCTCAAATAGGGCCTTCAACCTAGTGCTGGATGAGATGCGGGATGCTTGTCATAAGCCTTTGAGGATAAGTGGATCGGCAATTCCGTAGGGGGCTAAGGTAATGCAAACCTTGAGTCATGGTGAGCCACCATCTACATACACTTATTTTGACAGATCACATAATCTTATCCGTAGATCAGTGTTTGGCAATCCCTGAATGGTGAGAGGCACGTGACTGGGTGCTGTTGACACCATGTTAGGGGGTGAGACTTGGCTAATCGCTCAAAATGTTGTAAATCTCTCGAGAATCATGTCTTCATGCATTGACATGGTAGTGGCGAAATCATTGCAACTTGTGGTTTAACATTATGAAATCCATATCGTTGTGCTTTGTATCTTATATTACATGCAGGTGATAATATAAACTGTTGATTATATATCATGATGCTTTTAGAAGTAAGCTTACCTTTGCCATGTGCTTTTGTTGTAGTTGTTGCTGTTGTCTTTTATTAATTGTGATAATCACGTCGTTGGGTGTGGGAGCAGATGGTGAGCCCTTAGTGGATCTGGCTACCCAGAGTTGAAGGTGGAGCTACTAGCAAGAGGTATTATGCTGCGATGGACCACACATTTGCCTTTGGATGTTTTGTTTCTATTTCTTTCTTTTGCTGGGATGTATAGTATGACCAGCCGTAGGGAGTGTGTTTTGTACCCCTCTCCCCTTGTTAATGTTTATATATGAATAGGCCTTGGTGTCATCCCCTTTATTTTTTTTATTCTTTTATTGTTGTAAGAACATGTGTAATGGTTTTGGCTGAGACGAATGGGTCTCTCATGATGTTTATGTGTACATATATATATGCTTACACATGATGGTAGTACATAGTGGTGTGGTGTAGTAAAGACGATGGGTTGTTACATTTGTGGTATCAGAACCTGGTTGTGTCTTTTGAGTTAACTTATGGGAAATAGATCTGATGTGCTTTTGTTGTGTGTCTTTAATGTGATGATTTGTATTGATTGTTTTGTTTGTGTTGCCATGGTGTGGATGGCTTATGAGTTGTTGTTTGTCGTGGTTGGTTTTGTAGGATCTCCATGAAGGGATCTAACCCACCACCACCTCTAGTTGATTTCTCACAGATCGTTAGGGCTGTGGAGGTAATGGTTGCTGCTATGGCCCAACACCAAAATACTATGGCCCAGCAAGAGGCTGCCATGGCCCAGTAGCATTAGGCTGCTTTGGAGCAACTAGAGTTATCTCAAGCCTCTTTAGAAGCTACTTGTGTTGCTGTGCCTCCCAAATGCCAAGGGTTGGCCGAATTCCAGAAGAGTGACCCTGATGCGGTAAACATATGCACAAAGGCAAGCATACCCTTATCGCAGTAGTAACAAAAAGACGTGAGTCCCGATATCGAACCCAAAGGACTAAATGGCGATTACCAGTTTCTAGACATTCTATATTGTTTAAGTGAAATTAAATAGGTAGTAGGTTGATTCAATAATGATAAACGTGTAATAGGAATTGCAAAACAAACAGTGGCAAGTAAAGAAAAATTTAGAGAAAAATACGTTTAGGGTTGTGGTTTCCTTCATACTCTTAAGTTCCTTCACATCTAATTCTAACTTAACTTGTACTATTCGTCAATTACCAATATTTTCCTATGCATTTTATTATCAATTGTTGGTCATAAATTGCAATAGTGCTTTCGAAGTTAATTTTCCAATTGATATATGAGAAATTAAAACCCTAGGAAGGCAAGAAAAATAAAGGATGGATGAATTAATTATTTAATCCAATTGGAAATTAAGAATGAAGGTTGATCATATGACAAAACCTAATTTGATTACCCTACATGTCTACCAATTAATTGTGGTATGGCTGCCATTCAATTAATCGATTCAAAGCATACAAGGGACGATCAATTTCAAGTAAGAAAATAAAAACAGTAGAGCAATCTAATTGACTAAATAGCAATAAGAATTCAATTAAAATTAAAAATTTAGGGGTTCCAAACACTAAGCACACCACAACCCTAACATGGAATTTAGCTACTCATAGTAAGAAGAGACATCATAATTTTAAAGAAATACATCAAAGGAAAGAGAAGAAGAAATCTTTTACAAGAAAATGTTTTTCCCCAATCTCTGACTCTGAGTATCTATTGCTCTCCAAGAATCCTTCTCTAAAAGCCAAAGACAAAAAGAAAAATTAGGGAAAGAATAGAGACAAGATAAAGATGATTCCATCATTGTGCTATGCTTCTTGCTATTTGTAATACAATTTTAGAATTTTGGAGCAGGAAGCTTAACCCTGTCTATCTCGCACAATCTAGGCTTATTAAAAATTAAAATAAAATTAAAGTTGAACCTCAAACCCACCCAACAAGGTTGGAAAACTGCTAGGCGGTTTTTCGGAAGGAATCCACTTCGTTTTGGCGTTGGGCGTGCTGACCCACCCGATGGGCGACCCGCCGGGCGAGATACCTCCAAAGCAAGGCCCGTTGGGTAGCCTACAGAGCCCGCTGGGCGGGTGCGGCCTAGTGGTGCTTCACGTCTCCTTTTGGCCCGTTCACTTATAGGCTTCTTTTGTGGTCCTCACTTTGGTTCTTGATTCTTTTAAGTCCACTTTGATAATTATAATACTCTTCTGAGTTTGTGGACTGCATTTTCCTTCTTCATCTAACAGCCCTTCACAAAATCCAACAAAATCAAGGCAATTCATGCAATTTTAAATAAAAAGCTTAGAAATGCACATCACATGAAATCCTTCATTAATAGTTTATTTTGTCACAAATTTCCTATGAGCTAATGCAAAAATCATACGAACTTCCTTTATAAATCTACGTAAAGTGTAGATTTATCACAACCCCAAACTTAAGATTTTGCTTGTCCTCAAGCAAGAAATAATTTGTACAAATGGGGTTGAAGCATATCCTTCAGCCTCAACTCCAATACATTTCCAGTCAATCACCATTAATAGTTGCCCTTTTCTTTCGAAATAGTCTCACACATATATTTAGCTAACTCACTCTTAAAAGTCATAATTCCCTCCAAAAGCAAAACAAGTTAACACAAGATAGTAAATCCCCTGCTTGCACTCTCTACATGGTTTGCTTTCCTCAAGGTTAAGTGTTTTCACTCAACTGACAAAAATTTAAGTTCCATTTACACCCAACATCATCACATGTTATTCCTACCATATGCTTGACCAGAGTCTAAAATTAATATTACAAAACAAGTGCACACACTTAAAAGGTCTTTCTAGGTTGTAATGGGGCTAAGGTCACCGGTGGGGAAGAATGTTTGGAATTAGGCTAAGCGATTGAAATTAAGGGACTACCATAGGCATAATCTTGGTGATTTCATCACTACTGTTCATCCCCTAGTATTAATATTTTGTGCTAGCCAACTTTTCATCCCTAATTATTTACAGTAGCAAAAAATGTAAATGTAAAGGAAAATTGTATAATTTTTTTTTTACTTTTTTTTTGTTGTTGCTTTTTTTTTCTTTTTTCCTTTTTTTTTGTATATACATATATAGACAGAAAAAGTTTAATGTTATTTTACTTCTACCCCAAACTTAAATTGTTGCTTCTCCTCAAGCAACCCCAAACTTAGAATTCAACCACATGTAGCATGTAAGAGCAGGTCCCTTAATTCCAATCAAGAGGGACAAAATTATTTTTCACTTTTAGGTTTATAATGAGGTAATTCAAAGAATAGATGGGTTCAGGTTCAAGGGGGCTAGCAAAGGATAATTAAACAGGGTGGCTAATATTTGGCCCTAGTTGAAGGAAAAGAAATATGCCTCTATCAAATGTGTGTGAACAAATCAAGTAACAAAAATAAGAATCAAGTCAAGTTCTGAAGCAAATAACATGCAAAGAAGAAAAGACACTGAACAAAAAATATCTGTTTAGGCCTAATTCTCACATAGGGATGAAAGTAAAGAAACCACAAAGTACAGGTAGATTCAAGACTAGCAAGTGTTAACAGGCAATGCACTAAAGGATCATATGCATCCAATTGTGAGTGACGTACAAAGTGGAGTGACAATGTAGATTTGCAGAGCACATAGTAGTAGGCAACAATCAATAGTAATAGTAAAGTAAAAGATGAATCAAAGGCATCACATAGTCATAACATCAACGCACAGAAAATACAGACCCATAGGCATGAAAAAATAAGTAACAAAGTAAAAAAAAAAAAGAGAAAGAAAGACGTGTTTGGAATACAGTCCAATCTTAGCAACTAGATGCAACCATCAGTAATTGCCTCAGTGGCCACCTGTAGCATCATCTCCAATAGGGGGAAAGGCAAAGTGTTGTTGTGGCTGCTACGAATCTCTGGAACATGCCTTACAAGTACTTAAACAACCAAATCAAGTGAGAAAGCACCAATAGAAAAAAGAGAAAAAAACTAAAGAGAAAACAAAATAGAAGAAAATAAAATAAAATAACTGACACAAGTCGCCTCTTGGAATTGCTTGTTTAACGTCACGAGCCTGACGGAACCCACTAGGGTTTAGTTTTCAAGGAGGCTGATATATTTGGCTTATAGCAAGCCCTGAACGTTTTGAAGCCTTTGCCATATCTTCAGCCTATACAAAATTGCAAGAAGCGAAAAAGGAGGGATTCTTCAAGGAGTCTAAGACTCTAAAAAGCACCTCCTCATCATTAAGTCTAAAGGTCAACTTCCTCTGCCGGACTTCTATCAAAGCATTTCCTGTATTGAGGAAAGGCCATCCTAAGATGATCGGGACATCCTCATCCTCTTCCATATCTAGCACCACAAAGTTAGTAGGGAAAATGAACTTGCCAACCTTGATTAACACATCTTCCACTATTCCTCTAGGGTGAACTATCAGCCAACTGAAGAGATATGTTAGTAGGTTGGGGCTCTTGCATCCCCAATTCTTAAAAATAGAGAAAGGCATTAGATTAATACTAGCACTCAAGTCACAGTGCTCTCTGAAAAGATGAGTTGCCTATAGTACAAGAACTTGTGAAACTCCCTGAGTCCCTAAGCTTAGGGGGCAACTTTTTAAGTACCACAGTTGAACACTCCTCATTGAATTTCACTAGCTTAAAGCCTTCTAATCTTTTTTTGTTTGAAATAATTTCTTTCAAAAATTTGGCATATTTAGCATTTGAACTATTGACTCAACAAAGGGAATGTTTATGTACAGTTTCTTGAAATTTTCTAAAAATTTAGAAATTTTTTTATCTCTTTGCTTATTTTTCAATCCTTGGGGGAAGGGACCACTTACTTTTGTTGGCTCAAAAACCACAATACCTTTTTCTCCTTGTTCAGTAGGACTCTCCTTAGTGAGAGTCCCATCTTTCTATGGTGGTGCTTGCTTCTCCTTCTTGGTTGGCCCCTCCAATTCTTTTCCACTCCTAAGAGTAATGGCCTTTACATCTTCCCTCAGGTTAGGCTTAGTTTGAGTGGGTAAAGAACCTTGAGCCCTCAGAGATAATAAATTAGTTAAGTTTGCTATATGTGTCTCCAAGGACTTGAACTGGTCATCAATCATGGCCATATATTGCATCATAGTATCCTGCAGGCTGGGCCTCTTCTCCTCTTGTGTTGGACCCTGGTTCTACATGTGTGGGGGTCTATGGACGTTTTGATTCTACACCTTTTGTTGTCCACCCTATAAGAAGATAAGGTAGTCCCTCCATGCTGGATTGTAAGTGGAAAAGTAAAGGTCTCCTTGGTTCCTGCTTGAATTGCCTATGAAATTGGCTTCCTTAACAGCTTTAGCAAAGAAATTGCTCATTTTGCAGTCCTTTCCTTTAAGCCCAATTACTCCACACTAATCACATATGGGAGGGGGAGGTGGTAGAGATAAGAGACAAGTTTGTGCCTGCATAAGTATCTCTAGCTGCTTAGTGGTAGTATCAAGTTTATGGTCTACAAATGTGTTGAACTCAACTTAATAAGCTCCCACAGGCCTCTTCAAAATGTGCTTATCTCTAGATAAAGTGTGGTAATTGTTGGAGGCCATATCTTTAATGACAATAAATGCCTCATTAGGTGATTTCTTCAAGATTGTTCCTCCACAAGCTGCATTAATGCTAGTTCTGTTTTGAGTGGAAATTCCACTATGGCAAATATAAATCAGTTGCCCAATTGGGAAGCCATAGTGCGAGCACTGTCTAAGCAAATCCAGGAATCGCTCCCAGGCCTTAAATAAGGACTCCTGTTCAAATTGAACAAAATTCATAATGTCTTTTCGCAACTTGTTGAGGAAAGTACTTCTTGAGGAACTTGTTTGTGCATTGGTCCCAAGTGGTGATGGACCCATCGAGCAATGAAGATAGCCAAGTCAATGCCCTATCCGTTAGAGAGAATAGGAATAGCCCTAGTCTAATAGCATCTTGGGTGACACCGTTATACTTCATGGTGTTGGTGATCCTGAGAAATTTCTTTAGGTGGCCCAGGGGGTCTTCACTAGGCAAGCCCCCAAACTACCTAGAATTTTGCATCATGGCAAGAAATGCAGGCTTGAGTTGAAAGTTATTTGCCTCCACCATGGGGCGACGAATGCTATTAGCCACCCCAATTGTAGGAGCAAAATAGTCTTGCAAGGTCCTTTGTGGTTGTTCTGGTTGTTCAACCATAAAGTCTTTTGTTCTCTGCTCCTTCCTTAAACTGTGAGCTGTCTTTTCAACTTCAGAATCAAACTATAAGACAGGCCTTTTAGAGTGGGTTAGCATAAACAACAGAAAAACAAAACTAGAAAAATCTTGCATAACAGAAAATGAATGAAAAAAATAAAATAAAAAAAATTAAAAAGAAATTATTAACAAAAAGTAAAATGCCTAAATCAATGAGAATCTCCTTTTTCTAATATTGCATAATTAGTCCCCGACAACGGCACCAGAAACGTGATGCGCTAAAAATATGCTCAAAGGCAAGCGTACCCTTATCGCAGTAGTAACAAAAGGACATGAGTCCCGATATCAAACCTAAAGAACTAAATGACAATTACCAGTTCCAGAGATTCTATATTGTTTAGGTAAAATTAAATAGGTAGTAGGTTGATTCAATATTGATAAACATGTAACAGGAATTGCAAAACAAACAATGGCAAGTAGTAAAAAAATTCAGAGAAAAATAGGTTTAAGGTTGTGGTTTCCTTTGTGCTCTTAAGTTCCTTCACATCTAATTCTATCTGAACCTCGTACTATTCATCAATTACCAATATTTTCCTACGCATTCAATTGTCAATTGTTGGTCATAAATTGCAATAGTCCTTTCTAAGTTAATTTTCCAATTGATCATATGAGAGATTAAAACTCTAGAAAGACAAGAAGAATAAAGGGGGGATTAATTAATTTAATCCAATTGAAAATTTGGAATGAAGGTTGATCATACGACAAAACCTAATTTGATTACCCTACACGTCTACCAATTAATTGCAGTATGGACGCCATTCAATTAATCGATTCAAAGCATATAAGGAAAGATCAATTTCAAGTAAGAAAATAAAAATAGTAAAGCAATCTAATTGACTGAATAGGAACAAAAACTCAATTAAAATTAAACATTTAGGGGTTTCAAACACTAAGCACACCACAACCCTAACATGGAATTTAACTACTCATGGTAAGAAGAGACATCATAATTTTAAAGAAATATATCAAAGGAAAGAGAAGAATAAATCTTTTACAAGAAAAGGTTTTTCCCCAGTCTCTGACTCTGAGTATCTATTGCTCTCCAAGAATCCTTCTCTAAAAGCCAAAGACAAAAAGAAAAATTGGGGAAAGAATAAAGATAAGATAGAGATGATTTCACCATTGTGCTTTGCTCCTTACTATTTGTAATATAATTTCAAAATTTTGGAGCAAGAGGCTTAACCCGCTCCATCCCGCACAATCTAAGCCCATTAAAAATTAAAATAAAATTAAAAGTTGAACCTTAAACCCGCCCAGTGAGGTTGGAAACCAGTTAGGCGATTTTTTGGAAGGAATCCGCTTCGTTTTGGCATTGGACGTGCTAACCTGCCTGGCGGGCTTTACGGCCCGTGGAATACCTCCAGACCAAGGCCCGTTGGGCAGGTGCAGCTTAGTGGTACTTCACGTCTCCTTTTTGGCCCATTCGCTTATAGGCTTCTTTTGTGGTCCTCACTTTGGTTCTTGATTCTTTTAAGTCCACTTTGATAATTATAATACTCCTCTGTGCCTGTGGACTGCATTTTCCTTCTTTGTTCATCTAACAGCCCTTCACAAAATCCAACAAAATCAAGGCAATTCATGCAATTTTAAATAGAAAGCTTAAAAATGCACATCACATGAAATCCTTCATGAATAGTTTATTTTGTCACAAATTTCCTATGAGCTAATGCAAAAATCATATGAACTTGCTCTATAAATCTGCATAAAATATAGATTTATCATATGTTCCCCAGTTCGAGGGCTAGTTAGATCCAGACGCAACTGATTTGTGGATTCGAGAGATGGAGAAGATCTTCCGGGCTATGGCTTGTCCGGATGATCAAAAGGTCACCTATGCCACGTACATGATGGTTGGTGAAGCTGAGTACTAGTGGCAAGGAGCCTAGCAGTTGATGGAGGACCGGGGTGAGGTTGTCACCTGGGCTAGCTTTCGAGAATGCTTCTTGGAGAAGTATTTCCCAGCGAGTACCAGGCACGCGAATATGATGGAGTTCCTAAGGTTATACCAAGGGAACATGACCTTGAGGGAGTATGTGAGCAAGTTCGAATACTTGGCCTAGTTTTACTCACAGACGACCACCGAAGAGTGGAGGTGCCATAAGTTCAAAGAAGGCTTGAGGTATGACCTGAAAAGGATGACAGTCCCCATGGCTGTCAAGGAGTTCCCTACGCTTGTGGAGAAATCCAAGATGGTGGAGCGGTTGGAGTCTAGCAACCGAGTGGTGAGAACCCATGGTAGTGGATCATTTAGATCCAAAAGAGGAGGGCAGCAGATGAAGCCTTACAGTAGGCTGCTCAGTTAATAGCAATCTTCTAGACCTTAACAGTCTGGAGTTTTAGGTTTTCAAAGTCGTTCGTCAGCTACGTCGTAGGCTAGATCATGGGAGGTTCAATGCTTCAGGTGTGGAGGACCACATTATGCTAGCCAGTGTTCCTTGAGGAGTAGTGTTTGCTACAAGTTAAACAAGATTAGTTAAACTAGATCACCATCAAGAACAAGTATCTGTTGCCAAGGATTGACGACTAGATGGATCAATTGAGAGGAGTAACCGTGTGCTTAAAGATAGACTTGAGGTCTAGATACTCTGACACCCATTCACATTGAACATAACCCATACTTATTTACTTATTTAAAAATGCAAGTAAATTTTTTTTTCTTACTTTTAATAATAGAACATTTTTAAATTTAACAAAATTTGAAAACTGTAGTAAAAAAAAAAATCTGTATATATTCATCATATAACTGTACATCATGATTTCATAATCAGAAAAATTATTGAAATACAGGGAGATCAAAATATACATCAAAATAGTTACTACTTATTCCCAATACATTAAAAAGATCCTAGTCAGAGCAGTGTCCGTCTACCCTACCCCATCAAATAACAAACTAACAGACTAGCCCTATAGGTCCTCATCAACAGTCGGGTCTTCATTAACCGCGATCAATCATGCATAATAAGAAAAATAATGAGGTGATTTGCTCTAAAATCACTTCTACATGTATGGTAGGAATTCTATTATAAAATACAGATAAAACACAATTGAAAATAAAAGGGGAACCTAAAGTTTATTCTATGTTATACTATTCTTGACTCAGTATGGATCCATACTTTCCATTAGTGGGTAGTAGTTCTTAACAAAACATGGGAAGTGACTGGAAGTACATATACCTCTCTCAACATCATTTCATGGTACAGTCCTCATCATCATTGAGGAACAGAATAACAATTTAGGATATGCATTTATAAAGGTATACTCTCACCAATCCCGGTGATACTGAGTAGTTGTTAGGGTTATTAAGTTGGTTAAGTGATTGTCTCGGCTCAACGTGACCTTGGCCATCATGACGCTCACCACTCGATGCCATACCCTCTAAACCTAACCGTGGGCCCTTGCCTTTCATCCCGCAGTGTACCAAACTATAGCTTCCCTAGTAGGGTGTCATGTTACTGCATGTCACTTGCTTTATATCACTCACTAATTTATCTCTTCCTAACTTCTTAAACAGAGGTTTCTCTAGTCTCAATTAATTTGAGTACCAGTACAATCAACATTTCTGCCTTATATTATAGAAATTATACAATACCGAAATTTTAACAAAATGTCGACATAGTAATTATAGTTTAATTACTAAAATTTTGGCAAAATAACGACTAAATAAATACATTCTAATTTTCTAAATTTGAACAGAGTAACATATTAACAAATGCATTTTAAGTTTCTAAAATTGAGCAGAGTAATAATTTAGTAATTATAATTTAATAATTTAAATTTGAGCAAAGTAATAACTTAGCAATTATAATTTAATAATCTAAATTTGGGCAGAGTAACAACTTAGTAAAAATTAAAGTTTAACATCAAAAAATATAACAATAATAATAATAATAAAAGCCTAAACGGGTTTAGGAAAAAACCCTTCCTACCAACATGCAAAGTGACAATAATTTAGAACCTACCCCACTCCCCCCATTACCTCTAAGGTGGTTGATGAAGAGGATGAAATTGTTGATGCAAAGCTCCTAGGAGGAGAAATTCTACTAGTTAAAAACTAGCAAAATTTTAACATAAAAACTAAGTAAGAAAAATTTTCTAGAGAGAGAAACTCTCAATGTGGATTTTGGCCAACTTCATAGAGTGGAGGATGTGTGAAAAATGTCCAAGAAGCATGGGTATTTATAGAGGAGGAACAAGCTTAGGTGTTCACAAAATTACATCATCCATTATGTATGCATTATGTCATAAATCCAATTTTTATTTATTTTTAATCTAATTTTGGGACACATATACCATTTAAGGTGGTGAATCACCCCTCCCAAGCTTGGAGACGTGGTATATGAGCTGTCCTCAAGCTCCTCAGTGTAAATTTTATCTGTAGGTGAATTGACTGGTACCGATAAAATTGGCTAAACTTGAAATTTTATTTTTTAATATCAAAATAATGCATTTTAATGAAAAAATAGACAAATATATTATTTTCCATCAAAATACGTTTCTAATAATTAATTTTTATTTTTATTAATTCATTTCAAATTTTATCTATTTATTTTTTTATTTTTAAGCTGAAAAATTCATAATAAATCTATTTTAACTCAATAAATACCAAAATTTTTATGAAAATTCTAAAATTAAATATTTCACCTTTAAATAAACTGAAATTACCATTTTCACCATTTTTGGAAGTCAAACCAATACTGGCTAGCTTATCGGACACCTAGGGGCATTTTGGTCATTTTACACAGAAATTTAAGAAAATTCTCAATATTATATTTTAATATATATGACATGATTCCAAGCTCAAATTGACATTTTAATGTCAATTAAATCTTTTTCTCATGTCAGCCCTTAATGTCTAGAAATAAGGACAAAATTGTCATTTCCTAATTTTTTCGAGTTCCGGCTCGGAAAAATTATTAAAAATAAAGATTAGATAAATCTTGAAATTCTAAGTATAATGGTGGGAATCAGAATTTTGAAATTTCCTCCTAATTTTTCCAAATTAAATAGTCAAATATTAGAAAAATAATTGAAAAATTGTAATAACAGTATTACATTTTTCACTATTTTTATTTCAAAATAAAATTTTTATAATTAAAATGTACCTAGTATAAAATTTTCAAAATACTTTGAAGTCAAAAAGTTTTTGGTCTACTCCTGTAGTCAATTAGGGATATTTTGGTCTTTTCAAAAAAATTGTCTTAATAAATTCCCAAAAAATTTCTAAAATTATTATTAATTATTCTAAGCACATAAATGACTTAAAATTAAATTTTAGACACTTTTAACTATTTTTATCTATTTTCTCAATTGTTTAATCCTTTTAGGGGAGAAATAATCATTTTACCCTTTTTCAAAACTCTATTTCCCGAAATTTATTAAAAACCTAAACTAAGTACTACTCACTAATACTAGCGTAACCATAGGAATCAAATTTTTTAGATTCCTATCTAGTTCTTCAGAAATAAATATAGAATAATTGGAAAAATAATTTGATAGGCAAATAGATAGGGGTGTTATAAATACCATCAGATATGGGTAAAGGACAAAGATATACTGAAGATGGCTTTTCAGACTCGGTATTGGAATTATGAGTATGTGGTGATGCTGTTTGGAGTGACAAATGCCCCTGCCATATTCATGGATTATATGAACAGGATCTTCCGTCCTTTCTTGTACAAGTTTGTCATTGTGTTCATCAATGACATTCTAGTCTATTCTTGTTCGTATGAAGAGCATATGAGGATAGTGTTGGGGATTTTGAAGGAGAAGTAGATGTATGCCAAACTGCCCAAGTGTGAGCATATGAGCATGTGAGATTCTTAAGGCATGTGATATTAGCTAATGGGGTTGTAGTGGACCCTGAAAAGGTGGAAACAGTGTTGCAATGGGAGCGTATGAAGATGGCCACCGAGATTAGGAGTTTTGTCAAGCTAACTAGTTACTATCGGAGGTTTATAAAAGGTTTTTCAAGGATAGTTGCACCGTTGACCCAACTTACCCATAAGGATCAACCGTTTGCTTTGACTAAAGCTTGCGAAGGTAGTTTTTAAGAGTTGAAACAAAGGATGACTACTTCTCCTATCCTAGTGAGCCTTTTAAGGTTTATTGTGATGCTTCTCATCAAGGATTGAGGTGTGTGCTAATGCAACATAGAAAGGTCATGGCCTATGCATCGAGACAGTTGAAGAATCAAGAGAGGAATTATCCTACCCATGATTTAGAGTTGGCCGCAATTGTGTTTGCCTTGAAGATATGGAGGCATTATCTATATGGAGCAAGGTTTTCAGTGATCACAAGAGCTTGAAGTATCTCTTCAATCAAAAGGAGCTGAACATGAGGCAGAGACGATGGATGGAGTTTTTGAAAGACTATGATTTCCAGTTGATGTACCATCCTGGTAATGCGAATATAGTAGCTGATGCCTTGAGTAGGAAGACCGTCCATATATTACCCTTGATGGTGAAGGAATTAAAGCTAGTGGAGAAGTTCAAAGACCTGAACCCGTGTGTGGAGATGTCACCTGAGTGTGTTAGTTGTGTTATGATCACGGTAGCCAATGGTTTCCTTGAGACGATAAAAAAGAAGCAGTTGGTAGACCATGGTCTTTGCAAGGCTAAGGAGTTGTTGGGCATAGAGAAGATGGTGGATTTCAATTTAGGTGCAAACGGTATTTTGAGATTTAAGGGTAGAGTGTGCATACCGCTTGATCCTGAGTTGAGAAAGCTTGTCATAGACAAAGGTCACAAGAGTAAGTTGAGCTTGTATCTGGGTACTACTAAGATGTATCAAGACTTGAAGAAGATGTTTTGGTGGTCTAGTATGAAGAGGGATGTGGCAAAGTATGTTGCAGCATGTCTGACCTGTCAGAAGGCCAAGGTGGAACATCATAGACTCAGTGGTTTGCTGCAGACGATGGAGATACGTGAGTGGAAGTGGGATAGCATCAAAATGGACTTTGTAGTGAGTTTACCCAGGACAGCAAAAGGTCTTGATGCTATTTGGGTCATTGTTGATAAGTTGACAAAGTGCGCTCACTTCTTACCTATTAACATTAAGTTCTCTCTAGAGAGGTTGATGCAATTGTACATCAAAGAGATAGTAAGGTTGCATGGAGTGTCTTCCAGTATCATTACTGATAGAGATCTAAGGTTCACATCGAGGTTTTGGCAGATTTTGCATCAGGCATTGGGTACAAAGCTAAGGCTCAGTTCTACATATCATCAACAAACGGACGACTAGTCTGAGAGGATGATTCATTCCTTAAAGGACCTTTTGCGAGCATATGTGTTGGATCATCTTGGTAGTTGGGACAAAATTCTACCTTTGGTGGAATTCATGTACAACAACAGTTTCTATGCGAGCATTGGAATGGCACCGTTTGAAGCTTTGTATGGTAGGAGGTGTAGAACCCCTCTATGTTAGTATCAAAATGGAGAAAGTATGTTTGTGGTGTTAGAATTGGTACAACAGACAATGGAAAAGGTGAAAAAGATCCAAGAAAACATGAGAGTTGCCCAAGGTCACTAAAAGTGGTATGCGGATAAGCGTAGGAGACCGTTTGAGTTTGAGGAGGGTGACCATGTCTTTTTGAGTGTCACACCCATGATAGGGTAAGGCAGGGCGATAAAACCCAAGAAACTTTCTCCTAAGTTTATTGGTCTTTACCAAATTCTTCGTCGAGTTGGACCCGTTGCTTATCAGATAGCTTTACCTCATTTCTTGTCCAACATCCATAATGCCTTCCATGTATCTCAGTTGAGAAAGTATATCCATGACCCTATGCACGTCATAGAGCTTGACTTGGTACCAATTCAAGAGAACTTGACCTACGATACACTACCTATAAGCATCGTGGATAGGAAGACGAAGCAGCTTAAAGGCACGGACATTAAGTTGGTTAGAGTGATATGGAATGAAGTGACTGACGACTCCTCGTGGGAAGATAAAGAGAAGATGAAGGAACAACATCCACTACTGCACAAAATGGATTTTAAAGCAAGAATTTAAATCGATTCAAATTGAATCGTTTTAAAATAGAAACGCAGTGGCATTTTTGAAATTATATCAAACTTTTTTAAATCGGATCAAATATAACCGATCTAAAAATGCATTTTTAAATTTAAAATATAATCCCCACGCACTTTTTAAATCAGTTCAAGCTGAATCGGTTTAAAAAGTCCCTTTATCTGCATTTTGCGTGCTTCTGCACCTTCATTTCCTCCTTTCCATATATCTTTTCCTAAAGTCCTCCTTGCTACCCATTTCCTTTGGCCATTTTCGAAGCCCATCCATCACCTTCTTCTTCCCTATTTTCCAACCATCTCTACTTTTTAGCCATTGTTGTTGCCGGTTAGAGCTCGTCGCTCAAGAGGTTGCCATTTTGTTGTTACAGCTCGTGCAAACACTCTCGTTGGTGTCGTTGGAGCTCACAAAAGACACTCCCATTGCTGTTTTTGGAGGCCGAGCAAGGTGCGAACTTTGCTGTGATTAGTGCTTGCCCAAGAGCTAGGCAGGCTTTGCTGTGGTTGGAGCTCGTGCAAGGGGCTCCATTACTGTTGTTGGGGGTTGCGCAAGGTGCTCCATTGCTACAGTTGGAGGTCCTGCACTCTGTAAAAAGGGGAAGTTAACTTTGTGTACTCTGTGAATAGCTCGAAGCACACTTGTGGGTTAGTCATTTTTGATTTGGTTCATTATGGTTTGCATTGGTTTTTTCCTTCTACCCTTAGAGCAAGTGTGTGAATATGGTTATTACATTTTTAATATTAATTTAAAATTAATTTTTTATGTTAATTATGTTGTTACATGGAATTAATTACTAAAGGTTATGCTTGAATATATTCATCAATATAAGAAAAATTTGGTTCCTTTTACATTTATGGATTTATGAATCTTAAAAGAAAAAGATAAATTATTTAAGTTAGTTATTAACTTATATGAATATGTAGTAAGAATTTTAAGTGTTGAGAATTGGATGACATAAGGTAGACTTAATTGAAGTTGATTATTTTAGCTAGGACTTAATTACATTGAAGTTGGTAAGTAATGAAAAAGAATAAAAATAAGAAATTAATTTAATTATATGTTAGGAATTAATTATTTGTCACCAAATATAATGTAACTATATTTTTTTTAAACCCAAAGCTCTAGAATTAGTGGATTACAAGAATCAAAGAATTGGCCACCTAGATTAGGAACTAGTTAGGAAATTAAAAGACTATAAGATAAGACAACTTATATATGCTAAGATACATCCTTAAGATAAAGTAAGCAAAAAAGGGAGAATTGAAATGGTTAAAATGCTACCATATATTCATAAGATAAATTGAGTAAAAATGGGAGAATTGATTACCACTGTGTTGTTGACCATACCCTTTGTGAGTTATGATGGATAGTGCTAAAAACAGAGGAAACTCTGTTGAATTTTTACGAGATTTGTGAACTCTTAAGTATTAGATTTGTTGTGGATTAGATTGTCTTACATGGAATTAGCATTTGGTTTTGTTATTGAATACCCGTAAACAGATCTCTGGGAAAGTACCAGAATACATAGGAAACTCTGCCAAAATTTGTGTATAAATTGTATGCATTACGAACGAACCTTAGTTTCCCGTTTGAGATTCAATACAATGATTAAAGTGGTAATTGTTGTATTGAATCTTGAATTGTCCAGTTGGACAGTTTGGACAGATTCATTATTTTATACTTTATTAATACATAGTGGTTAAGTCTCATCTTAAATTTGATTAAATTTTGGTTTAGTACATTTCGTGTTGTGTCTCCAGGTGCATTGTAACACCCCTACTTTTGTATATTAAATTATTCTGTATGTTTAAAAATTGTTTTTAAGTCATCAATGTATTTAGAACAATTAATAATAATTTTAGAAATTTTTCTAGAATTTATTGAGATAATTTTTGTAAAATGACAAAAATACCCGTAGTTGACTGTGGAAACCAACTGGATACTTTTTAACCTCAAAATATTTTGAAAATTTTATATTAAGTATCTCTCATTATAAAAACTTTATTTTGAGAGAAAAGTAGTGAAAAATATAATAATCCTATTTCAATTCTTCCACTATTTTTTATATATATTTGGCAATACAATTCTGAAAAATTGGAAAAGAATTTTGAAATTCTGACTTCAACCATTTTGCTCAAAATTTTAAGAGCTATTTAATCGTGATTTTAAATAATTTTTCCGAGCTGGAGCCCAGAGAAATTAGAAAATGACAATTTTGTCCCTATTTTTCAACATTAAGAACTGACATGAGGAAATGATTCAATTGACATTAAAATGTCAATTTGAGCTTGGAATTATGTCATATATATTAAAATATAATTTTAGGAATTTTTGGAAAATTTCTAGAATTTCTGTGTAAAATGACCAAAATGCCTCTACGTGTCTAATAAGCTAGCTAGTACTGGTTTGACATTAAAAAAGGGTGAAAATGGTGATTTTAGTTTAATTATGCGTAAAATAATTAATTTTAGAATTTTGATAAAAATTTTGGTATTTATTGAATTAAAATGGATTTTCTATGAATTTTCTAGCTTAAAAATACAAAATAAATACATATAATTTGAAATAAATTAATAAAAATTAAAATTTATTATTAGAAATTTATTTTTGATGAAAATTAATGTATTTGTCCATTTTTACATTAAAATACATTATTTTGATATTAAAAACTAATTTTTCAAGTTTAGGCGTTTTTGTCGGTACCGGTTAATTCACCTACAGATAAAATTTGACACATGGAGGCTTTGGACAGCTGGTGGAGCACGTCCCCAACCCTAAAATAGGTGATTCACCACCTATTTGAGATATGTGTCCCTAAATTGGATTATAAATAAATAAAAATTGGATTTATGACATAATAGTGACATAATGGATGATGTAAATCTTTGGACACCTAACCCCCCTCCTTCTTCTATAAATAGGCCTCAAAGTTTTCAGATTTTCACTCATCCTTTCCTCTCCCAAGCTAGAGAGCTTCTCTTTCTAAAATTTTCTCTCTCTAAAATATTTTTTTATCTAGTTTTTATGTTAAAATTTTGCTAGTTTTTAACTAGTAGAATTTCTCCTCCTAGAAGCTTTGCACCAACAATTCCATCCTCTTCATCAACTATCTTAGAGGTAATGGGGGGAGTGGGATTGGTTCTAAATTACTGTCACTTTGCATGTTGGTAGGAAGGGTTTTCCCCTAAACCCGTTTAGGCTTAAATTTTAGTATTGTTATTATTGTTTAAAGTTAAACTTTAATTTTTACTAAGTTGTTATTCTGCCCAAATTTAAATTATTAAATCATGATTATTAAGTTGTTACTCTGCTCAAATTTAAATTATTAAATTTTACTTGCTAAGCTGTTACTCTGTTCAATTTTAGAAAATAAAAATACATTTACTAAGCTATTACTTTGCTCAAATTTAGAAAATCAAAATGCATTTATTTAGTTGTTATTCTGCCAAAATTTTAGTAATTATACTATAATTGTTATATCGTTATTCTGTTAAAATTTTGGTATAGCACAATTTCTGCAAAATAAGGCAGAAATGTTGATTATACTGGTGCTCAAATTAAATGAGACCAGGGAAACCTCTGTTTGAGAAATTAGGAAGTGATAAATTAGTGAGTAATGTAAAGCAAGTGACATGCAGTGGCATGGCACCCTGCTAGGGAAGCCACAGTTTGGTACGCTAAGGAATAAAAGGCAGGGACCCACTCGCGGAGATCTTGGAGGTAGGCATCGAGTGGTGAAAGTCCCAATGGCCAGGGTAGCCCGGGATATTCGCTTGACCAAACTCGATAACCCCGACAACTGCTCAGCATTCTAGGATTGGTTTGAGAGTATACCTCTATAAATGGATATCCTAAATTGTTATTTTGTTTCTCAATGATGACGAGGACTGTACCATGTGATGGTGTTGAGAGAGGTATATGTACTCCCAGTCACTTCCCAGGTTCTGTTGAGAACTATTACCCACTAATGGGAAGTATGGATCCATACCTAGTCAAGGGTAGTTGGATACAACTTAGAATGAACCTTAGGATCTCCTGTGTTGTCAGTTGTGTTTTATCTTTGTTTTATGGTAGATTTCCTAACGCACATGTAAAAGTGATTTTAGAACAAAACACCTCACTCCATTATTTTCTTTTGTGTATGATTGGTCGTGATTATTGAAGACGACATTAACGCTCTGTGATGCTGAGTACAAGATAAAGAACATCTCAACAGGGGAGGACCTGAAGACCTATAGTATTTTCTTTTTGTATAAGGGATAGAGTAGATAAATACTGCTCTGTATAGAATCTCTTTTGATGTATATAGTGGGCTAGGTAGTATTTGTATTTCGATGTACTTTTGTTTTCTAACTGTTATGTATTACTCAAACCATGATGTACAGTTTTATGAAATATATGTATATATCTTTCATATTTTATTACCATTTCCAAATTCTGTTAAGTTTGGAATTTCTTTTAAAACTGGAAAAATTTTACACACATTTTTATTTGCTTAAACTTAATAACTAAATTAATATGAATTATATTTAAAATTAAATGGGTGTTACATGCATACTTGATTATGGTGAACTTGATGTCACCACTTTCATTTCATGTACTTGGAGACCAATGCGAAATGCTGTCGAAATTTTGTCAAATTTAAGATATGAGACTAAACCTATACGTATTAATCAAGTTTAAAAAAATGATTTTTTGAATTGGATAGGACCACACCTTGTATAAAAAAGTAAGATTTACATGCATTAAGATATGGTTTGTGGATCATAGAAAGAAGTTATGGATCGTAGTTAGATTAATTTTAGACGCACAACTGATGAGTATGAGAATGGAGTCGAAGAGTTTATTCAATTTGCTAAAAGAAATCTTCCTGATAGTGGTGGGTTCTTCTATTATCCTTGTGTTAATTGTTTGAATAAAAGACGGCTGCAACTTGAGTAAATACGGGAGCATCTCTTTGGTGATGGGTTTTGCAAGAGTTATACAACATGGACATGACATGGTGAATTGTTAGACATGTCGAGTATGTCTCAAACAAAGCAAGTTGATATACCTATGGACGATCGACTAGAGGACATGATCTGTGATATTGGACCGGAGTCTTTTCAGTGAGCTCATGTGTACAACACTTTGTGAAGTGATGCGGATAAGCTTCTATATCTAAGGTGCACTAAATTCACACAATTGTCAGCAGTATTAAGATTAGTGAATGTCAAGGCAAGAAATGGGTGGAGTGATAAAAGTGTCACCGAATTGCTTTAGTTGTTGAATGAAATACTTCTAGAAGGTAACACATTGCCGAAACGTAACATGAGGCAAAGAAGGTGTTGTGTTCGATGGGATTCGAATACAAGAAAATACATGCGTGTCCTAATGATTGCATATTGTACAGAGAAGAGTTTAAAGAGTTGAACAAGTGTCCCAGGTGTGGGGTATCACGGTATAAAGTGAAGGTGATGATTGTAATACTGATGAGAGTACAAAGGAGGGTCCCCTTGCCAAGGTGTTATGGTATTTTCCAATAATTCCAAGGTTTAAGCGATTATTTGCCAATGTAGACGACGCGAAGAACCTTATGTGGCATATAGATGGGAGAAAATGTGATGGACAACTTCGCCATCCTGTTGATTCTCCCTAATGGAAGAAAATTGATCGTTTGTTTCCATCCTTTGTGACGAAGGCAAGAAACCTTAGGCTAGGACTTGCTACGGATGGAATGAATCCTAATGGTAACTTATCTAGTAAGCATAATTCATGGCCTGTTCTCCTAGTTATTTACAATCTGCCTCTTTGGTTGTGCCTGAGGCAAAAATATGTTATGTTATCTATGATGATTGCGAGCCCAAGACAGCTAGGAAATGACATAGATGTCTACTTACGTCCCTTGATTGAAGATTTGAGAATGCTATGGGATGAAGGTGTTGATGTGTTGATAGGTATCATCGTGAAAATTTCATGTTGCATGTAATGTTATTCTGTACCATTCCAACATATGGGAACTTGAGCAGATATAGTGTTAAGGGGCATAATGCTTGCCCTATCTATGAAGAAGACACATGCTACGTACAATTTAAACATGGAAAGAAAACAATTTACATTGGGCATCAAAAATTTCTTAGGCCTAATCACCCATATCGTAGACTAAAAAAAGCTTTCAATGGATGTTAGGAGGGTGGTATTGCGCCACCTGTTTTAACTGGTGAGCAGGTTTATGAACGGGTGAAGTACATCAATGTCGAATTTGGAAAGACCCAAAAGAAAGTTACTGAGAAAAACTTGTAGAAGAAGAGGTTGATATTCTTTGATCTTCCATACTAGTGCGATCTAGATGTTAGACATTGTCTAGATGTCATGCATGTTGAGAAAAATGTATATGACAATGTAATCGACATTCTTTTGAACATTAAAGGCAAGACAAAAGATGGTTTGAATGCTCGTCAAGTTTTGGTTGAGATGGGTATATGCCTCTAATTAGGTCCACAGTCAATGGGTAAGCGGATATATTTGCCCCCAGCATGTCATACCTTGTCAAGAGAAGAGAAAACAAGTTTCTGTAAGTGTCTACAGGGCGTTAAGGTGCCACAAGGATACTCTTCAAAATCAAGAGCCTTGTGTCACTAAAAGATCTCAAATTAGTTGGGTTAATGTCACATGATTGCCAAGTCTTGATGCAATAACTCCTACTAGTGGTTATCCGTGACATATTGCCTAAAAAAGTTAGACATGCCACTACGCGACTGTGCTTATTCTTCAATGCCATATGCAGCAAAGTCATTAACCCTATGAAGTTCGATGAGTTGGAAAATGAAGCTGTTATTATATTGTGCCAATTGGAGATGTATTTTCCTCTTTCATTTTGACATCATGGTTCACTTAATAGTGCATCCAGTGAGAGATATTAGAATGTGTGGTCCGGTTTATTTAAAGTGGATGTATCCCGTTGAACGATATATGAAGATCTTGAAAGGGTATAGTAAGAATCCATACCGTCCAGAAGCATTTATTGTTGAGAGGTACATTGTTGAAGAAGCCATTGAGTTTTGTACAAAATACCATCACCAGCTGAACTTGTTAGGCTTCCTAAATCTCGTCACAAGGGAAGATTTTTCAGTAAGGGTACTCGAGGTGTAAACGTTAAACCAATGAGTCGGGAGGAAGTTTTGCAAGCACACTTCTATATATTGAATAACACTGATGAAGTAAACCTTACTTTTCTGCTCACAAAAATAGTCAAGAAAAAGAACCCTAGAATGCTGGAGAAATGGCAGTTGAATGAGCATAACAAAACATTCTTAAATTGGTTTAAAGAACAAGTTTTGAATGATAATAATGCTTCTAACACATTAAAATGGCTAGCATATGGACCTAACTTTGATGTCATATGTTGGACTGGATACGATATCAAGAAGTTTTCCTTCTATACAAAGTCGTTGGATGAGAAGAGTACCATGCAAAATAATGGGGTTATGGTTGTGGCTGAGTCCATGCACTTCTCTAGTTCAAAAGATAAAAACCCTGTTATGGCATCCATGTGTTACTTTGGAATTATCGAAGACATATGGGAGGTTGACTACACAAAATTTAGAGTGCCTATTTTTAAATGTAAGTGGGTTGACAATAACACCAGGGTGCAAACCGATCAATTAGGGTTCACATTGATGGATCTTAGCAAGGTAGTTTATAAGGAAGAGCCTTTCATTATGGTATACCAAGCAAAACAAGTTTTTTATGTTAGTGATCCTTCTAACAAGAGATGGTTAGTGGTTCTCCGAGGAAGAAGCGTGCATGTTAGTCATGAAAAAGAAGATTCAAATGCCAATGTTATTGAGATTCCTTCTTTCTCAACACAGATGCCCACTTTTATTGATGAAAATGAAGTGGATGATGTACATGCCATATGTGATGATCATCACGAAAGAATATGGGAAAACATTCGTACTTGACAATGTTAGTAACTTACTTATGTTTATGTTATTGTATATTCTTGTTGACATTATTTTTTATTTTATTGTTTAATTTTTTTATTGTTATGTTTATCTTTGAAATTTTCAAATTTTGTGAATGACAGTACTTATATGTGTGTTTTTTACCTTTTCTAAACAGGAACATAGCTGATTCTTCTAGTAACCCATCTTATGAGTCTACAAAAAAAAAAGGTAGACGAGGTACACGCCTAAAGGAACTGACTCTTAGTCGGGCTAGTGACCATCTGATACCAGTTCAGTTTGACATGCTTAATAGGGTACCTGAGGGGGAAAATGCCACAAAATTCATTAGTTTTGTGGGCATCTTTGCTTGGAGCAAGGTCTCTATCCTTTATGAGGGTTAGGACCATGTAGAGGAAAGAGTGAAGAATCAAATTTGGAAAACTATCACGGTATTTTACTTTTATAGTCTCAAATATATAAATTATATTTAACCATATTATTATCATACATTGACTATTCAATTTTATTTTGTAGTTGACTTATGATGTTCCACATAATGCCATATTGAAAAAGAAATTACTATCACTTGCGGCTGAGGGTTGGAGAGCATTTAAGACACAGCTCACCACAAGATACATATATGGAAAATTGGAAGACACTTCTCCTTGTGAGAAATATGCATTTTTGGATGAGGAGACGTGGGCAAAGTTTGTTGAAAGCCGGAAGGGTCTTGTCTTCCAAGTTTAGTTGGAAACATATTTTTTTAATCATACAACAACATTTGATTAATTTTTATTAAATTTAACAATGTCTTATTATTCGTAGGAGAAGAGAAAAAAGGGACAAGTGATTGCATCAAAGAATGTCCACCCCGATAGATTGTCTCGTGGGAGGTATAAGTTGCTTGACTAGAAGATGTTGACGGAGAAGGCGAGGCAACGTCAACTGGAAGCCTCGGCATCTGGTTTTGCTGCAGATATTGCTCCTCCATCACCACCACAACTGATGGGATAAATGGAAGATGGCCTACACGCTAAAATCGGGTGCATATATATTTAAGGAGACACACGTTGTTGCTGAAAAGATTGTAAGTCATTTTTGATTTCAAATTGTAGTTGTAACTTGATACGTCATATTTCTTACACATTTCTTGAATTATATGTTGTAGGATTCACTAGTTGAGCAGACCTCACAGGGAACATTTGTTCCTCGTGGATATGAGGATATATTAATTATTGTTATTGGGAGACTAGAGCACCCTAGTAGATTGTAAGTCATTTTTGATTTCAAATTGTAATTGTAACTTGATACGTCATATTTCTGACACATTTCTTGAATTATATGTTGTAGGATTCACTAGTTGAGTAGATCTCACAGTGAACATTTGTTCCTCATGGACGTGAGGATATATTAACTATTGACATTTGTTCCTCATCTTTGGGTCTTCACAACAAAATACAAATGCCTAGGCAGAACAAGCTCATACTCCTGTACGTGTTTGCATAAAGGGAAGTTGTGCCGCTACTGATTCTTTTGGGGAGGAGACTAACATTGATATCCATGAGCAGTGTGAGTTATATGTTAATGGAGAGTCTGTTCGTTTAGTGGCCTTTGGGAGAGTATATAATTTGGGGCCTACCATATACCACAGGACCGTTGAGGATGATATGGCAAGGGTGGTGGTTCAACAAATATGGGATACATATGTTCAAGTTCCTGTGCCCACCGAGGAGGTTCAAACTGTTGGGCAGGCCCCTAAACAGTTCATTCAATGGCCGAGATGACTTATAAAGGTCACATCAGCCAAGGTATATTCAAAATTCATCTTAATTTTTTTTTTAATTACAAATTAAAATAACTTGATTGTATTTTATAACCTTATTTTATATTTACAATTTTTATAGGTTGTTCAACTGTCTAAGAAAGATGTTCCACCTAAAAAATCGAAACCTGAAGTTGATCCAATAACACGCTTGTGGCAGGTGGCATCTAGTATGGGGACGGATGTTGTTCAAATAGATTGGGAACCGACATTCCTTGGCAGACCTATTGATGTAGACCTATGGATCACCCAGAAGGATGTATTGGAAATTTGTACTGGCAATGACATGCTAAATATCTTAGTTCTACAATTATGGTTGTTGTAAGTTTAATTTTTTTGTTAATCTCTTAAATATGCATCTCAATATTATATTTAACATTCATTTGTATATTTTAGGTACATGCATCATCTCTATCTCTCACAAGGTCGGGAGAATGTATATGGATTTATTGACCCAATCCCTATTCAGAAGACAAGGAATAAGGATGAAGATTCTTAGGCCTACATTCAGAATTAGATGTATAATGGACAAAAACGGTGTTACCTTGCACTGTACTTGCATTGGTAAGTACAAGTTATTTCTCACCTAAATAATTTTAAATGATATTTGAATCTCATCACATATATTCTTTTTCGAATGCAGCTCGCATTGGCAATTGCTAATTATTTGTCCTAGGGACAATATTGTGGCCTTGTTGTGTTAATTGCATAAGAAGCCCAACAAAGAATTGAAACAACTAATAGAGAGGTCAATTTTTATTTATAATATATTTCATTCGTGCTTTATATTATAATTTTGAAACCTATGACATGTTTTGTATATCCATTTTTTAATCAGAGTCATGATTGGATATCAAACATTAGCGGGTAGGCACGTGTCACTATGAAGGAAGCCTAGTTGGTTTTTCTCCTATGTAAGTAATTTACAATTGTATATTCAATTACAATTTCTAATAGTTTTTACAAACATTTCTAAAAAAAATTCTCATTGGTAGGCTAACAAGCAAGTAGAGAGCTATGGGTGTGGATATTAAGTTCTGAAACTTATGTTGACCATAGTTTCAACAAATATTGTGGATTCATAGGACGAGGTAATATAATTTTCATTTGGTTACAATAATATTTATAGTTTTTGTAGTTGGTTGGGTAATGATTTATCTTTTTTTTTTTATGTTGCAGTTATTCATTGATAGGGAACCATTCTCACATGAGGACTTGCTAGACATCCGTCGACGTTGGTTAACATTTTTCCTTGAAATAAGTAATAGATAGTTTGTTTAGAATGACTTTAGATAGACAAAAGAATAGTAGTTTTTTATTTTATATGTTTCAAAGTATATTACAAAGTTTTGTTGGTTAATGTAAGTTATAAATGAATTTGTTGATATACTGGTTATTTTTGTGGTATCTGTTTCTAACAGGGTTTAGTTGTATGTCAAAACAATAAAACTATTTTAAAAAATGAAACTTTTTAAATCGGTTGTGCATTAACCGATTTAAAAAAAAGGCATACTTTTTAAAAAGTATACCTTTTTAAATCGGTTCTGCCCATAACGGATTTAAAAAGAATACTTTTTAAATCGATGGCCCATTGAACTGATTAATTTATTTTTTTTTAAATCGGTTCGACTTACGGTTTAGAATGACAATATTTTCTATAACGGCTATATCTAAATTGGTTGTAAAACTGATTTAAAAAACTATTTTTAACCGATTTAAAAAGTGTTTTCTGCAATAATGATCCAAATATTTTCCTAGGTAAGGGAATTTTCGAGGACAAAAATTTTCTTGTTGGGGAGAATTGTAGTGCTTATATTTTGTGATTTAGTGATTTAATAATCGAAAGTGGAAATAAAAATGTGACCTTGATAATTAAGACGACTAATAAGTTGTTATGTGATTGTTGTTTTATGTTGTTTTTCCTTGGAATTTCGTTATGAAATTATGGAACTTGAGGAAAATGTGTTTGAGCCAAATGAAGCTGTTGATAGTATTTATTTGGGTTGTTGAGTGAATAGTGATGTTAGGACAAGTTTGGGGTCTTAGGGAGTGATTAGATGAACCCTAGGTCCTAATGAGCCCAAAGCCCTTTTGAGCGCTTGGGAAGCCTTAAGACACCCAAAGACTCTTCTTTCCCCCTCCATTTTGTTAAACTACCTAAAGACACTATCATATTCTCTTAGTCGCTCTCAAACCCACCAAGAGTATAACAAGATTTCAATACTCGACCCCATTCCCCTGTGTTGAGAAGGATTGTTCTCCTTCAAGGCTTGGCTTTAGAGCTCACATCTTCCACATCCTCCTCCTCCACAAATTCGAATTTCGAAAGCTCCAAGAGGTAAAAGGAAGCTTACATTTGTTGAATACTTGTTGTATGAGTGTGGTAGTATGTGAATGTTACCTTGGTAGGTACTGAGAAACGAAATGGGGTGAGTTTTGTTGAAATGTTGTTGAAAATGGGTTTATTAAATTCATGATTGATTGTTGTTGAAATGCTATATTGGTTGTGAAATCTATTGAGTTTGATGTTCTAGGTCATTGTATGATGTCGTTCGACCTATATAAGGTTAATTTGGAGTGCGGGCAAGAGGAAAGTTTGGAATTTTGGGTTTTTTCGATGAGAGTCTCTAGTTTTGTTAGCTCATAGTCGCTAAGTGAAAATGCCCCTGCGAGTAAAATAAGGCTTTTAGGTTGGAGTTCAACAAGTGACCCTTCATGTCGCTAAGCGAGTGTTCTTGAGTTTTAGTGATGGTTGAGGAGAAGGAGGAAATTCGCTAAGCGAAATTCAGTTTGCTAAGCGAGTGTTCATAAAAATCTAGAAATTTTCTAGAAAGTAGTTTGCTAAGCTAGTAGGAAGCTTGCTGACAAAGTATGGGCATGCCAGTATGCCTGGGAGTGATTTGCTAAGCAAGGGCTAGGCACGCTAAGCGATTTTGGGTCCTAGAGAGTTGGTGTTCTCTATTGCAAGTCTTTCACTGAATGAGCAATGTGTTTATAGGGCAAGAGGCGTGTTTTGGGCTTGGCTGCTCTTTGGAGTGGCTAGTTGCTGAGCAAGTAGGAGACTCGCTGAGCGAATAGTGATTGAAAGAAATTTTGAAAGTCCCTAGGACGGATTCGTTAAGCAACCCCGGTTGTCGCTGACCAAAAACCCTTGGAGGCAAAAAGGGGTGCTCTTTAAAGTGGATGCTCACTGAGTGAGACTTATGGTCACTAAGCGAGAAACTTCGCTTAGGGGGAAATGGGCCCTCTATAAGGAAGATCTTCGTTGAGCAAGCATATGGATCACTAAGCAAATGGGATAGTCTATTGTTGACTTAATTAAAGGTTTAATTGTATCAAACATGGTTGAGAAGGACTTCTAGTGCAAGTCCTTTACTTGTTGAGAGTGTAGGAGGAGTAGAAGGTTGTTCATATAGGACCTTTACTTGTTGTAAATGTTGTTGTTTTGAGCTTTCCTCATGGGGTACAAGCTGCTTAGATAAGGCCTTACCTATTTACCATGTATGGTGCTGAATTGAGCCTGCATGGGGTTTGTAGTGGATTTTTTCCATGTGTGGTGCTGATTGAGCCCACATGGTGTTGTTGTTGAAATTCATTTGACATGTTGACATTGATGTGATGTTGTGGTATTGTACATGCATTCATGCATATATTGGTGGTTGAGGTCGCTGATGATGGACCTCATGTCATGTTGCGAGTAGGCACATAAGTTGGTTGACTGACTAGAGTAGATGACTCAGACAGGGCAACCAACCTAGTGCTGGATGAGATGTAGGGTTGCTGTCATAGGCCTTTGAGGATAAATGAATAAGCGATTCCGCAAGAGGCCAAGGTAATGCAAACCTTGAGTCGCGGTGAGCCACCACCTACATACACTTATATTGACAGATCACATAATCTTATCCGTAGATCAAAGTTTGGCAATCCCTGAATGGTGAGAGGCATGTGACTAGGTGCTATTGACGCCATGTTAGGGGGTGAGATTTGGCTGATCGCTAGAAATGTTGTAAATCTCTCGAGTCGTGTCTTTATGCATTGACATGGTAATGGCAAAATCGTTACAACTTGTGGTTTAATATTATGAATTCCATATCGTTGTGCTTTGTATTTTGTATTACATGCGGGTGATAATATAAACTGTTGGTGATATATCATAATACTTTTAGAAGTAAACTTACCCTTGCCATGTGCTTTTGTTGTGGTTATTGTTGTTTTCATTGTCTTTTGTTGACTGTGATGATGCATGGGAGCAGACGGTGAGCCCTCAATAGATCTAGCTACCTAGAGTTGAAGGTGGAGCTACTAATAGGAGGTAATGTGTTACGATGGACCACACATTCGCTTTTGTATATTTTGTTTCTATTTCTTTCTTTTGTTGGAATGTATAGTGTGACCAGCCGTAGGGAGTGTGTTTTATACCCCTCTCCCCTTGTTAATGTATATATACGTATGGGCCTTGGTGTCATCCCTCTTTTCATGATGTTTATGCGTACATATATATATGCTTACACATGATGGTAGTGCACAATCGTGTGTAGTAAAGATGATGAGTCATTACACAGATTATCACACAAAGAGGTCTTGAATTATCTCTTTATATGTTTCTCTTGTTCTCCTTTTTACTTGGCTTCTATAACCTCTTTAGAGAGCTAGAATGTTTTCTATATATATTCAACAAGGAAAACTAGTTGTTAGAACAACTAGAATGTGTATCATGTCATGTCAGATACAACTGTTATATTTTTGCATATTTTGAACTCATATGCTTTCAAATGAACCCTTTTGAACCATATTTGTTTCTGATGTTCCTTTCTGAAACACTTTTCTGGTGGTCCAACAGAGCCTTTTTTTTTGTAGTGATTTTTTGAACTTAGTAAGCACAATTTGATGTTTCAATTGAATACTCCAGAACGTGATCATCACTTAAATACCTTGAAGTTGTAATATATTTAACCTTTCTAAAACACTTGAACAATAGTGTTAAATCATTTAATTTTCTCACAAGCTTATGACTTAATTTCAAAGGTTTGTCATTATTAAAGGTTTGGATTCAACAATCTCTCCCTTTTTGATGATGACAAACACACATTGAATTAATTAATTCTAAGATTGTGAGGCAATTCTCAACACATTTAATTTTCAACAGTACAACTGCCCCTGAACTTATGCAAATAAAAACATAATTCTAACTATTCTTTTAAGGAGTGTGATAATTATTATAGGTTTACTGATATTTTAGTTCATTGTTTTAGATTACAGCTACTGCACAACTAATAGACATAAAGCATAAAGAGAATAAGCTATAATCATACTACATAATTTTTAGAATTTGCAAATATTGGACAATTTTTCAAAATCAATAGATCATTTCATTGATAATCATAGGATCAAATACAAAATAATTACAAAAGATTATTGCAAACATGATTGTAGTCTCCATAATAATAATATGATCCTAATTGATCTAAATCCTAAAAAATATCAATCTAGAACATTCTCCCCCTTTTGTCATCAAGAGTAAGATAAGAGGGGGGATCAGTCAAGAACAATCCTACTCCTTGGAAGGAGATAAATCTTCATAAAATGAGGATGAGGAAAGAACAAGAATGGTTCTTGGAGGAGGAGGAGGATCATGTAGCATGGAAGCAACATCAAGAATCAGGACAGGTCTGACATTATCAATGACCCACTCTTCCATTTTTAGGAACTTGTCAAAAATATTTCCTAAAGTTGCTTGAATAAGCTCTATTCCCTTTAAAATCAGTTTTTGATCTAATTTCAACTTCCTTATTTGTTTCTTGAGGGAATTTAGCCTCTAGTCAACAGATTTTTGCTTAGGCAAGGACTGAGGCTCAGATTGAAAGGGTTATTGAGGTGCAATTAGATAAGGGGGGATCAGTCAAGAACAATCCTACTCCTTGGAAGGAGATAAATCTTCATAAAATGAGGATGAGGAAAGAACAAGAATGGTTCTTGGAGGAGGAGGAGGATCATGCAGCATGGAAGCAACATCAAGAATTAGGACAGGTCTGACATTATCAATGACCCACTCTTCCATTTTTAGGAACTTGTCAAAAATATTTCCTAAAGTTGCTTGAATAAGCTCTATTCCCTTTAAAATCAGTTTTTGATCCAATTTCAACTTCCTTATTTGTTTCTTGAGGGAATTTAGCCTTTAGTCAACAGATTTTTGCTTAGGCAAGGACTGAGGCTCAGATTGAAAGGGTTATTGAGGTGCAATTGGAGGTGTAGCATCAGGCATTATGACCTAAACTTCAAGAACATGTGGATACAAGGGAGGAAATGGAATGGAGAATGTGGATGATTCTCTAGGGAAGAACTGAGGAATGGATGGACCACACCTAGTTTTGGCAGAACTATAAAAGATAAGGGTGTTAAGCAAGTTCTACATCATCTCTGTATTAAAAATAGAATCCTTTATAGAGAGAGCTTGAGTAGAAGGTGTAGGTTGGTCCTAAACAAAAGGGATGGTATCCTTATATAGTGAAGTGTGCTTAGAACCTTGCATGTTAGCTTTTAAGTTATTATGACACCTTTTACCTCAAAAGCTAATTATTAAATAAATAGTACAGAAATAGAGCTTATTTTTCATTTGTGGAACAAAACGCTAATTTAAAACCGTTCTCTTCACACGATAAAAGACATCACATGCATAACTCGTTACATTTTAAACTCCATAAGATACTTTACTAATTAATAAAAGATTGTGGCCCACAATTGGCCTTACAAATATTTGAAAATAAACCAAATTAAGATGTGAGATTATTAATGCTAAGTTCAAAAGCTAAGGAGAAGAAATAATAATTAACCAAGCCCTGATGTCAAAATCCTATTAGAGCAAACCAAACCCAAGCAATAATAAATTAGACTGTAACGAGGCCAATGCCTTTACTCTAAGACTCCTTCTCAGGGTCCTGCTAGATGTTACCTGTGTATCACAGACATAGACAGAAAAATAGTAGAAGATAAGGGAGTGAGATACATCTCACATTATGCTCAAAGTATGACGATGGAAACAGGTAGAATGCATAACACATGCATAATTTGAATAACATTAAGGATTAAAACACACAAACATATGTAGCATAATGTCGCCTAACTTCTACTACTTATCCACATGTGGTACCAATTTAAGTTCATCTTGAAATTAGATTAGGAGTAAGTGCACGGCCATAAAAAGCATCATTGGTGTCGATGCCTTCAGCTTTCGCACCCTCAACTAGTATGATATTCTCTGATGACTAGTTAGGATTACCCGACTTTGCTATTACACTCTAGCTCCATAGGATCAGCATGGACCATTGGAGTTTTCACACTAGGTACCACCCCTAAGGATAGGGTTAAACAACCCATCCCAGCCTCCATTAGCCGAATTCCTACATACTTTCTTTCTCCATATGACTCGATGTCATGATGCATGGTCACATACAATGCTTATAGCTTTTTATAGGTTTTTATCATAGAACATTAACACAATTCATATCATGCTCACTTTTCTCCAGGTAAGTAACAATCACATTATTTAATTCAACAAGGCACTCAAGCAATGGCAATCATACAATGAGTAGAAGGTCAAGGACATCAATTTTAGTGTCTTAGTGGGTCATACTTAGCGCCAAACCCTTGGCGCTTAGCGCCACTTCTATTTATTTCCTGACCCACTCTTTGGTAGGTCCACGCTTAGTGCCAGTTTTTTGGTGTTCAGTGCCAAACCTCGAGGGAACTAGGGGTTGCTCCCTACCTCCCTCACACTTAGTGCTAATTTTGGCGCTTAGCGCCATGACACTTGTAACACCCCAAATTTCAAGTACTAGAAATAAACCACAAGGTAACTCTTAGTAGAACCCTTTCCATATGTTATTAGACAAAAGATGTCTTGAGAGTTATTGTTATTATATTTATTATTATTATTATTATTCCTATTATTATGAATATTATATTTATTATTATTGTTCTAGCAGTTATTATCATTATTATTATTATTGTGTTGTGTTGTTGTTATTATATTTATTGTTATTATTATTATTGTTGTTGTTGTTATTATTATTATTCTTATTCTTATTATTATTATTGTTATTAATACCTTAGTATTATAAATTAGTAGGAATATTATCATACAACCCAAAAGAGCATCTAGGACCCAATAGGGAACTAAAGCCCACTAAGCCACATATCCACCCACATGTTATAAGAAGGGAATAGAGAAGGAGAATTAGGTTTAGCCGTCACAAATAGAAGAAGAAAGAAGGTAGAGAGAATGAGGAGAAAAGAAAGAAGAAGAAGAGGAAAAGAAAAAGGAGGAATAGAAATCGGAAAGTTCAAGCCCTAAAACTCAGCTTTGTATGTCCCTAAAGGTGAGTGCTTTCTCCTGTGTCCTTCCTTATTCTTTATGTTATGTTGTTTATCTATTTACCTTTTCCCCTTTCTTATGCCTAAGTTTAGGGATTTAATCTATTTTGAGGGGGATTGTGAGTGAATGAGGAAATTATAGATTAGATTGACCAATTATCAATGTAGAAAAGTAATTAAGAATCTAATTATTTATCTTGAAGCATTTAGAACCCAAAGACAATAGGAAAAAAATAAATTAAAATTAGTACCTTGGATCCGTCTAGCGGGATTAGATAACCGCTGGGCGACTTTTCTTCAAAAATTGGATTCTGTGTTGACGCTAAGCGCGCGGACCCGCTAGGCGGGTTTGGTTTCGATGCGGACCCGCTAGGCGGGTTCGCTGGACCGCCGGGTGGATACGACTTTTACTATTCCGTTCTTTGTGTTTTTGAACTTATTTTTGCAGTTTTTAACTCATTGTTATTTGTTTTCTTATGCCTTTTTGAGTATATATTGTATGATTATTATTTACCTTGAAAGAAACTGAGTGTGATATGAAATTGTGTCAATGTTTCATGATAAAAGTTTATTAAAAGTTGTAAGCATTATTTGTAACCATGCATCATAACATTTGAGTTATGTGATAAGGAAAGTATGTAGGAATCTGGCTGGTGGAGGTCGTGATGGGTTGTCTAACCTTAGCTTTGGGGGTTATCCGGTTGGGAAAACTCCAATGGTCCATACTGATCCCATGGAGCCGGGGCGTACTGGCAAAACTGGGTAACCCTGACTAGTCACCGGGGGATATCATGCTAGTTGAGGGTACGAAAGCCGAAGGCATCGGTATCGTTGACGCTTCTTATGGCCTGCATTTACTCCTAGTCTACTTTCCGAAAAGTTAAGGTTGGTACCACAGGTGCATGAGTAGTAGTTTAGGAACATAAGACGCATATGTATCTTGTTATAGTGTGATATATTAAAGTGTGCTACATAGTAATTATGTGAATTCTATGTGACCTTATTTATATGAATTCTATGTAAGAATGTAATTGTGCCTTGTGATGAAATGTTAAAGTTGTGGACATGTGATCATGTCCTGCACGTGTGTCATTCTTGTTTGATAAAACAAAACGAGGTATATGTCTAGTTACTAGACAAAGAATGTGAAATAATTATATGCTTGTAATTAGAATTGTGTTTGCTACCTTAAGGATAAGTGAGAGGCTAGACCTTAGGATAGTGTTATGAAGGTTCTAGTTGGATAATAATAGTTGTGAATAAGATAGAGAAAGGGTGAATTCCTTCATGGCGTAATAGAAAGGTATAAGACAAGTAAGAGAGAATAAAATAAGAGTATTTTAGGATGTTTGTAACCTTAGACTTGATCCTAGATGACAGCTTTGAATATTAAAAGGAAGAAGAGTAAATTCTAAAGAGGGTTTTGGGTAAGAAAGTATAAATAATGAGGATGAGTTCTTAGGTTAAGAATGAGATAGTAAACCAATATAATAGTTGTGAGAATGAGAGAGCAATTAACAGGGAGTATTGATTGTTAAAAGGTGTAGACTCGACCATAGGTATGGAAAATTATGAGAGACCTAGTGAGGCTAAAGCCATGAGAGATAAGTGATGAAGGTTGTCTGAGTAAAAGAGTCTGACCTAGCCGTAGAACCCTTAGAGCACTCACTGAGACATTATGTCTCACTCCTTTAAGTTTCCCCTTTTTCAGGATACAGGTGAAGACTTGTGCAGATAGAGCTTGGAGTCACGTGCAAGAAGACGTAGCCTAGTTTATGTAATTGTGTTTTTTTTTGTATTCTATATATTTTGTACAACACCTTTGGGTGATAGATGAGTTGTATTAGGCATATATGGTATTTTATTGTATTATTCTTATACGAATATAATTATATTTAAGAGTCACTTCAACATGTTTCTATGTTTTTAAGTTTTTCTTTTTTGTTCTTAGAAATCTACACCTAGTTACGGTAATACCCTCTAGGGTATTACAACACTTAATGCCAATTTTCTGCAACACCTAAGAACTCTTTGTCTCTTTCACGCTCAGTGCAAAAATTCTGGTGCTTAGTGCCAACTGTGATTCCTATAGATCACGAGGGTTCGTAGAACGTGTAACTGACGATTTTCCTTGGCTTCTAAACACTCCCAATAGATTAATTAACTCCTAATTTCTCCTATTACCTTTCTTATTGGTCAATCTATCCTATGAATTCCTCACTCATTATTTCCTCAAAATCTATTAAATCCCTAACTTAGGTACAAAGGGAAAAGGCAAAACAATCCACAATAGTCTATAATCACAACTAAACATAGAATTATGATAAAGCACATCAATGATTTAGGGAAAGTTGCATTCCCTTTACACACAATCATACAATTTACAAACAATTAGAATCTAGGGCCAACCCCTCTACCCATGATCAAGGCCATATTCATGAGTGAGATAACTCACTCCCCCTTACCTTGAAAGAGACAACCTTCAACAAAAGGATGTGAACGGTGCAACGACATCTTCTTATGACTCCTCACTCCTTGATTGTAGCGGCTTCAATGGCACGATATCTCCCAAGAGGCATAAGAAAGAATGAGGAAAAGAGTTACGTTTTCAAGAAATCTAAATGACTCTTAAAGCTAACTTTGGGCTTATGAAAACTAAGTCCAACATAAAGGTCGTGAAACTTTTAAAGACACTTCAATTTCAAAACCCTAATTTATAAGCTCAATATCTCTTTTTCCTAAAATATCATTTTATTAAAAAAAGGCAAAATAGAAAATAATAATAATACATATTAATTAAAGGAAAACATTGGGGTGTTACAGTTACCACCTTCTAAACTTTGATCATGTTCTTGTGACACTCTTGTCAAGTGTCTCCATGAAGATCTCAATACCAACATCAAGATTCATCTCATTTGATTCCCAGGATTTCAAATGAGTGAGGACTTCTACAATAGTTTGATCAGCCACATCCTTTGTCAGCCCTTGTATTGGTTCCTCCTTCTTTTCTATAGGCATGTGTTCAGAAAGATCTTCTACAGAACTTCCTTCTTTTGCCTTTTTTACTAGGCTTGCCAGTTTGTCAGATGGCTCCACATTCTATTCACTTATCTTAGGGCATTTTATAGGAATTTCAACAAAGACATTTGAAAATGTCTCATCTTGTAGATCACTTAGAAGCTTCTCCTTTATACCTTCCTCAATATGCTCCCTTTGAGTGGTAACATTCTCTTTAGAAAGTGGCTCTTCACCTTTTTGAGCCATCTGTTCTTTAGAAACTTCTTCTTCTTCTTCCTTCTTAGATTCTTCCAAAGGCAATTCATGCTTCTTTGGTCTAGCCCTCATCTTGATTCTTTTTTCTTTGAGAGGACCCTTCTGGTACAAAAATGCCTTCTTGCTTTTCAAAAAGGAACTCAATCTTTCTCTTCCTTTTCTTTTTCTCCTCTTTCTTCTTTTTCTTTTTCTTTTGTTTCTTCCTTTTCTTGTCTTCCTCCACATCTGAACTTTCACAGGCCTATTTCATTGAGGGTTGAGGCTCCAACTTTAACTAATTCAAATTATTTTCAACAAGTGGAACAACACCAACAGGTCTTAGTCAGTGACCTTCTCAAAATTTCTTACTCTAGGTAGGATACTATGCATGCACGTATAGTGCACCAATCTTCCAAAAGAGTTCAAATTATTTGACTTCATTTCAATGTTCTGAGCTTTCAAAAAATCCCTTATAACTCCTTTTCTTTCCATTCCAGCACTGTTTAACCAAGTGTTATTAAACATCTTGTTTTCATCAGAAGGCACCTTTAGAATGGTGGCAAAAATGTCTTCTGAGATTAGAATCTCAGTTCCCTTAATGCAAAAACTGATAGTTATCTCTTCATAATTCACCTCTATAGCAATATAGAAAGCTCTAACCAATCATGGATAGACCTATTCTTGCATCTTAAAGAAATTCTCCCATTTCAATTTCTTGACAAAGCACAAAACATTCCATCCAAGCTCCTTGATTTCTTTCAATCTAAATACACATCCAGCTACAACTTTCTTTTGATCCTAGCCCTTCTCAAACTTCTTTGTCTCTTTGTCTTTGAATAAGGGAATCTTCTTCTTGGCTTTCTTGGCAGCCTTTTGTGCTACCTTATTGGGTGATCTAATCATAATTCCCTTTGCTTTGGGTGGAGTCTTCAGAAGAGTCCCTTCTAAGTTAAAGGAAGACTCAATATCCACCACCTGTTGTTCCCTTTGTCTTTCTTCTTCTTTAATGATCCTTTTACACGATAAGACTTCCTTGTAGGTGTTTGAAAAGGTTTGGTATGGGTTTTCTTTATGGGTGAGGGAGAAGAGATAGAGGAAGAATAGGAACTATCTTCTAAATTTGAAGAATAGTCACTAGATTCCTTCTCAGATTAAGGAGAAGGGGTTTTCCTATCAACAGTTTTGGTACAAGCCATTTGGGAATTTTGAAAGAGAGGTTTTGGAAGATAAGATGAGATTAAGATTGAAGCTGAAAGGAGATTGTGGTAAAAAGTAAAACAATCTTACTTAAAGTGGTTATCTCATAACCATCTTCCACAAACTAAAAGAAGGATGATTTACTCCCCTTCAAAAAGAGCTACCAATAGCTATAATTTTTATTTTATTTTTGAAAAATTGACCATTGATAATAGTAAAAACACAATGGGCCAATGTGTTTATTTACTGCCCAAGAAAACAGTTAGAATGAATTAGGCTTCGAGGTGAATGAACCCAAAGCCAAACACAACAAATAATAATCTAATTATCAATCTAAAATTATTCACTTTGGCAATTCTCCAATATGCAAACATGATTTAATAAAATTAAATTTATTAGCAGTCAAAGGTTTAGTCAAAATATCAGCTAACTGATTACCTGTATCAATAAAGATAAGATTAATGTTACCTTTCTAAACATGATCCCATAGAAAATGATGCCTAATATCAATGTGCTTTGATCTTGAGTGTTAAATGATTTTTGGACAAATTGATTACATTCGTGTTGTCACAAAAAATTGGAATCCTTTCAAAATATAATAAATAATCCATCATTTGGTTCTTTATCTAGATCATTTGTGAATAGCATAGAACTGCTAATACATATTTAGCTTATGCTATAAACAATGCAATTGTGTTTTGCTTCCTTGAGGACCAAGAAATTAGTGAATTTCCAAGCAATTAGCAAGCACCACTTGTGTTCTTTCTCTCCACTTTATCCCCAACATAATTTGCATCACAAAAACCAATGAGATTGAACATGGTACCTTTCTGGTACTAGAGACCATGATTTGTAGTTCCCACTAGATATCTTAAAATCCTCTTGACTGTAGGGATATATGACTCTTTAGGATTGGATTGAAATGTGGCACACAACCCATCTGAGAACAACATGTTAGGTTTGTTGGCTGTAAGATAAAAAAAAGATTATGTTATTCCTTTATATTCCTTTTCAGGAATATCTTTTACTTTTTCATCTTTGTTTAGAATAGTTGATGGATGCATAGGTGTAGACATAGATTTTGCTTCTTCCATTTTGAATCTCTTAAGCAACTCCTTGGTGTATTTTTCTTAATGGATGAAAATTCCTTCATCTTTTTGAAGAATATGGAGTCCTAGGAAGAATTTGAGTTCTCCAATTAGGCTTATTTCAAATTATCTTGTCATTAGTTTAGAGAAATCTTAACAAATTTCTTCAGAAATGGCTCAAAAAATAATATCATCTACATAAATCTAGATAATCAACAAATGTCCTTTCTGAACCTTTTTGAATAGTGTTGTGTCAACTTGTCCTCTAGTGAAACCATTTTAGATTAGGAATGAGCTAAGCTTTTCATACCTTTTAGAGCTTGCTTTAAACCATACAAAGCCTTAATAAGTCTGTAAACATACTGAGGCTTCTTTTCATTTTCGAATTCAGGTGGCTGTTTTACATACACTACTTCATTTATGTACCCATTTAAGAAGGCACTTTTCACATCTATCTGGTATAGAGTGATGTTTTTATGGGTTGTATATGCCAACAGTATTCTAATAGCCTCCAACCTTGCAACAGGTGCAAAGATTTTCTTCATAGTCAATTCCCTCTTGTTGGTTATATCCTTGAGCCACTAGTCTTGTCTTGTTTCTAATAACTTGACCCTTTTCATCAAGTTTATTTTTGAATACCCATCTTGTTCCAATTATTGGTTGGTTCTTTGGTGGAGGAGCAAGGTTCCAGACTTTGTTCTTTATGAATTGATTTAGTTCCTCCTTCATTGCCTTCACCTATGAGTCCTCAGAAAGGTCCTCTTCAATATTCTTTGGTTCTATTTAGGAAGTCAAAACAATTATTCCTTTTTCTTTGTTGAGTACTGCTTTGGTTTTCATTCTTGAAGATGCTTCCCTAATGATGGGATTAGGAGGATGTGATGTGTAACAGCCCAATTTTCAAGTACTAGAAATAAACCACGAGGTAGCTTTTAGTATAACCCTTCTCATATGTTATTAGACAAAAGATGTCTTAAGGATTATTGTTATTATATTTCCTATTATTATTATTATTATTATTGTGTTGTGTTGTTGTTATTATATTTATTGTTATTATTATTATTGTTGTTGTTGTTGTTACTATTATTATTATTATTATTCTTATTATTATTACTGTTATTAATACCTTAGTATTATAAATTAGTAGGAATATTATCATACAACCCAAAAGAGCATCTAGGGCCCAATAGGGGACTAAAGCCCACTAACCCACATACCCACCAACATTTTATAAGAAGGGAATAAAGAAGGAGGGTTAGTTTTAGCCGTCACAAAATAGAGGAAGAAAAAAAAGTTAGAGAGAATGAGGAAAAGAAAAGAAGAAGAAGAGGAAGAGAAGGAGGAAGAATAGAAACCGGAGAATCCAAACCCTAGAATTCAACTTTGCATGTCCACAAAGGTGAGTGCTCTCCCCCATGTCCTTCCTTGTTCTTGTTCATCTATTTAACTTTTCCCTCCTTATACCTAAATTTAGGGATTTGATGGGTTTTGAGGGGATTGTGAAGGAGTAAGGAAATTATAGATTAGATTGACCAATTATTGATGTAGAAGAGTGATTAAGAATCTAATTATTTATCTTGAAGCATTTAGAACCCAAAGACAATAGGAAAAATAAATTAAAATTAGTACCTCGGATCTGCCCGGCGGGATTAGATAGCCGCTGGGCGACTTTTCTTCAAAAACTGGATTTTGTGTTTACGCTAGGCACGCGGAGCCGCTGGGCGGGGTGATATACCCGCTGGGCGGGTTGGGTTCCGACGCGGATCTGCTGGGCGGGTTTGCTGGACCGCTGGGCGGGACTTCCGTCCTGCTGGGCGGATACAGACTTTTGTTATTCCGTTCTTTGTGTTTATGAGCTCCTCTTTGCAGTTTTTAACTCATTGTTGTTTTCTTATGCCTTGTTGAGGTTATATTGTATGATTATTATTTACCTTGAAAGAAACTGAGTGTGATATGAAATTGTGTCAATGTTTCATGATAAAAGTCTATAAAAAGTTGTAAGCATTATTTGTGACCATGCATCATAACATTTGAGTTATGTGATGAGGAAAGTATGTAGGAATCTGGCTGGTGGAGGCCGTGATGGGTTGTCTAACCTTAGCCTTGGGGGTTATCCGGTTGGGAAAACTCCAATGGTCTATGCTGATCCCATGGAGCCGGGGCGTACTAGCAAAACTGGGTAACCCTGACTAGTCACCCGGGGATATCATGCTAGTTGAGGGTGCGAAAGTCGAAGGCATCGGTACCGATGACGCTTCTTATGGTCTGCATTTACTCCTAGTCTACTTTCCGAAAAGTTTAGGTTGGTACCACATGTGCATGAGTAGTGGTTTAGGAACATAGCACGCATATGTATCTTGTTATAGTGTGATATGTTAGAGTGTGCTATGTTGTAATTATGTGAATTCTATGTGATCCCTATTTATGTGAATTCTATGTAAGAATGCAATTGTGCCTTGTGATGAAATGTTAAAGTTGTAGACATGTGATCATATCTTGCACGAGTGTCGTTCCTGTTTGATAAAACAAAACGAGGTATATGTCTAGTTACTAGACAAAGAATGTGAAACAATTATATGCTTGTAATTGGAATTGTGTTTGCTACCTTAAGGATAAATGAGAGGCTAGACCTTAGGATAGTGTTATGAGGGTTCTAGTTGGATAATAATAGTTGTGAATAAGATAGAGGAAGGGTGAATTCCCTCATGGCATAATAGAAAGGTATAAGACAAGTAAGAGAGAGAATGAAATAAGAGTATTTTAGGATGTCTGTAACCTTAGACTTGACCCTAGGGGACAGCTTTGAATATTAAAAGGAAGAAGAGTAAATTCTAAAGAGGGTTTTGGGTAAGAAAGTATAAATAATGAGGATGAGTTCTTAAGTTAAGAATGAGATAGTAAACCAATATAATAGTTGTGAGAATGAGAGCAATTAACAGGGAGTATTGACTGTTGAAAGGTGTAGACTCAACCATAGGTATGGATAATTATGAGAAACCCAATGAGGCTAAAGCCATGAGAGATAAGTAATGAAGGTTGTCCGAATAGAAGAGTCTAACCCAGCCGTAGAGTCCTTAGAGCACTCACTGAGACATTATGTCTCATTCCTTTAAGTTTTCCCTTTTTTAGGATACAGGTGAAGACACGCGTAGATGGAGCTTGGAGTCACGTGCAAGAAAACGTAGTTTAGTTTATATTATATTTTTGTATTCTTGTTTATATTTTTTCGATACCTTCAGGTGATAGATGAATTATATTTGGCATGTATGTTTTTTTATTGTATTGTTCGTATATAATATTCAATTATATTTATGAGTAGTATTTGTATGTTGTTTCTACCTTTCTTAGTTTGTTTTTTTAAAATCTAGACCTAGTTATGGTAATGCCCCTAGGGTGTTACATGATGGATTGTACTTCCAACACCCTGGCATGTTGTTCTCTTTAGATTTTCTTCCTTTTTGAGTTTGCTCTATTAAATTCTCTTCAGTTATTTTTGTTTCTTTCTTTTCTTTGACTTCCTTGTCTACATCTTTCTCAATATTATTCTGATCTTTTTGAGTCAATTTGAGTTTTTTAAGCTCATCTTCTAAATCTGCAATCTTTCTCTTCTCAAGTGAAGTATCAGTTTCATCAAAGAAAACATGCATTCCTTCCTCTACAACAAGTGTTTTTACACTCTATATGCTTTAGATGTTGTAGAATATCCTAAGAAGATCCCTTTTTTAGATTTTTCATCAAACTTGCCAAGATTATCTTTATTGTTAAGAAGATAGCATTTACATCCAAAAACATGAAAATAGGAAATATTTAGTTTCTTTCCTTTCCATAATTCATATGGAGTTTTGTTCAAAATCCTTTTGATAAAAACTCTGTAGCAAGCTGAATTTATAGCTTTTGCCCAAAAATATTTTTGAATACCAGATTCACTTAACAGTATTCTGGCCATTTCTTGTAAGGTTTTATTTTCCTTTCCACAACACCATTTTGTTAAGGTGTTATTGGGCAGGAAAAATTATGAGTGATCCCTTTCTCATCAAAAAATTGTTTAAATGACATTTTCAAATTCTCTTCCATGGTCACTCCTAACATCAATAATTTTAGAACTTTTCTCATTTTGAACTTTTTTATTGAAGCTTTTGAAAGCATCAAATAACTCATCCTTATGGGAGAGGTATAAAACCCATCTGAATCTTGAAAAATCATCACCTATCACAAAGCCATATCTTTTTCCACCAAGACTAGTAGTCTTAGTGGGACCAAAGAGATCTATATGCAACAATTCTAATACCTTTTGAGTGGTCACCACATTTTAAAAATGAAAACTGGACTTAGTTTGTTTACCCTTAATGCATGCTTCATATACTTTATTCTTTTCATACTTAATTTTGCATAAACCTTTAACTAAATCATGCTTAGACAATTTTGACAATGTCTTCATGTTTAGATGTCCAACTCTTCTATGCCACGGCCATTTATCATTATCAAATGCTACTAAACATGATTGACTAGGTAATAAGTCCAAGCTAATACGATATAGATTCTTTATTCTAATTTTAGAAAACAAGACTTTTTTAGTTGATGCTTCCTTAATCAAACAAGCTGTAGGTTCAAATTGGTCTTCATAACCATTGTCACATAATTAACTGATTCTAAGAAGATCATGTTGTAACCCTTTAACATAATAAACAATTTTTATTTGAGTAGAGTTAGATTTACCTATTTTACGTACTCCTTTGATGAAAGCCTTTCTGTTGTTTCCAAAAGTAATAGATCCTCCATTTTCCTTCTTTTCAAGTGTTAAGAATTTGTCTTTGTCTCCAGTCATATGTCTGGTGCAACGTCGTGTTTTCTTAATGTTTGATTTAGTGGTTTAATAACTAAAAGTGGAAATATAATATGTGATATTGGTGATTAAAACGAACAAATAAGTTGTTATTGTACGGTTGTTATTTTGTGTTGGTTGGCTTGGAATTCCTATTTGAATTTAGGGAACTAGTGGAAAATATTCTTGAGCCAAAGTGAAAGTGTTGGTTAAGTTATATGGGTTGTTGAGAAAAACAACAGTATTGAGCTAGTTGTGAGGCTTGGGGAGTGAGTAGACGGACCATAGGCCTTAATGGGCCCGAAGCCTATGTGATGCCTAGGGGGAGAGTTTTAAGACACTAAAGGCCCATTTTCTTTCTCATTTTACCATTCTCTCATCTCTCACACTCTCTCTCATTCTTTCAATCTCACTTAAACCCGCCAAGAGTGTAAAAGGATTTCAAGACTTAATCCCTTGTCCGTGTGTGAAAAGGGTAGATTTCTCGAAGGTTTGGCTCAAGAGTTCATTTTCTCCACGTTCTCTTCCATCCCTAAATTTAGATTTAGAAGCTCTAAGAGGTAAAGGAAGTTTACATTAGTTGAATACTCATTGTATGAATGTTGTAGTATGCATATGTGGTTGTGGATTGGACTGAAACATGTGATTTGGCTGAGTTTAGTGGCAATGTGTTGGAAATGGGTTTTCCTTGATTTTGTGGTTGATTCAGGTTGAATTTTTGTATGGATTATTGAATGTGTTGAGTATATCATTGTGGGCTGTTGTGTGGTTGTATTCAACCTCTGTGGAGTCGATTTGGAGCATGAGTGAGTAGAAAGTTTGGATTTGGTTTCAACGATAGTTGCTGGTTTTGTTATCTGATAGTTGCTGAGCAACTAGGGGTCTCGCTGAGCGAGAATGCCCCTAAGACTGAAGTGAGACTATTGGGTTGGTAATTCGCTGAGCGACACATAGTGTCACTGAGCTAGTGTTCTTGAATCGTAGTAATGATTGAAGGGTAAAAGGAATTCGCTCAGCGAAATCTAGTTCGTTGGGTGAATGTTTATGGAAATCTGGAAAATTTCCAGAAAAGTGTTCGCTGAGCGTGTGTATGGCTCACTAAGCGAATATGGGCATTCCAAAATGCTTAGGAGCAATTCGCTGAGTGAATATTGAGCTCGCTGAGTGAATTGGAGGCCCTAGAGAGTAATGCTCTCTGTTGCTAGAGGTTTGCTAGGCAAATAACATGTTCGCTAAGCGAGGAGTGGGTGCAGGTTCTGGCTGTTCTCTAGAATGGCTATTCGCTGAGCGAGTAGGTGACTCATTGACTGAAATGTTGTCGATGGAGGTTTAGGGAAAGTTCCTAGAATGAATCTGTTGAGCGAGCCTAGTTGTCGTTGAGCGAAACTCATGATCACTAAGCGAAAAGCCTTCGTAGGGGAAGTTGGTCCTCTGTAACGAAGGTCTTCGTTGAGTGAGCATGTGGGTAACTGAACGAATATAGTGTTTTGTAGTCGATCAAATTTTGAAAAGTGTGGTTGTGTGAACATGGTTGAGGAGGACTCCTAGTGTAAGTCCAACATGAGGATTGTTGAGAAGGTGGGAAGAGTAGTAGGTTGCTTAGATAGGACCTCCACTTGTCATAAATGTTGTTGCTTGGGTTTTACCCATGAGATGTGGGCTGCTCGGATAGGGCCCTAGAGTGGCAGGTTGCTTGGATAGGACCTCCACTTGTTGTGAGTAAAGTTGTGGTGTGTGAAGTTTCCCTCGAGGTATGGGCTGCTTGGATAGGGCCTTACCTGTTGAGCATACTTGGGGCCGGCTTGGGCCTGCATGGTGTTGGTAGTGGTTGTGGACCATGTGTGGTGCTGGTCGGGCCCATGTGGTGTTGTTGTTGTTGGGTTGGTGTTGTGTTGAAATACATATGTTGTTGGCTAAGGCTGCGTGATAGGCCTTATGTCGTTGTGTAGTCAGGCATGTAAGTTGGATGGTTGACAGGAGCTGCGGCTCAGATGAGCCTCCAACCTAATGCCTGGATGAGACATGGGGTCTTAAAGATGGGCCTATGGGGATGAGTGGATGGGCAATCTTATAGGGGGCTAAGGTAATGCAAACCTTGTGTCGTGGTGAGCCACCACCCACATACACTTATCTTGACATACCACTAAGCTTGCCCGTAGATCAAAGTTTTGGAAATCCCTGAATGAGTGTTGGATCTTCATAGTAGGGGATAAGACCTAGCTGATTGCTCGAAGTGTTGTAAATCTCTCGAGAGTTGTGTCATCATGCATTGACATAGTTATAAAGGATTGGTTGTGATATGGGGTTCTAAATTAAGGACTCCTTGCCATATGAATGTATGACATATATACATGAGTGTGAATGTTGAGAAATGTTGATGTTTTCAGTGATCATATGTTATGTTGTGGTTTTAGTAAGCTTCTCCTTGCCTTGTTTTGTTGTTGTTGGATGTGTAACAGCCCAAATTTCAAGTACTAGAAATAAACCACGAGATAGCTTTTAGTAGAACCCTTCTCATATGTTATTAGACAAAGATGTCTTAAGAATTATTATTATTATATTTCCTATTATTATTATTATTATTATTATTATTATTATTATTGTGTTGTGTTGTTGTTATTATATTTATTGTTATTATTATTATTATTTTTGTTGTTGTTGTTATTATTATTATTATTGTTATTAATACCTTAGTATTATAAATTAGTAGGAATATTATCATACAACCCAAAAGAGCATCTAGGGCCCAATAGGGGACTAAAGCCCACTAAGCCACATACCCACCCACATGTTATAAGAAGGGAATAGAGAAGGAGGGTTAGGTTTAGCCGTCACAAAATAGAGGAAGAAAAAAAGTTAGAGAGAATGAGGAAAAGAAGAGAAGAAGAAGAGGAAGAATAGAAACCGGAGAATCCAAACCCTAGAATTCAACTTTGCATGTCCACAAAGGTGAGTGCTCTCCTCCATGTCCTTCCTTGTTCTTGTTCATCTATTTATCTTTTCCCTCCTTATACCTAAATTTAGGGATTTGATGGGTTTTGAGGGGATTGTGAAGGAGTAAGGAAATTATAGATTAGATTGACCAATTATCGATGTAGAAGAGTGATTAAGAATCTAATTATTTATCTTGAAGCATTTAGAACCCAAAGACAATAGGAAAAATAAATTAAAATTAGTACCTCGGATCCGCCCGGCGGGATTAGATAGCCGCTGGGCGACTTTTCTTCAAAAACTGGATTCTGCGTTTACGCTAGGCACGCGGAGCCGCTGGGCGGGGTGATATACCCGCTAGGCGGGTTGGGTTCCGACACGGACCTGCTGGGCGGGTTCGCTAGACCGCTGGGCGAGACTTCCGTCCTGCTGGGTGGATACGACTTTTGTTATTCTGTTTTTTGTGTTTATGAGCTCCTCTTTGCAGTTTTTAACTCATTGTTGTTTGTTTTCTTATGCCTTGTTGAGGTTATATTGTATGATTATTATTTACCTTGAAAGAAACTGAGTGTGATATGAAATTGTGTCAATGTTTCATGATAAAAGTCTATAAAAAGTTGTAAGCATTATTTGTGACCATGCATCATAACATTTGAGTTATGTGATGAGGAAAGTACGTAGGAATCTGGCTGGTGGAGGCCGTGATGGGTTGTCTAACCTTAGCCTTGGGGGTTATCCGATTGGGAAAACTCCAATGGTCCATGCTGATCCCATGGAGCCGGGGTCGTACTGGCAAAACTGGGTAACCCTGACTAGTCACCGGGGGATATCATGCTAGTTGAGGGTGCGAAAGCCGAAGGCATCGGTACCGATGACGCTTCTTATGACCTGCATTTACTCCTAGTCTACTTTCCGAAAAGTTTAGGTTGGTACCACATGTGCATGAGTAGTGGTTTAGGAACATAGCACGCATATGTATCTTGTTATAGTGTGATATGTTAGAGTGTGCTATGTTGTAATTATGTGAATTCTATGTGACCCTATTTATGTGAATTCTATGTAAGTATGCAATTGTGCCTTGTGATGAAATGTTAAAGTTGTGGACATGTGATCATATCTTGCACGAGTGTCGTTCCTGTTTGATAAAACAAAACGAGGTATATGTCTAGTTACTAGACAAAGAATGTGAAACAATTATATGCTTGTAATTGGAATTGTGTTTGCTACCTTAAGGATAAGTGAGAGGCTAGACCTTAGGATAGTGTTATGAGGGTTCTAGTTGGATAATAATAGTTGTGAATAAGATAGAGGAAGGGTGAATTCCCTCATGGCGTAATAGAAAGGTATAAGACAAGTAAGAGAGAGAATGAAATAAGAGTATTTTAGGATGTCTGTAACCTTAGACTTGACCTTAGGGGACAGCTTTGAATATTAAAAGGAAGAAGAGTAAATTCTAAAGAGGGTTTTGGGTAAGAAAGTATAAATAATGAGGATGAGTTCTTAAGTTAAGAATGAGATAATAAACCAATATAATAGTTGTGAGAATGAGAGAGCAATTAACAGGGAGTATTGACTGTTGAAAGGTGTAGACTCAACCATAGGTATGGATAATTATGAGAAACCCAATGAGGCTAAAGCCATGAGAGATAAGTAATGAAGGTTGTCCGAATAGAAGAGTCTAACCCAGCCGTAGAGTCCTTAGAGCACTCACTGAGACATTATGTCTCATTCCTTTAAGTTTTTCCTTTTTTAGGATACAGGTGAAGACACGCGTAGATGGAGCTTGGAGTCACGTGCAAGAAAACATAGTCTAGTTTATATTATGTTTTTGTATTCTTGTTTATATTTTGTACGATACCTTCAGGTGATAGATGAGTTATATTTGGCATGTATGTTTTTTTTTATTGTATTGTTCGTATATAATATTCAATTATATTTATGAGTAGTATTTGTATGTTGTTTCTACCTTTTTCAGTTTTTTTTTTTAAATCTAGACCTAGTTACGGTAATGCCCCTTAGGGTGTTACAGGATGTCTTATTGCTGTTGTTGTGTTGGTATGATTGTGATGATCACGTCTTATGGCGTGAGAGCAGATGGTGATGTTTTAGTGGACTTGGCTTCTCAGAACTAAGGATAGAGTTGCAAACTAGAGATGTATGGCTTGAGGAGCCTAGATTTTGCTTTCTTTTGTTGTGTATTTCATTTCATTCTTTTGATGGGGTTGTATAGTGTGACTAGCCATAGGGAGTGTGTTTTGCACCTCTCTCCCCCGTTGATGTATATTTATTTTGTTATATGGCTAAGAGGTTATCCCTTGTTCTTTAGTTAGATGAAAGTTGTAAAAACAAGAATGTATGGCAAAGGAGAGATGGATAAATCTCTCTAGTTGCATGTATTACACTTATGCTCAAGTGTTGATGATATTTATGCTTGTATGAGATAGTAGAGTGTAGTATTGTTGTTGAGTAGCAACAATTGGGTTGATACATTTGTGGTATTAGAGCCAGGTTGTGTCTTTTGGTTGGCATATGGGAAAATAGGTCTAGTTGCTTTGTTGCGTGTCTCTGATGTGATGATATGTATTGATTGTTTCTGGTGTGTTACTATGGTGTGGATCCTTCTATGAGAGAAGTGATCTTGTTTAAATAGCTTTTGAGGTGTTGTTGTTGTTGTGGTTGGTTTTGTAGGATCTCGATGAGGGGATCTAACCCACCACCACCTCTAGTTGACTTTTCTTAGATAGCAGAGCTATGGAGGTGATGGTTATTGCTATGGCCCAACAGCCAAATATTGTGCCATGGCTCAACAGCATCAAGCTGCAATGAAGCAACTGGAATTGTCTCGAGCCGCTGCTGAGGCTGCTCGTATCACCGTGCCTCTTGAGTTCCAAGGGTTGGTTGAGTTTCGAAAGAGTGACCCTCCCTAGTTCAAGGGCAAGTCAAATTTGGACGCGGTTGGTTTGTGGATTTTGGAGATAGAGAGAAGATCTTCAGGGCGATGGCTTATCCGAATGATTGAAAAGTCACCTATGTCACATATATGTTGGTTGGTGAGGTAGAGTTTTGGTGGCAAGAAGCCCAACAGCTGATGGAGGCCCAGGGTGAGGTTGTCACCTGGGCTAGTTTTGAGAGCGTTTTCTAGAGAAGTACTTTCCAATAAGTGCAAGGAATGTGAAGGAGATGGAGTTCCTAAGGTTATACCAAGGGAACATGACGATGAGTGAGTATGCGGGCAAGTTTAAGTACTTGGCTCGACTTTACTCACAGGTGACCACGGAGGAGTGGAGATGCCGCAAGTTTGAGGAAGGCTTGATGCATGAGCTAAAAAGGATGATAGTCCCTATGACTATCAGAGAGTTCCCCACGCTAGTGGAGAAGTCCAAGACAATGGAGCGGTTAGAGTCTAGCAACTGAGTGGTGAGGACTCAGAGCAGTGGATCATCTAAAATCCAGGAGAGGAGAACATCAGAGGAAGCCTTACTGCAGATCGCAAGGTCAGTAGTAGTCCTCTGGACCCAAACAGTCTGGAGTTTCGAGTTCTTAGAGCCGTTCGTTGGTCACGCCTCAAACTAGATTGTCAGAGGTCAGATGCTTCAGGTGTGGTAGACCACACTACCTCAGTCAGTGCCCTCTGAAGGGCAATGTGTGCTACAAATGTCAGCAACCCGAACACATGGCTAGAGATTGTATGGCCTCGGTAAAGGTGGAGTCCACCATGAACGCCACCAGAGCTACGAGACCCACAGCAACTGGTCGTGTTTTTGCTATGAGTGGAGCTAAAGCCTCTCATTCTGATGATCTGATACAAGGTGAGTGTGAGATAGCTTGTATGGCCTCGGTGAAGGTGGAGTCCACCATGAACGCCACCAGAGCTACGAGACCCACAGCAACTGGTCGTGTTTTTGCTATGAGTGGAGCTAAAGCCTCTCATTTTGATGATCTGATACAAGGTGAGTGTGAGATAGCTAGTAATCTCTTATCTGTATTATTTGATTTAGGTGCCATGCATTCTTTCATTTCATTTGAGTGTGTCCAAAAGTTGAAATTGTCTACTTGCCCATTGCCTTTTGATTTGCTTGTTTCCACACCGACCGCTACTCCTGTGGCGACTTTAGCTGTTTGTGCTAACTGCCCAGTTATAGTTAGTGGGCGCAGTTACAGAGTCAATTTGATTTTCCTTTCATTTTCAGACTTGGATGTGATCTTAGGGATGGATTGGTTATCATCCAACCATATCCTGATTGATTGTGCCAAAGAGACCTTGATCTTCCTTAGTTTTGAAGATTCTAGATTTGTCACTACCAATCAAGCTCAGACTTCTTTAAAAGAAGGAGCTCAAGGGTACATGATCTTGTCATTCCTGGAAGTCAAGAGTAGCTTGGACCTGAACTCAGTGTCAGTGGTCTGAGAGTTTCCTAAGGTTTTTCCTGAGGAAGTGCCTGGTACACCTTCACAGCAAAACGTGGAGTTTGCAATAGATTTGGTTTTGGGAGTGGGGTTGGTGTCGATGGCTCCTTATAGAATGGCACCAGTGGAGTTCACTGAGTTGAAGAAACAAGTAAAAATGTTGTTGGAGAAGAAGATGATCAGGCCAAGTGTTTCCCCTTAGGGAGCACCAATGTTGTTGGTGAAGAAGAAGGGTGGTGGTTTAAGGCTGTGTGTAAACTATCAGCAGTTGAACAAGATCACCATTAAGAACAAGTATCTATTGCTAAGGATTGATGATCTGATGGATCATTTGAGAGAAGCAATAGTGTTTTCAAAGATCGACTTGAGGTTTGGATAACACTAGATACGGGTAGAGGGCGAGGACATGCCGAAGACTGCTTTCAGAACTTGGTAGGGGCATTATGAGTATGTGATGATGCCATTCGGAGTGACCAATGCCTCTGTTATATTCATTGACTATATGAACAGGATCTTCCATCCTTTCTTGGACAAGTTTGTCGTTGTGTTTATTGAGAACATTCTAGTCTATTCCCATTCGTGTGAAGTGCATGAAGAGCACTTGAGGACAATGTTAGGAATCTTGAAGGAAAAACAGTTATATGCCAAACTGTCTAAGTGTAAGTTTCGACTGGATAAGGTGAACTTTTTAGGGCATGTGATATCAGCCGGTGCAATCGTGGTGGACCCTAAGAAAGTGGAGACCGTGTTGTGATGGGAACGTTCGAAGACTGCTATTGAGACTGGGAGCTTTGGTAGGTTGGCTGGGTATTATTGGAGGTTCATAGAAGGTATTTCAAGGATCGTTGCGGCGTTGACCCAACTCACCCGTAAAGATCAACTGTTTTCTTGGACCAAAGCTTGTGAAAAGAGCTTTCAAGAGTTGAAGAGAAGGCTAACTACTTCTCCAGTCCTGGTGTTGCCTGATCCTAGTGAACCTTTCGAGGTTTACTGTGATACTTCTCATCAAGGATTGGGATGTGTGTTGATGCAGCACAGGAAAGTTGTGGCTTATGCATCAAGGCAGTTGAAGAATCATAAAGGGAATTATCCTACCCATGATTTGGAGTTGGCCGCAGTCATGTTTGCCGTAAAGATATGGAGACATTACCTGTATGGAGCAAGGTTTGACGTGTTCAATGATCACAAAAGTTTGAAGTATTTGTTTGATGAAAAGGAGTTGAACATGAGGCAGAGACAGTGGATGGAGTTCTTGAAAGACTATGATTTTCAGTTGATGTACCATCCTAGCAAGGCGAATGTTGTGGCTGATGCTTTGAGTCGGAAGATCGTGCACATGTCAGCTTTGATAGTGAAGGAGTTGGAGTTAGTAGAGAAGTTCATAGACTTGAACTTGTATGTGGAGATGTTGCCAGATCGTATTCGTTATGGTATGATCACGGTGGCTAGTAGTTTTCTTGGGATGGTTAGAAAGAAGCAATTGCTAGATCCTAGTCTTTGCAAGACCAAGGAGTTGTTGGGCACAGAGAAGACAACAAAGTTTAGTTTGGGTGCAAACAATATTTTAAGGTTCAAGGGTAGAGTGTGTATACCGCAAGACCCTGAGTTGAGGAAGCTTGTTTTGGAAGAAGGTCACAAGAGCAAGTTGAGTTTGCATCCGGGTACTACCAAGATGTATCAAGATTTGAAGAAAATGTTTTGGTGGTCTGGCTTGAAGAAGGACGTAATAGAGTATGTTGCAGCTTGTTTGACTTGTCAGAAGGTTAAAGTAGAGCATTAGAGACCCGGTGATTTGTTGCAGACGATGGAAGTTCTTAAGTGGAAGTGGGATAACATCACTATGGACTTTGTAATGAGCTTGCCTAGAACGGCAAAAGGCGTTGATGCTATTTGGGTCATTGTTGATAGGTTGATGAAGTGTGCTCACTTCTTACCTATTAATATCAAGTATTCCTTGGAAAAGTTGACACAGTTATACATCAAAGAGATAGTAAGGTTGCACGGAGTGGCTTCCAGTATTATCTCTGATAGGGATTCGAGGTTTACGTTGAGGTTTTGGTAGAGTTTGCATCAGGCATTGGGTACCAAGTTGAGACTCAGTTTTGCTTATCATCCCTAGACAGATGGCTAGTTGGAGAGGACGATCTAGTCCTTGGAGGACCTTTTGCGAGCATGTGTGTTGGATCACCTTGGAAGTTGGGATGAGATTCTACCTTTGATGGAATTCACATACAACAACAATTTCGATGCGAGCATTGGTATGGCACCGTTTGAAGCCTTGTGTGGTAGAAGGTGTAGAATACCTTTGTGTTGGTATCAAGATGGAGAGAGCATGTTTGTGGGGTCAGAATTGGCACAATAGGCAATAGAGAAAGTGAAGAAGATTCAGGAGAATATGAGGATTGTTCAAAGCCACCGGAAGTCATATGTCGATAAGCAAAGGAAACTACTTGAGTTTGAAGATGACGATCATGTTTTCTTGAGAGTCATGCTTATGACAAGAGTTGGCAGGGCAATCAAATCCAGGAAACTTACTCCTAAGTTTATTGGTCCTTACCAGATTCTTCGTCGAGTCGAACCTGTTACTTACCAAATAGCCTTACTTCTTTTCTTGTCTAACATCCATAATGTCTTCCATGTATCCCAGTTGAGAAAGTATGTTTATGACCCTACACACGTCATCGAGCCTGATTATGTACAGATACGGGAGAACTTGACGTATGCGACACTACTTGCGAGGATTATAGGTCGAAGGGTGAAGTAACTTAGAGGCAAGGATATCCAGTTGTTCAGAGTGGTATGGAATGATGTGACTAGAGAACCCACATGGGAGCTTGAAGAGAAGATGAAGGAGCAGTATCCAAATCTTTTCCTAGGTAAAAGGATTTTTAAGGACGAAAATTTTCTTGTTGGGGACGATTGTAACATTGTGTTTTCTTAATGTTTGATTTAGTGGTTTAATAACTAAAAATGGAAATATAATATGTGATATTGGTGATTAAAATGAACAAATAAGTTGTTGTTGTATGGGTGTTGTTTCTATGTTGGTTGGCTTGGAATTCCTATCTAAATTTAAGGAACCGGTGGAAAATATTCTTAAGCCAAAGTGAGAGTGTTGGTTAAGTTATATGGGTTGTTGAGAGAAATAGCAGTATTGAGCCAGTTGTGAAGCTTGGGGACTGAGTAGATGGACCATAAGCCTTAGTGGACCCGAAGCCTATGTGAGGCTTAGGGAGAGTTTTAAGACTCTAAAAGCCCTTTTTCTTTCTCATTATACCATTCTCTCATCTCTCAATCTCTCTTATTCTTTCAATCTCACTTAAACTTGCCAAGAGTGTAGAAGGATTTCAAGCCTTAATCCCTTGTTTGTGTGTGAAAAGGGTAGATTTCTTGAAGGTTTAGCTCAAGAGTTCGTTTTCTCCACGTTCTCCTCCTTCCCCAAATTCGGATTCAAAAGCTCCAAGAGGTAAGGGGGGCTTACATTAGTTGAGTACTCGTTGTATGAATGTAATAGTATGCATATGTGGTTGTGGATTGGACTGAAACGTGTGATTTGGCTGAGTTTTGTGGCAATGTGTTAGAAATGGGTTTTCTTTGATTTCGTGGTTGATTCAGGTTGAATTGTTGTATGGATTGTTGAATGTGTTAAGTGTGTCATTGCGGGCTGTTGTGTGGTTCCATTTGACCTTTGTGGAGTCGATTTGGGGCATGAATGAGTAGAAAGTTTGGATGTTTGGGTTTTTCGATGATAGTTGCTAGTTTTGTATCTGATAGTCGCTAAGTGATTAGAGGTCTCGCTGAGCAAGAATGCCCCTGAGACTAAGTGAGGCTATTGGGTTGGTGATTCACTGAGCGACCCACAACGTCGCTTAGCGAGTGTTCTTGAATTATAGTAATGGTTGAAGGGTAAAAGGAATTTGCTGAGCGAAATCTAGTTCGCTGGGCGAGTGTTCTTGGAAATCTGGAAATTTTCCAGAAGAGTGTTCACTAAGCAAATGCGGACATTCCAGAATGCCTGGTAGCAATTTGCTAAGTGAATATTGAGCTCACTGAGTGAATTGGGGGCCTTGGAGAGTGGTGCTCTCTATTGTAAGAGGTTTGTTGGGCGAACAACATGTTCGCTGAGCAAGGAGTGGGTGTAGGTTCTAACTATTCTTTAGAATGGCTATTTGCTGAGCGAGTAAGTGACTCGCTGAGTGAAATGTTGTCGATGGAGGATTAGGGAAAGTCCCTGGAACAAATCCATTGAGCAACCCCAGTTGTCGCTGAGTGAGCCCAATTGTCATTGAGCGAGTGACCCTAATTCGCTGAGTGAAACTCATGGTCGCTGAGCGAAAAGCCTTCGTAGGGGATGTTGGTCCTCTGTAAGGAAAGTCTTCGCTGAGCGAATATAGTGTTCTACAGTTGATCAAATTTTGAAAAGTGTGGTTGTGTGAACATGGTTGAGGAGGGCTCCTAGTACGAGTCCAACATGAGGATTGTTGAGAACATGGGAAGAGTGGTAGGTTGCTTGGATAGGTCCTTCACTTGTTGTAAATGTTGTTGCTTGGGTTTTACCCATGGGATGTGGGCTAATCGAATAAGGCTCTAGAGTGGCAGGTTGCTTGGATAAGACCTCCACTTGTTGTGAATAAAGTTGTGCTGTGTGAGGTTTCCCTTGAAGTATGGGCTGCTTGGATAGAGCCTTACTTGTTGAGCATACTTGGGGTCAGCTTGGGCCTGCGTGGTGTTGGTAGTGATTGTGGACCACGTGTGGTGCTGGTCGGGCCCACGTGGTGTTGTGTTGCTACATATATACATATATATACATATATGTATATATATATATATATATATGTCGACTTCTTGTTGTTAGGTTGATGTTGTGTTGAAATACATGCATTTCATGCATATGTTGTTGGCTGTGGCTGCGTGATGAGCCTCATGTCGTTGTGCGGGCAAACATGTAAGTTGGATGGTTAACAAGAGCTGTGGCTCAGATAGGCCTCCAACCTAATGCTTGGATGAGACGTGGGGTCTTAAAGATGGGCTTATAGGGATGAGTGAATGGGTGACCCACAGGGGGCCAAGGTAATACAAACCTTGTGTCACGGTGAGCCACCACCCACATACACTTATCCCGACACACCACTAAGCTTGTTCGTAGATCAGAGTTTTAGCAATCCCTGAATGAGTGCTAGATCTTCATGGTAGGGATAAGACCTAGCTGATTGCTTGAAGTGTTGTAAATCTCTCGAGAGTCATGTCATCATGCATTGACATAGTTATGGAGGATTGGTTGTGATATGGGGTTCTAAATTGAGGACTCCTTACCAAGGGTGTTCAAATCCAAACCGATCCAAAAAAATAACCAAAAATCGATCCAAAAAACTGAAAATTGAAAAAAACCGATTGTTTTTGGATTGTGTTGGATTATTTTGTAATATAACCGATCGATTTGGTTTGGTTTTTGGTTTATGTATGTGCAACCAAACCGAACCGAAGTTATTGGTACTTAGCTTATATACTTTTTCAAAACAGTGAGTTCAGGGGCATTAAACAATGCGTTTCAATGCCAAAAACAAGATGTCGAGCCTGTTGTTCGAATTCAGAGACTTTCGTAATCTAGAGTCCTTCTTTCTCATGCCGCTCCCACGCTCCTCTCTTTGCCCCAACACTGTGTCGCCCCCTTTTTTGGCCCACCGCCGGTCACCGCTTGACAGCTTTGTAGGTAATCTTCTTCCTCTTCTTGGTTCCTGCTTTGCCTTCAACTCATTACCTCCCTCTCACTTTTCCTTTCATTTTTTTCTCCTTCATGGACAAAGATTTAAGATATTCAACTAACAGAGACCCAAACCTCTGAAGTCTGAACATTGTGGTGACTGCTTGACTGGTACTGAGTTTTAAGTTTTATTTTTTCCTCTCTCAGTCTTTCTCTTTATTTTATTTTTTGTGTTCATTATTTTTTTTTCCATATCAATCTTTTTTTTTTCATTTGTTGGCTTTCGTATCATGCTATGGAATACATAAATCTGCAAGTGGATACTTGGTATTTTAGGATCTAATTAGACATAGAACTTAACTAGTGACCAGCTACTACATTTTTTTTATATACAAACCAGCGGCAGCATAAATCCATTAATCCTCTTATTAAACATTGAAACATATGAAATTGATGTTTATAGAATGCTGATACGTGATAAAATATCCAAAAATTTTATTAAAATATCCAAATGTCAAAATTGGGGGCCTCTCAACCTGAGTGTTGAACCTTTCAGTTAGCTTGTCCTGTTAGTGGAATGGATTATTTGTTGGCAAGAATGTGGGCTTAATAGTACTTTACATGAACATGTTCACTAGGAATAAATAAGAGCCAATGCTAATAGATCTAGCAAGCAAAGGTTAACTGTAGTGTGATTAACATTCGATGTTTTCTGCACAATTGTTAAGTCTAGCACACCTCAAATTGTTGTTGCTAATTAGATCAAAGGTTGCTGATTAGACCGTCTCCCTCATAAAGCTTGTTCTGAAACTCTCTCCAGAGAGGCCTCAAAGCATACAACCCAATTAGTTGTAATCAACGAATACAAATTTATAGCACTTCTGGCCCTTGGATTTGGTTATATCCCAGTTTTCGTTCATTGGGTCTTAACGTGAACTTAATTCCCAATTGGGTGAATAAAACTTGATTGAATTCAGGCTACTAAGCAATCCGTTCTTGTGTCCAACATCCAACTTTTAAAAATAAGAATATTTAAATCTAACCTATTATAATTAAAATATTATTAGAGACGTCACTAATTAAAAATTTAATAAAATAAATAATTTCAACTTAATTAAGAATAAGATACAAATGTTCATAATGTATATACTAAAACAATAGGTGATAGTTCAATATAATAAATTAGCGTCAGACAAATTAAAACTTGATGAAATAAATAAAATAGATTTAACTTAAAATACATAAAGAATTATAAATGATAATTTGAATCTAATTAGTATGAAAATAGTTAGACCAATTTTTCCATAGCATAAATTTAATGCCGACACTTGCAAAATAAATATAATCCTCACTCTTTAAAATAGAATACGTCAAAATAAACGCCTCAACACTTGCAAAAATGAAAATAATAATGCCGACAATGATGTTGTTAAATGAGTATATGGTTATGTATTTATGCCTACTCATATATTCTTTTTTAAGTCCTCCTACTGATTAAGTTCTACTCATATTTTCAGTTTGGACCTCTGGCATAATTAAGCATCACAATATTATACCATGGAGGTATATTTTTCGGTTTTTGGACCTTTTGGTTTAATTCCTTTCATTAGAATCTGTTCTATTCTTTCATATGTGCTGATGGGTAATGATGTAATGCATTGTTTTACTATGTTGCAAGCTGAAAACAGTGATAGTGGCAGATTAATTGCAACAAATCAGTCTACTGAAGCTTCAAATGAATCATCAATGACAGAGGGGTAGGGACAACAAGGTGATTCAAACAAAGAGGGAGGGTCCATAGTTGATAAAGCTCAAAAGAAAAGGAAAATTGGAGAAGGAGAAGGACAAGTAGTTCCCACACTGAAAAATGCTAATGCTAGAGATCCAAGTAACAGAAAACCTTCTAAGACTAGATCTTGGACTTGGGATCATTTTGTAAAAGAAGATTCTGCTAAACCTAGAGCTAAATGTAAATGGTGTGGGGCATCTTATGCATGTGATTCACATAGAAATGGTACAAGCAATCTTAGAAACCATTTACTGAACCAGTGTAGAAAGTTCCCTAAAGAGTCTCTTGATCACACTCAACAAACTCTTTCCCTTCAACAATTGAAAAAGGAAGACGGGAAGGGAAATAGTAGTGTTCTTACTAGTGTTCATTTTGATGTTGATGCATGTAGGCAAGCTCTAGCTAGGATGATAATTGTGGATGAGTTGCCTTTTAAGTTTGTTGAAGGAGAAGGATTTCATTTTTTTATGAGTGTCGTGCAACCTAAACTCTCAATTTTGGGGGAGGATTTCAATTGCTAGAGATTGTTGGAGTCTTCACTTGAATGAGAAACATAAATTAAAAGGTGTGTTCAGTTGCTCAAATCAAGGTGTTAGTCTCACGACTGATTGTTGGACTTCCGTGTAAAATTTGAGTTATCTTTGTCTTACAGCACATTTCATTGAGGAAAATTGGAATTTGCATAAAAGAATTCTTCACTTCTGTCCAATTAAGAATCACAAGGGAGAAACAATTGGTAGAAAAATTGAGAAATGTTTGGAGAGTTGGCTAATAGGTAGAGTTTTCACCATCACAGTTGACAATGCTAGCTCTAATGATGTTGTAATCTCTTATTTGAAAAGTAGAATGGATGATTGGAATTCACATCCACTAAAAGGAGAACATATGCATGTTAGGTGTTGTGCATATATTTTAAATCTTGTGGTTAATGATGGATTGAAGGAATGGAATTCTTCAATTAATAAAATTAGGAATGCAGTCAGATATGTTCATGCATCACCTGGTCGCATGGATAGGTTTAAAATGTGCATTAAAGAAGCTAGGATACAAGACAAATCATATGTGCAGTTGGATGTCCCCACTAGGTGGAACTCCACCTACATCATGCTTAAAAGTGCATTGAAGTTTCAAAAAGCATTCAAGAGATTGAGTGAGAAGTGTTGTGAATATGTGATGTTGCAAGGTGGTATCCCAAGTAATGAGGATTGGGACAATGCAAGATATTTTGCTAAATTCTTGAAATTTTTTTTTGATATCATTGAAAAGGTATCAGGTTCAAAATTTGTAACTTCTTCTCAATATTTCAATGAGCATTGCTTGATATTAACTACATTTCAGAAAATGATAGGGAGTTCTGACCCTTTACTTGGAAGCATGGTTGAAAAAATGAAATCTAAATATGATAAGTATTAGGGGAACGTTAAAAACATGAATATGTTGATTTTTGTAGCCGTGGTGCTTGATCCCCGAAACAAATTTCATTTTGTTAAGTGGGGCTTAAACAAGATTTATGAGAAGGAGGTTGCTGAATTTTTGTGTGAAAAGATAAAGGAGACATTATACAAAATGTTTGAGGTGTATAGGCTTTTTGTTAATAAAGGGCAGTAGGCTGAAAATTCTGCACAAGCCTCTCATGAAATGGAAATGGGAGACATCGATGCACCTAACATTTCATTTGCTTTGGAATTTGAGAAGGATATGAATCTTAATGAGAATATGAATAAAAATGAAGTAGATTTGTATCTCATGGAGGGTTTGGAGAAGAAAACCAATACCAATTTTGACATTTTGAATTGGTGGAAAGTAAATTCTAGCAAATATCCTGTCCTTGGTCAAATAGCTAGAGATGTATTGGCCATGCCTATGTCCACTGTTGCTTCAGAATCAGCTTTTAGCATTGGAGGTAGAGTGCTTAATTGTTATAAGAGCTCTCTTACCCCAAAGACAGTAGAAGCTCTAATTTGTACTTGTAATTGGTGTCGATCCTCCCCAATGTCAACGAATGTTGGAGTTAATGGATGAATTGGAAAATCTTGAACTAGGTATTTTTTTTATTGTATTTTGTTTATTAAACTTTATCACAATTGTTTACTTATTTTTCACTAATTTTATTTTCTTATTCATTTTTATGTTTTATATCATTTTAGAACATGTCCCGATTCCACAATTGAATAAAGAGAACTCTGATGCAGATTTTGATTAGTTGTTTTGCTGCACTTGGAGTTGGAGCTAACTCTCTTGATATAGTATAATATTATAGTTGATCATTTTTCTAATCTATCATGTATTTTGTAAACCTGCAAGGTAATGAATCATGTTTTATTTTCTACAGGAGAAATCTGTTACTGCTATCCTTGAAGTTGCTGCACTTGCTTTTACTTGGAGTTGCTGTTAATCTGCTGCCCAATCTACTTTGTTGCTAACTTGTTGGTCATTTGGCTATTGACAATTGTTAATTAGTAATCTGTTATGTGGTTTTAGGCTTTTGTTAGTTTTAAACATGTACTTTTATGCTTTTAAGATTTTCTATTTAGCAATTAAATATGTACTTAAAAGTGATGATAACATAAGCATGTACTATTTTTGGCTATTATGTTAAATGGAAGATTATCAAGTTTTACATCTTTTTGGCTATTTATGTTGATTAAATGGCAGATTGGCAGTTTTGCTTATTAGGTTAAATTATGACAGCTTTGGGTTATAAAACCATTTCTTCTAATTATTTGGAATGTCAACTCTTCTAATTAGATTTTGCATATTATGTTAAATGGCATTGCCAGGTTCTGTGTTCTACTATTTTTATAAAAAATATTAATAGTGTGATTTGATTTAAAAAAAGAAAAGAAAGGTGAAAAGGGGTTGAAATCAAAAACTGAATTAACCGATCCAATCCAAACCGCATTTTTTGAATTGGATTGGATCGGATTTTTTTAAAAAAACAATCCAAACCGCATCATAGTTTAAGTTTTGGATCGGATGACTTTTTAGTTCAAAACCGATCCAAACTGAACTGCGAACACCCCTACTCCTTACCATACGAATGTATGACATATATACATGAGTGTGAATGTTGAGAAATGTTGATGTTTTCAATGATCATATGTTGTGTATTGGTTTTAGTAAGCTTACCCTTGCCTTGTTTTGTTGTTGTTGGATGTCTTGTTGCTACTGTTATGCTGGTGTGACTGTGATGATCACATCTTATGGCGTGGGAGTAGATGGCGATGCTTCAGTGGAACCGACTTCTTAGAACTAAGGATGGAGCTACAAATTGAAGATGTATGGCTTGAAGAGCCTAGCTTTTACTCCCTTTTGTTGTGTATTTCATTTCATTCTTTTGATGGGGCTATATAGTGTGAGCAGCCATAAGAAGTGTGTTTTGTTCCCCTCTCCCCCATTGATGCATATTTATTTTGTTATATGGCTAAGAGGTTATTCCCTGTTCTTTAGTTAGATGAAAGTTGTAAAGACAGGAATGTATGGAAAAGGATAGATGGATAGATCTTTCGTGTTGCATGTATTACACTTATGCTCAGGTGTTGATTATATTTATGCTCGTATGAGATAGTAGAGTGTAGTATTGTTGTTGAGTAGCGACGATTGGGTCGTTACATATGGAGCAATCATTGTCTAAGAACCACAGTATTTTTTGTTGTTCATCAACAGGCATTCCTGCATTAGTGGTTAATAATGACTTAGGTACCCATATTTTATTGGGTCCTTTTTTGTTAGTAACCTTTCTGAGGAAGGCTAAATTTCTCTTGTAACATTCTAAGGATTTGTGTCCTTTTCTATTACAACTGAAACATCTTCCCCTGACCTTTTAGTGATTGATAGGTTTCTAAAAAATGGCTTTATGATCATTGCATCCTTTGTAAGATCTATCTTTTATAATCTATGCATAAATGGTCGATAATCTAAAAAGAAAAATTAACTTTAAATTTAGTTTAAGTAAATAATTAATAATATTTGCTGTGTAAATTTTAGTAGAGTTTTCTACAGAAATTGAGCCTGTTCGGATTCCAACAGTGCAGAGATACATTGTGAAGGCTGACAATGTAAAATCTGCAACATGTTGATCCCTAATTAAGTGATTGAATAATTAACAAGAGGAATTAAATTCAATTTCTAATAAAAAACAAAAATAGATAATTAAAATTACTTGTTCTTGTTTGAGATTCTACAAAGATTTCTACGAGAATTTAGTCTGCGATGATATCTGCCTAGTCGGTATTTATTTGTGCAGTTGATGAGCAGTACAAGACCATGGAATTTAATTATAATTAACTGTAAATTAATTATAATTAGATTCTATTTTGTTGATAACTTCCTTACCTAAAATGTTTAGAACATTGGGTTTTTCCTCCATCACTATTCAGGGCCATTTATCAAGAAATCTATCAGATAAAGTAAATCTGACTGCCTGACTTGGGTAGAGACAGTTCAACCTTATTCAAAGAAATTCTAAAGAGTTATAAACTCATTTAGATTCTAAAGTCAATTAAATTGTTTTAATTGATTCAAGTGCTAGAAAACCCTAAACCTAATTTCATAAATTCCGGTATTTGACTGCATTTTCATTGTCACTGTGAGAAATTTAAAATTTCTACTACCTAAACCTAAGACCCACACGTCCCAAGCCCAACCCAACTAAGCTAACCATTAATTTCCTATACAAACTAGATTTGTTGCTGTGACACCAATTCACATTGAACATAACCCATACTTATTTAAAAATACGAGTAAAATTTTTCTCCACTTTTAATAATAGAAAATTTGTAAATTTTAACAGAATTTGAAAATAAATTCTATATGTATTCATCATAAAACTGTACATCATGATTTCATAATCAGAAATTACTGAAATATAGGGAGATCAAAATATACGTCAAAATAGTTACTACTTATTCCTAGTACATCAAAAAGATCCTAGTCAAAGCAGTGTCTGTCTACCTTATCCCATAAAATAACAAACTATCAGAGTAGCCTTATAGGTCCTCCTCAATAGCTGGGTCTTCATTATCCGCGATCAATCATGCATAAAATGAAAAATAATGGAGTGAGGTGATTTGTTCTAATATCACTTTTACATGTATGGTAGGAATTCTACCACACAATACAGATAAAACACAGTTGACAATAAAAGGGGAACCTAAAGTTTATTCTATGTTATAAAATCCTTGACTCGATATGAATCCATACTTTCCATTAGTGGGTAGTAGTTCTTAACAGAACCTGGGAAGTGAGTGGGAGTACATATACCTCTCTCAACATCATCTTATGGTACAGTCCTCATCATCATTGAGGAACAAAATAACAATTTAGGATATTCATTTATAGAGGTATACTCTCACCAATCCTGGTGATGCTAAGCAGTTGTCAGGGTTATCAAGTTGGTTAAATGATTGTCCTGGCTCAAGAGTGCTACCTTGGCCATTAGGACGCTCACCACTTGATATCATACCCTCTAGACCTAACCATGGGTCCTGCCTTTCATCCCGCAGTGTACCAAACTGTAGCTTCCCTAGCAGGGTGTCATGCCACTGCATGTCACTTGCTTTACATTACTCACTAATTTATCACTTCCTAATTTCTCAAACAGAGGTTTTCCTGGTCTCATTTAATTTGAGCACTAGTACAATCAATATTTCTGCCTTATATTGCAGAAATTACACAATACCTAAAATTTTAACAAAATCATGACATAGTAATTATAGTTTAATTACTAAAATTTTGTCAGAATAACAACTAAATAAATACATTTTAATTTTCTAAATTTGAGCAGAGTAACAGCTTAGCAAATGCATTTTAATTTTCTAAAATTAAACAGAGTAACAGCTTAGCAAGTATGATTTAATAATTTAAATTTGAGCAGAGTAATAATTTAGTAATTATGATTTAATAATCTAAATTTGGGTAAAGTAACAACTTAGCAGAAATTAAAGTTTAACATTAAACAATAATAAAACTTAAGCCTAAACGGGTTTAGGGGAAAACCCTTCCTACCAACATGCAAAGTGACAATAATTTAGAACCAACCCCACTCCCCCCATTACCTCTAAGGTGGTTGATGAAGAGGATGGAATTGTTAGTGCAAAGCTTCTAGGAGGAGAAATTCTACTAGTTGAAAACTAACAAAATTTTAACATAAAAACTAAATAAGAAAAATTTCTAGAGAAGATTTTAGAGAGAGAGGCTCTCTAGCTTATGGAGGAGAAGAATGGTGAAAATCTTGTCCAAAGGCATGCCTATTTATAGAGAAAAAATGAGATTAGGTGTCCACTTTGATGACATAAGCCATTATGTCATAAATCCCATTTTGATTTATTTTTAATTAATTTAGGGACACATATCAAAATTAGAGTGTTGAATCAGATATTTCTAGGTTGGGGACGTGCTCCCTTAGTTGTCCAGCTTCTAGGTGTCAATTTTATCTGTAGGTAAATTAACCGGTACCGATAAAATTGTCTAAACTTGAAAAAATTGACTTTTAATATCAAGAAAATGCAATTAAATGTAAAACTGGAAAAATACATTTTTTTTCATCAAAAATAAATTTCTAATAATTAATTTTAATTTTTATTAATTTATTTCAAATGTTATCTATTTATTTTGTATTTTTAAGCTAAAAAAATTCATAATAAATCCATTTTAATTCAATAAATGCCAGAATTTTTATGGAAATTCTAAAATTAAATATTTCACCTATAAATAAACTGAAATAATCATTTTCACTATTTTTGAATGTCAAACCAATATGGGCTGGCTTATCGGACACTTAGGGCCATTTTGGTCATTTTACACAGGAATTCCAGAAAATTCCCAAAATTATATTTAATATATATGACATGATTCCAAGCCCAAATTGACATTTTAATGTCAATTGAATCTTTTTCTCATATCAGCCCTTAATACTAAGATATAGGGACAAAATTGTCATTTTTTTAATTTCTCTAGGCTTCGACTCGGAAAAATTATTAAAAGTCACAATTAGATAGCTCTTGAAATTTTGAGCATAATGGTGGTAATTTTGAAATTCCCGCCTGATTTTTCAGAATCAAATAGTCAAATATCAGAAATTAGTTGAAAAACTAAAATAAGATTGTTACATTTTTCACTATTTTTCTTTCAAAATAAAATTTTTATAATTAATATATACCTAGTATAAAATTTTCAAAATACTTTGAAGTCAAAAAGTCTCTGGTCTGCTCTTGTAGTTAACTAGGAGTATTTTGGTCATTTCACAAAAATTGTCTTAATAATTTCCAAAGTTTTCTAAAATTGTTTTTTTATTTAATCTAGGCACATAAATGACTTAAAAATAAATTTTAGACACTTCTAACTATTTTTATCTATTTTTTCAATTATCTAGTCTTTCTAGGGTAAAATAGTCATTTTACCCTTTTTCGGACTCCATTTCCCAAAAATTATTAAAAATCTAAACTAAGTACTACTAACTAATACAAGCATAACCATAGGGATCAAATTTATGAGATTTCCATCCAGTTCTTCAAAAATAAATGCAGAATAATTAAAAAAATAATTTGATATGCAAAAATAGGAGTGTTACAGTTGCAACCTAACTAAATGTCTTTTCATTAGTTCTACACATTTTCCCATCACTTGTACTTAAGTGTATCAAAACCACTTTTAACCCTTCTTTCCCCCTTCATGGACGTCCAACCCTTTCCTTCTAGGAGAAGTTAAGTGGTTTTTTATTTAATTACCCAAAGTCCCTTCATTTTGCTATTTACGCTTCTACCCTCCATTAAGTTGTCTTATAAGTGACACCAAGCTAACACTTCCCCTCCTTATTTCTCCCCAAAACTGTGACCATTGAGGGAGTTCTCCTTTCTTGTTCTAAAATTTTTTGAGTGTTAAAGTGTGAGTTGGGAGCTTCAAGGGTCCAAAAGGTTGTCTAGGTAAGTTCCATCCTTTTCTATTTTCATCCATCCATTTCTATCAAGACCTAAGTAGTCTAAACCATCCTTTTGCTTTTATGGTTCTAAATCTTATTCTTTTCTTGTGTTCATCTCATATATTGACCATTCATGGTGATGGATGATGCAAAGATCAAAGCTTTGTGAAGGGAGTGAACTCAAAACTCAAGTTTCTACTTGTTTGTAACTTTGGCTGTTTTTGGTGGTAAGAAAAGCTAACATTTTTCCTTGTGTTTGGACTGTGGTTATTCTATTTTTTGTGTGTTTGTGGCTTCTAAATGTTGTTGGTATTTTTATAAATTGGAAACTTGGTGAAAGAGACCATTTTCGTGCATGTGTGTAAATGTTCCTGATGCTGTTTTCGTTTTCTACCTAAGCATGGTTCACTGTTTATGCTATATCTAGATATGTGGTTAATATTTTTGAGTTCTTGTTATTTTGTTGTAAACTAGACAAAATTTTCTCCAACATAGACTCGAGAAACGTGTTAAAAGGTTAAGAAACCCAAAAGTTAAGCCTTTTGAAAGTTGTGCATGTTTTCTAAAAACGTTGGTTTGGCTATGTGTAGTAAAATGCGATTTTGGAAGATTCGGTTATGTACTTGTGAAAACTCTTGGAATGACCAAATAGTAGACACAAAAATATTTCCAAGCATATATGGTTTGCCTATATTTGATATGTTTTTCTATTTTTAATAAATTTTAGAAACTGAAGGTTATACTTGTTTTCGGACTCAAAGTGGTTTTGAGAACTGTGAATTTTAAAAAATTATATACAATCGTGTAGACCTTTGTTTTTAATGTTCTTAATCATTTGGAAAAAAAATTCAAGTTTAATTTGATAAAAATAAATGGTTTGGACTCTGTAAAGTTTTATTTGGATATGAAAATGGAAAACATGTTCTCTGGTCCTCCAACATATCATCTTCACTTTACTATCTTGTTATTTTCGTATTTTTTTGTAGATTTTTCCTTGAGGTGATTTTTAATGTTTTAGAAAATAGACAAATTTTTATTTTTAATCATATATAGATCATATTAATAAAAAATCATTTACTATTTCAAAATGATTTTTAAATTAGAGGCCAAAAACTAGTAGCTACTGTAGTCTGTTCTAAAAATAAGTTTTATAACTTTATAAAAACATTATATTTTGCACTTAGAACTTAATTGTGAATCTTTTAAAATAAAAGTTAAATATGAATTTCAATAAAATATGTTCTTTTTTATTTTGCATTTTTTGAAATGTATTTTTAGTGATCTAATTTAAAAGAGATTAATAGTAAGGCTCATAAAACCATGTTTTTAATAAAACTTAAGACCAAAGCTTTAACTAGATAATTTCATAATTTTATTTTCTTATTTAATTTTAACATTTTAATATTTTAATTACAAAATTTATATCAATATATAAGACTTGATAAAAGTTGGATTAAAAGAGTTTCTTGATGAAAGTTGTAAAAGGCATGACTTGGTGAATAATTGTGACTTGATGACATGTTGATTATGTTGTGAAACTATTGATAAAAGCTTATCCGAGTGTGAACGATAAGCAGTTGTTGATATATGTTGCCATCAATGTCTATTTATGATAAGTTGTTTGTCATGCACGTATGCCTTGTTGTTATGAGCACGTGGTACTGAAGGTGTCGGTATTCAAGGGAATGCGGTATAAGACTGGTGTGAAAGCTTCAGGACTATGGATGGCGCAATTCCACAGAGATCGAAGCCTTGCAAACCTTGGGTTGTGGTGGCAGTTCCCCTATATGAAAATCTTGACAAATGCACTGGTTCCCATGATCAGTGGCCAGTATTCCCCAAATGGTTTTGGCATGTGCAGCTTTAAGAACCCTGTTGAGGGTATCTATGTTGATTATACCATGATTAAGGAATATCCAAGTTGGTTGTTCAATTTTTAGATTTCCATGGAGAGTCTAGGATCATGGTTTACATCTCTACATGTTGTAATTAAGTGTATATTTGTCTTCATGCTTGGTATGTTATATGCTTGTTTTGTTGTGTTTATTCTTTGGTTAGCTTATCCTTGCGTGTGTGTTTTATGTGTGTGTGATTGTGATGATTGCGATGATTTATTGTACGGGAGTAGATGGACGGAGATCTTCCAAGATCTAGAGTTCTCTTTTGCTTTTTGGGAGTGCATATTAGTACCAAAGGAGGACGCCTTTTGGATCTCAACATGGTTAATGGACAATAAGATGAAGGAATTGTCTTCGTATATATGTCAGATCCCGACACCCCTATGGAGCTTGGTGGAGTTACTTTTCGATCCTTTCGACGACCCTATAGCTTCTTCAGTTTGGCATCGCCGAATGCCCCAAGAGGCAAGAGGCCTACATACATGAAGGTGGTAGAAGCAACTCAAGCTATACCACTCGCCATGTATCTGGAGTTTTAGTTATAGAGATGATCCATATCGGGTCATTCCTCTTTTGTTATATGAGTCAATTATTATGACCAGCTTAGATTAGGAAGTGTCCTTATATATAATCCTCGTCCCCTTCTTGAGCTGCATTCGTAGGTTGGTCACCTATATTGACACATACTTCACCTTAAGGTATTTTGATTTCTTGTATACATGTAGTGTTGACGTTTCCATGATTATGAGATTTCCTTATTTCATGTTCATTGATGTAGATTCTGATTCTTATTCTGAGTTGGCACTAGTATTAGAAAAAGTATTTTTTGAAGTTATGAAACATTTCCACTCTTTTTCACAAAAAATTAATAAAAGAGCTTTTACAATAGAAATTTAAAATTGAATCCTAGTTGTGTTAATTGAGTTTTCTTGTGATGAAGTTGGATCGTTACATCCTTACCCAGTTCTGTCATAGAAATTCTTTTGTTTTCTAATGGGGTTATCAAGATTTTTTGTCCCTTCTACAAATCTTCAAATCTTGCTAGATCCTTTGTTAGTTTGTCCACTTGCTCTTTTAATATCTTATTCTCTTTTTCAATAGCAACTTTATCAAGTGTAACAAACAAAGGAGTAGATTCTCTTTTTTTCTTTAGTTGTTCAAAAAGTTTAAAATGAGATTGTTGAAGACACTGATTTGTTTTTTTACAAATATTCATTAATTTTTCTCAAATTCTCATTTTCTTTTTTAGCTTCTACTAATTTTCATTTTAGGACGACACAATTTTGAGTTAAAGTGTGAGAATCTTTTAGCAAGTTATCAAAGGCATACTCTAATTTTTTAAAAGTTTTAAAATCAAGGGGTTCAAAATCTGATACCTCTTCTTTGTTAGAATCTACCATTAGACATATGTGAGCAATTTTTTCATGTTCCTTATTAGAAGAAAAGTCCTCTAAGTCATCCCATGCAGCTATCATTCCTTCTTCTTCTTATCAATCTATTTGAGCTGAGGATATTCAGGCTTAATATGTCCTAGTTTGTTGCATTCATAACATATTATCTGATTTTTAGAGCTTTTTCCTTTTTGATCTCTTCTTGGAAGGATTTTTTTTTTACTTTTCTTTTTTTTTTAGCATTCTTTGAATTTTTTATGGAAATGAAAGCTAGCTCATCTCCTTCTTTTTAGAATTCATCATCACTTTTATCCTCATCTTCTAATTCAGCTATTGAGCTTAAAGCTTTTGAGGTTTGTCCTTGTTTTCCTTTCTGGACAGTCTTCAAGACAATGGCCTTTCCTCTTTTTGGTAGAATTCCATCCATTAGCTCTTGCTCGTACATGTTGAAGGAGCCTATAAGCTTACCCATTCCTAGTGTCTTGAGGTTCTTGGCTTCTTGGATGACAGTTACTTTGGGCCTCCATATTTTGGGTAGACTTCTCAAAATCTTATTGATCTTTCTGTGAGTGGTGTATCTGTTTCCCAATGCATTTAGCTCATTTATGATTATGGGGAATCTATTGAACATTTCTTCAATAGATTCATATTCCTGCATTTTAAACATTTCTTATTGGTGAGTTAATATATTAATCTTTTGACTCTTTTACCTGGTCTGTTCTTTCATATGTTGTCTGTAAAGTGTTTCATATTTCTTAAGCAGTTTGACATTCTACAATGTAATACTTTCTAACTAATTTGTGAATAAGTGTTTGAATAATTTAATAATAAAATTTAATTTAATTTCCAATGAAAAGGACTAATTAAAAATTTATGGTTTCTTTCTATGTAAATTTTTGTAGAAGAATTCTGTAGGAATTTGACCTATACTGTTATCAAATAAGCAGCAAAAATAACTGTGAAAATTTGATAAGTAGTACAAAACTATGGAATTTAATTATAATTAATTTAAAATTAATTATGATTGGATTATATATAAGGTGTTAGTTCTCCTTACTGCTAGGTTAGTTCTATTCTTGACAAATCTATCTGTTAGAAAACCTGTCTAGAATCCTGTTAGATAAAGTGAAATTAACTACCTGACTTGGGTAGAGACAATTCAACCCTATCTAGAGAAATTCTAAAGATTCACAAACTCATTTAGATTCTAATGTCAACTAAATTGTTTTAATTGATTCAAGTGCTTGAAAACTGTAAACCTAATTTCATCAATTCTAGTATTTGACTGTGTTTTCTCTGTCAGAGTAAGAAATTAGGATTTCTACTATCTAATCCTATAACCATTTGTCTTAGCCTAACTAAACTAGACAAACCATTTGCTTTTCCTAAGCAAACTAACAAGTTACATTCTAACTATGTGCCTAGTCACAAATTTCCTACAACTAATCACATTTATGCTTACAAATGTACCTAAGTTGTACTAAAAACCACAAACCACCCATGGTTTTCCCCTTGGTAACTGTCCAACTCCACTTGTTGGAGAAGTTGGAATTGATTTTCATTTTACAATAAAATTTTACAAATTTGTCTATTACCATCCTACCCTTTCACTAAGTTGTCTTATAACTGACACAAAGCAAACTTCCCCTCCTTATTTCTTCTATCCATGAGCTTTAGAGAGAGTTTCCCTCTCTTGTTCAAAAATTCCCTAAATGCTAAGAGTGTGAGTTAGAGACTCCAAATGTTCAAGAGTTGGTCTAGGTATGTTTCTATCCTTTTCATCCTCTTCTGTTTTCATTCTTCCATTTTTATCAAGACCTAAGTGGTTTAGACCCTTCCTTTGTTTCTTTGGTTCTAAACTTTGTTCTCTCTTTGTGGTTCATCTCATGTATTGACCATTCATGGTGATGGATGAAGGTTGATCTTGCCAAATGTTGAAGGAGATACCCACCTTTTGCCAAACTCTCTTCCAAAGCTTTGAAGAACCTTGCTTGAAAGTGTGGAAAGCTAACCTTTTTCTATGTGTTTTGGTTATGGTGGTTCTATTTTTTATGTGTTTGTTGCCTTATAAATGTTGTTGGTATTTTTAAAAGTTTCAAACTTGATGGAAGGAACCATTTTCGTGGATGTATGCAAAGTGCTCTTGATGCTGATTTCATTTTCTCTCTGAACACTACCCACTATTTTTGTTATATCTTGAGCTATGGTTAATATTTTTGAGTGCTTGTTGTTTTGTTGTAAACTAGAAAAAAATTTCTCCAAAATAGACAAAAAAAACCATTAAAAGGTTAAGAAATGAAAACATTAGACCCTTTGAAAGTTATGTCTGTTTTCTGAAAATGCTGAACTAGCAATGTGCATTGAAACATGATTCTGGAATGTTCTATTGGTGGTTTGTTGAATTTATAAACGAATGGGAACTAGACTTAATAATCTTTCGAGGCATATATGATTTGCCCATATTTAATACCGTTGTCTATTTTTAATAATTTTTTGAAACTGAAGGTTGTCTTGTTTTCTAACTAAAAGTGGTATTGAGAACTGTGAGCTTTCAAAAATTATAGAAAATTGTGTAGAACTTGATTTCTAGTGATATTGGTCATTTTGAAAAGGTTTTTAAGTGTACTTTTAGAAAATAAATGGTTTGGATTCTGGAAAATTTTGGTTGGATATGAAAATAACAAAATAAACTTGTTGGTCTTCTGATAAGTTATTCTGACCTCACTGTTTTGCTATTTTTGTATATTTTTTTTATAGATTTTTGCTTGAGGTGATCTTTAATGATTTAGAAAAATAGGCAAAATTTCCTTTTTAAAAAACTATAGATCATGTTAATCAAAAATCATTTACTTGTTCAAAAATAAATTTCAAAATCGAGGCCAGAAATTGGCTGCCACTAGAATTTGTTTTGACAAAAATTTATAACCTTTTTATTAGTTTTATAGAATGGGATATTTTTACACTCAAAATTTAACTATGAATATTTTTAAATAAAAGTTAAATATGATTTCCAAGGAAATTTATCTTTTCTATTTTATTTAAATTTTTGAAAGGTATTTTAAATAATTTCATAGTAAAGAATAACTCTATAAGTTATAAAGTCAAGTTTTTTATAAAAACCTAATCTTCTAGGTAAAGTTGATTTAGTTTGACTTTTGGTACTTGTAAGAAATTCTCAATATTTCAAAATCTTATTTTAATTATTTTATGATGACTCGTGTAAATTATATAATTAAAGTTGAGTAACTTGTATTTTCCTTAAATAACTTCTATGGTTGAATTGAAATCACTCTAAGTAGGATTTCAACTTGTTATTGTCAAAGTTACTCCGTATGAGAATTTTGGGATAGTGAAGGTTCTTTGTGTTGAACCTCTACTTATCCTAAACTAGGGATCACTTTGGATAGGATCCTATTATGGCAGAGCCAACGATGGCTTGGGCTTTGTGTTCTGACACATGGTGATAGGCTAACAATGGACAGGGCTCAGTGTTATAGCTGATGATGATGTTATTCTTGAGGATAAGCATGGTGAATCAATGGTGGGAATAATGATGATAACATCAATGACTAAATCACATGCATGATAATTGTTGATAATATATGATGTCATGATTGTCTACGTTGTTGGTGAATGGTTATGTCATGCATACATGCATGAGTCTACAGCTTCGACTGTGTTGTGGCAGCTTATGCTGTGTTGGTGAGTACACACGTAAGTTGATGGTCGCTTGGTTGGGCCTTATACCTAGTGCGAGAAGGGTTAGTGGAGGAGGGACTTCCTTGGGGATAGGTAAATAGGCAAAATTCACATGTAGACCAGGATACTCATGAATCTTGTGTCGTGGCAAAGTCACTACCCATGTATATCTATCCTGATGTGGCCATTGCATCACTTCCACAAAGCAGTTTTAGTATCCCCCAAATGGTTTTGGCATGTGCCATTTCTTGCCCGGTGGGGTGTTGTTTATTCTACCATGATTAAGGGATTCTTTTGGCCTGGTCACTCAATGTTGTAGTCTCCATGGAGCAGTTCTTGCATTTTATGGCATTGCATACCTAAAATGTTCCATTATGCCTATTTACTTGATTGGTCATATTTTTTATAAACTGTTAACCATGTCATTGCTATGTTATTTAATAATGGTTTTTTATATTTTTTACATGTATTTCTATTGTACATCTATGTTTTCCTTTCGATAGCTTATCTTTACGTTTGTTTGTTTGTGTGTGACTGTGATGATTATTCTTGCGAGAGTAGATGGACGTGTCAATACTTCACGAGATGTTTAGTATCAAGCTCCTCTCTACCATCCAAGGGAGTGGCATTGGCGAGGTCACTATGAGGACGAAGATGACGAGCATACACCAGTTACCTCTACTCACTACCCTTAGGGGACTAGTTAGCATTAGGAGTAGTGTAAACGGCCAGTTCTTAGGGTGTGAGTCCTTGTACCCCTTTCCCCATTTTGGTTGTATTTTTTAGGCTTAATGGTGGTGGCCCAGTGACTTATATACTTTGGATGACTGTAGTTTCCATATGTTTGATGACTCCTACTGATGTGGTTTTATGTTATGAGAAATTTTCAGGTTATGTTCTTTTGAGGTATTGATGATATTTACAGTACTCGCAAAAAATTTATCCGTATTTTCATAACTAAATTAAAGAGTTTTCATAATAATGAAATTTAAAAGAAATTGATGTGTCTATATGTTAAGTTTGAGCAAATAGTATTGCATCATTGTGGCAACTCTACGACTAATGTCATTGATCAGTACAATTGTTGGTATCAGAGCTGGCCGAGTCTTGTACACCCAAACCTATGGGAAATAGGTCTATTACATTTTCTTGTTGTGTGATGTGGAATTATTTCCACCTAGAAATAATTGTTGTGTTCTAAGCCAATGGACTTTGTGTAAATTATTTCTTTACAAAAATAATTATGTTGATTTCTGACGTTACTTAGTTTGTAAGGCTACGATGGTCAGACCTGGTCATAATCCATCTCCCCTACAACAAGTAGATTTCTCTCCTTTTAATCATATTTTGGAGGCTGTGGTGGCTGCGATGACTCAGTAGTAAGTTGTTATGGTCCAGCAACATCAAGAGGCTATGGCTCATTTTGAGGTGATAGTTCATCATGAGGGGGTGAGACAAGATGTGATACCCCCTGAATTTCAAGGATTGGTTGAATTCAAGAAGAATGATCCTCCTCAGTTTAAGGGTGACTCTAATCCAGATGTAGCTGAATTATTGATTCGAGAGTTGAAAAAGGTTTTTAGGGCTATGAAATGCACTAATGAGCAGAAGTTGACCTATGCTATTTACATGTTGATTGGCGAAGCTGAGTATTGGTGGCAAAGTGCTCGTAGGCTTATGGAGACACGTGGTGAGACTATCACTTGGATGGGTTTTCGAGAGCAGTTTTGGAAATGTATTTTCCAGCTAGTGCTCGACATTTGAAGGAGTCAGAGTTTCTAAGGTTGCATCAAGGATTAACTTCAGTAGCTAAGTAAGCAGCTAAGTTCGAATACTAGTTGAGATTTTGTGCACAAGCAGGAGATGAAGAATGGAGATGTAAGCGTTTTGGGTAAGGTTTGAGGGATGAGTTGAAAGAGGTAATTATTCTAATGGATATACGACAATTTCATTTGCTAGTTGAGAAGAGTAAGACAGTGGAGCAACTAAAGACGAGTAGCAGAGTAATGAAGACTCATGAAGTTAGGTTATCTGGATTGGTGAAGGGACATTAGTAGAAAAAGCCTTATACCAGACCCTTTAATCACAGAGATTTAAACCCCAACGGCAGCAGCAGAGGCAGAGTGGCCTAGTTACTAAAAGTACCTAGGTGGCATCTCAGATTGAAGGACAAGGTGTCCAATTATTTAAATGTGGGAAACTGCATTACACTCGTGAATGTCCTATAAAAGGATTTGTTTGTTTCAAGTGTGGAAAGCTGGGCATATGGTGAAGGATTGCAAATTGAAACTGAAGGCAGAACCTATAGTTAATACAATGAAGGCGAAGAAACCAATTGTAATAGGACAAGTCTTTTTCATGAGTAGGAGCCAGAGTCTCCAATTCCAAAGACCAGATACAGGGTAAATGCATCATGGCTGGTAATCTATTGTCTATATTATTTGATTTGGGTGCTCCACATTCTTTTATATCTTATGATTGTGTGGGTATATTAGATCGCCTACTTGTCTTTTACCTTTTAATTGTTTATTTCTACCTCTATTACTATACTCGTTATGACTTCCATGGTTTGTTCTTATTGTCATATTTCTACAAATGGCCATTTTCATCTTGTGAATCTTGTTTGTCTTCTGCTTCCCAGTATAGATGTGATATTAGACATGGATTGGTTATTTCCCAACCATATCCTTTCTAATCATGCCAGAAAGACCTTATGTTTTTTGATTCTAAGGATACTGGATTTATCCCTCCTAAGCAAGTAGAGGAAGCGAAGTTTCTAGGTGGTCAAAGGAATGTGGAAAGAGTTTCCTAGGGTTGAATATAAAGCAAAGATGTTAGAAAGAATTTTAAAGGACTATGATTTTAGTTGATGCATCATCTAGGAAAAACTAATGTAGTGGCAAACGCTCTTAGTAAGAAAGTGACCTCATGATAGGTTTGAGGATTAAAGACTTGGAGTTGGTAGAAAAGTTTAGAGGCTTGAATATGTTTATAGTTTTGGGATCATTATTGCATTAAGTGTGGTAGGTTTAAGGTGACCAATAGTTTTTTTCGATGGTTAAGGAAAAATGATTGCTAAACCTATAGTTATGTGAGACAAGAAAGTTGATAAGTAAAGATAAGGCCGTTGAGCTAGTTTAGGCAATGATGGTACCTTGAGGTTTAACAGGTTGTGTTAGTATACCACAATATCAAGAGATTAAGAGGTTTGTTTTGGGCAAAAGTCATAAGAGTAAGTTCAATTTGCATCCCGGTTTGACTAAGATGTGCCTAGATTTAAGGAAATGTACCGGTGATTACGTATGAAGAAAGATGTGACAGAATAGGTGGTAACTTGTTTGATTTGTCAAAAGCTAGGGTAGAACACCAAAAAAAGTAATTTAAAGGTGTGTTGCAAACCATAAAGGTTCTTGTAGGGAAATGGGATAGTATAGAGATGGATTTTGTTGTGTGCTTACTTAGGATTGTAAACGGTTTTGAGATTATATGGGTTGTTGTTGATAGGTTGACAAAGTGTTCCCATTTTATCCCTATTCACATTAAGCATTCTTGGGAGAAGCTTACACAGTTGTACATTAGGGGAGTAGTGTGTTTGCATGGAGTGCTTTCTAGTATCTAATAAATACCTAAGGATTTTATTGAGGTTTTAGAAAAGCTTACCTGAAGCTTCAGGTATGAAGTTGAGGTTGAGTTCTGTCTATGACCCTCGGATTGATGGTTAATTTGAGAGGACAATATGGGACTTGGAAAATCTTTTGAGATCTTTTATGATGGATTATCCTGGTTGTTAGGATAAAATTCTGCCTTTGGTGGAATTTACCTACAACGATAGTTTTTTGTGCAAGTATAGGTATGACACCGTTTGAGGCTTTGTAGGATAGAAGGTGTAGGATACCGATATATGGGTACCAAGATGGTGAGAGTTTGAAGGAAAAGATCATGGTTCTTTGAGAACTACATCTACAAATGTGGTAGGTAAAGCGATAAAATCTAAAAAACTTACTCCTAATTTTATTGGACCCCATCAAATTATTCATTGTGTTAGTCTAGTCGCATATCAAATAGCTTTACTTCCTTTCTTGTCAAGTACCCATGATGTTTTTCATGTTTTTCAGTTGAGAAAATACTCTCATGTCATTAAGCCTGATTTGATACAAATACAAAAGAATTTGACCAATGAGACTAGATTTGTTAAGGTTGAGGATTGGAGGATTAAGTAGCTCAAAAGGAAAGATATTAACCTTCTTAGGGTTATATGGAGCAATGCTCCTAGAAATGTGATTTGGGAGCTACAAGAGGAGCTGAGAGAACAATATCTTGATCTCTTCCCAAATAAGCGAAATTTCGAGGATAGAAGTTTTCTTGTTGGGGAGAATTGTAATACCTATTTCTTCTTAATTTGTGAATAAGTGTTTGAATAATTTAAAAAGAAAATTTTAATTTAATTTCCAATGAAAAGGATTAATTAAATACTTATGGTTTCTGTTTATGTAAATTTCTATAGAAGAATTCTACAAGAATTTGACCTGTACTATTATCAAATGAGTAAAGAAAATATCTACAAAAATTTAATGAGTAATATAGAGCTATGGAATTTAATTATAATTAATTTAAGATTAATTATGATTGGATTCTATATAAGGTGATAGTTTTCCTTACTATCGGGTTAGTTCTATTCTTGACAAATCTATCTGTTAGAAAACTTGTCTAGAATCCTGCCAAATAAAGTGAAATTAACTGTTTGACTTGGGTAGAGATAGTTCAACCCTATCCAAAGAAATTCTAAAGAGTCATAAACTTATTTTGATTCTAATTTCAATTAAATTATTTTAATTGATTCAAGTGCTAGAAAACCTTAAACCTAATTTCATCAATTCTGGTATTTGACCAAGTTTTCTCTGTCAAAGTAAGAAATTAAGATTTCTACTGTCGAATCCTATAACCGTTTGTCTTAGCCTAACTAAACTAGATAAGCCATTTGTTTTTCCTAAGCAAACTAATTAGTTACATTCTAACTATGTGCCTAGTCACAAATTTCCTACAACTAATCACATTAACTCTTACAAATGTACCCAAGTTGTACTAAAAACCACAAACCATCCATGGTTTTCCCCTTGGTAACTGTACAACTCCACTTGTTGGAGAAGTTGGAATTGATTTTCATTTTACAATAAAATTTTACAAATTTGTCTATTACCATCCTACCTTTTCACTAAGTGGTCTTATAACTGACACAAAGCAAGGTTCCCCTCCTTATTTCTCCTACCCATGAGCTTTAGAGAGAGTTTCCCTCTCTTGTTCAAAAATTCCCTAAATGCTAAGAGTGTGAGTTAGAGACTCCAAGTGTTCAAGAGTTGATCTAGGTATGTTTCTATCCTTTTCATCCTCTTTTGTTTTCATTCTTCCATTTTTATCAAGACCTAAGTGGTCTAGACCCTTCCCTTTGTTTCTTTGGTTCTAAACTTTGTTCTTTCTTTGTGGTTCATCTCATGTATTGACCATTCATGGTGATGGATGAAGGTTGATCTTGCCAAATGTTGAAGGAGATACCCACCTTTTGCCAAACTCTCTTCCAAAGTTTTGAAGAACCTTGCTTGAAAGTATATGTGTTTTGGTTGTGGTGGTTTGTTATTTTTAAAAGTTGCAAACTTGATGGAAGGAACCATTTTTGCGGATGTATGCAAAGTGTTCTTGATGCTATTTTCGTTTTCTATTTGAACATTGCTCACTATTTTTGCTGTTTCTTGAGTTATGGTTAATATTTTTGAGTGCTTGTTCTTTTTGTAAACCGGAAAAAAATTTCTTCAAAATAGACTCAAGAAAAGTGTTAAAAAGTTGAGAAATGAAAACATTATACTTGTTGAAAGTTATGCATGTTTTCTGAAAATGCTGAATTGCCAGTGTGCATTGAAACATGATTCTGGAGTGTTTTGTTGAATTTTTAAAAATGCCTAGAAACTAGACTTAATAAGCTTTCTATGCATATGGTTCTCCCAAATTTAGTACCATTTTCTATTTTTAACAATTTTAAAAAATTGAAGGTTGTACTTGTTTTCTAACTATTAGTGGTATTGAGAACTGTGAACTTTCAAAAATTATAAAAAATCATGTAGAACTTGGTTTATAGTGATATTAGTCATTTTGGAAATTTTTTAAAGTTTACTTTTAGAAAATAAATGGTTTGGAATCTAAAAAATTTTGGTTGGATGTGAAAATAACAAAATAGACTCGCTAGTCTTTCAAAAGGTTGTGCTGACCTTACTATTTTTTTTATTTTTGTATCTTTTTTTATAGATTTTTGCTTGAGGTGATCTTTAATGATTTAGAAAATAGACAAAATTTCCTTTTTTAAAAAGCTATAGATCATGTTAATAAAAAATTATTTACTTTTTCAAAATGAATTTCAAAATCGAGCCCAAAAACTGGTTGCCACTGGAATATGTTTTGACAAAATTTTTATAACCTTTTTACTAGTTTTATAGAATAGGATATTTTTACACATAAAATTTAACTATGGATCTTTTTAAATAAAAGTTAAAGATGATTTCCAAGGAAATTTATATTTTCTATTTTATTTAAATCTTTGAAAGGTATTTTACATAATTTTATTGTAAAGAATAACTCTATAAGTTATAAAGTCAAGTTTTTATGAAAACTTAATCTTCTAAGTAAAATTGATTTAGTTTGACTTTTGGTACTTGTAAGAAATTCTCAATATTTCAAAATCTTATTTTAATTATTTTATGATGACTCGTGTAAATAATATAATTAAAGTTAGTAACTTGTATTTTCCTTAAATAACTTCTATGGTTGAATCGAAAATACTCTAAGTAGGGTTTCAACTTGTTATTGGCAAAGTTACTCCGTATGAGAACTTTGTGATAATGAAGCTTCTTTGTGTTGAACCTCTGCTTATCCTAAATTAGGGATCACTCTGGATAGGATCCTGTTATGGTAGAGCCAACGATGGTTTGGGCTTTGTGTTTTGACACAAGGTGATGGGCTAACGATGGATAAGGCTCAGTGTTGTAGCTCATGATGATGTTATTCTTGAGGATAAGCATGGTGAATCAATGATGGGAATAATGATGATAACATCAATGACTAAACCACATGCATGATAATTGTTGATAATATATGATGCCATGATTGTCTACGTTGTTGGTGAATGGTTATGTCATGCATACATGCATGAGTCTATAGCTTTAGATATGTTGTGGCAGCTTATGCTATGTTGGCGAGTACGCACGTAAGTTGATGGTCGCTTGGTTGGGCCTCATACCTAGTGCGAGAAGGGTTAGTGGAGGAAGGACTGCCTTAGGGATAGGTAGATGAGCGAATCCCACATGTAGACCAGGATACTAGCGAATCCTATGCCATTGTAAAGTCACTACCCATGTATATCTATCCTGACGTGGCCACTACATCACTTCCACAAAGTAGTTTTGGTATCCCCTAAGTGGTTTTGGTACGTGCCATTTCTTGCCCGGTGGGGTGTTGTTCATTCTACCATGATTAAGGGATTCTTTTGACCTAGTCATTTAATGTTGTAGTCTCCATCGAGTAGTTCTTGCATTTCATGACATTGCATACCTGAGATGTTCCGCTGTGCCTATTTACTTGATTAGTCATGATTAAGTATGAACTGTTAACCATGCCATTGATATGTTATTTAATAATGGTTTTTTATTTGTTTTACATGTGTTTCTATTGTACATCTATGTTTTCCTTTCGATAACTTATCCTTATGTTTGTTTGTCTATGTGTGACTGTGATGATAGCGATGATTATTCTCGCGGGAGCAGATGGACGCGTCAAGACTTCACGAGATGTTTAGTATCGAGCTCCTCCCTACCATCCAAAGGACTAGCATTAGCGAGGTCACTATGAGGACGAAGGTAATGAGGATATGCCATCTACCTCTGCTCACTGCCCTTAAGGACTAGTTAGCATTAGGAGTAGTGTAAACAGCCAGTTCTTAAAGTGTGGGTCCTTGTACCCCTTTCCCTGATTTGATTGTGTTTTTGGGGCCTAATGGTGCTAGCACAGTGACTTATATACTTTGGATGACTGTAGTTTTCATATGTTTGATGACTCTTGCCAATGTGGTTCTATGTTATGAGATATTTTCAGGTTTTGTTCTTTTGAGGTGTTGATGATATTTACAGTACTTGCGAAAAATTTATTTGTATTTTCATAACTAAATTAATTAAAGAGTTTTCATAATAATGAACTCTAAAAGAAAATGACATGTCTACATGTTAAGTTTGAGCAAATAGTATCGCATCATTGTGGCAACTCTACGGCTAACGTCGTGGGTCATTACATGCAACCTTGTCATATTTAGCTCTACTAAATGCACATGTGAGATAGAACTTTACTTTTGAATTATGAAGAAACTTTACTTTTTCTTCTAATGTCCATTCTCCTTTTGGTTTTTCTACTTCAACACCATCTTCGTTCTTCTAAGTAGGTTTGTATGGTCTAAGCTCAATGATGTCCTAAAGATCTACATCTTGAGATTCTAGGAAGAGTTTCATTCTATCTTTCCAATAGTAATAATCCTTCCTATCAAATCCTAGAGGTCTATTTGTTGAGGATACTTTTGGTATGAATATGCTTGGATTTTGAATAACCATCACTTCTTCCTGGATCTTTCTCCCACACTGTTAGGTGCGCTCAACCCAAGAGTTGAGCTTTGATACCAATTAAAGTGATTAATAGTACCACAGGAAGGGGGGTTGAATTGTGGTTAAAAAAATTATTTGTCTAATGCAAACTTTTTAGATCCTTGTTAATCAAATATATGTGTATAAAGCATTTTCAAAATAAACATTGTTGGTTATTACACCTTTTTGAAAATGATTTCAAACAAATATTTTTACAAGTTTAGAAGAATTCTCGAATGAAAGGAAAATATCTTTTTATAATTATATTAATGAAATTATTAGACGTAGTACCTTTCTAAATGAACCAATTTTTTGAATTTAATAATAGAATAAATGTAAAGCAACAATAAATAAGGTATAGAGAGAGAGAGGGAAAGAGAGAATGCACACGAGTTTATCCTGGTTCACCATTACCACTGGGCTACATCTAGTCCCCACAACCTTTGTGGAATTTTCACTAACCAACAACCAACAAACTTATAATTATAATACACCTAATCTTCCATAAGTTCTTCTCTACCACAAAACCATTCTGGTTCTTGGGAGGAATAGCCTTGCTTCATTTTTTATAGAATATCACTCAAAATAGGAGCAACACACAACTTCTACTCTTCTTTAACACCACACACTTGGTTTCAAGGTATAGGATAACAAAACACAAAGTCTCCTTTGTAATTTTTGCTGCATAAAAAAACAGCCCAAAACCAAACTCCCAACAAAGAGGATTTTTGACAGTTGGGGCACCTCTTAACACTCCTATATGTCTATACAATATTGAATTACTAAATGTAGGAGTGGACAATTTCTCATAGAGAATTTCTTAAGTATGGAAGATTTCTTTTTCAGCTCATAATGCCTCAGAAAGAGGTCTTGGATTATCTCTTTGTATGTTTCACTTGTTCTCCATTTTACTTGGCTTCCATAACCTTTTTAGAGAGGTAGAATGTCTTCTATATATGTTCAGCAAGGAAAACTAGATGTTAGTATAACGACCCAACTGTCGCTACTAAACAACCCTACTAAACATACACCACATACACCTTATCAGGTGAATAAAATCATATAATATCTGTATATGAGTCATACACATCAACTGAGAAATCCACTTATCTCTCTTGATACTATACATGCATATCTGTATATCTATCATCATCATATCATACACAACAATGGGATAACACTAGCCCATATCAAACATATCAAAATATACATCACTAGGGAAGAGGAATACAAAACTCATTCATTATAGCTGGTCAATCTATACAATCCCATCAAAAGAATATAATGAAACTGAACTAGAACTAAAGCAACAAAAATTGGCTTTCCCAAGCCAAACATCTCCAACTCTCGGCTCCATCCTCAGCTCTAAGTCGCCAAACCCATGAAAGCCTTGCCATCTGCTCCTACGCCATAAGACGTGATCATCACAGGCACATCAGTGCAACAGTAACAACCAACAACAACAAAACATGGCAAGGGTAAGCTTACTAAAACAATGGCATAACATATAATTATGGAGATCATCAATAATATTTATACATTTAATCACAAGTATATGGCACACCCTCATACATCTAGAGTCCTCAACGTCTATATACATATGTACCTATATAAAGCATTCATTCACATAGCAAAGAGTTCTTAGTCCAGAACTCCACATCACAATCAATTTGCCACAACTATGTTAATGCATGATGACACGACTATCGAGACATTTACAACATATCGGGCGATCAGCCAAGTCTCACCCCCTACTATAGCCTATCTAAGCACCATTCAAGGATTGCCGAACTCTGATCTACGAATAAGCTTAGTGGTTTGTCAGGATAAGTGTATGTGGATGGTGGCTTACCGCGACATAAGGCCTACATCACCTTGGCCTCCTACGGAATGGCCCATCCACTCATCCTCGAAAGCCCATCGTCAGCTACCTCACGTCTCATCAAGCACTAGGTTGGAGGCCCATCTGAGTTCCAACTCTGGTCACCATCTAACTTACATGCCTACCCACGCCACGGCATGAGGTCCATCGTCAGCTACCTCAGCCACCAACTATGCATGAATGCATGTACTACACACCATCAACCACTCAACCACAACCAATAAAACATATATATATATATATATATATATATATATGTATATCAATACAACCAATGGCAAAAAGGTCCATCGTCAGGTACCTCCCATGACCACTCACATCCATCAACACCATAACGACCCTAATCCAGCCTCAATCAAAATCAATAGGTAAGGCCCTATCTAAGCAGCCCACCTCGTGAGGAACAATATCATATATAACAAGCGGAGGTCCTATCTAAGAAACCATCCACTTTAAAGACATATCCAACAACCAATTCATAATTTAAAACCAAGACCCTCTTTGAAAATCATTTGGAAGATAGGTAAATCTGGAAATTTACAAAAAAAAAAACCTTTGAAACAATTCGCTTTGTTAAATTAAAGGAAAGCATATCCCAACTGGACAACTCTCCATCATTCTTAAATAGAGCTTTTGAAAATGTATAATACTCTTTTTATATGTGTATATACAAAATACTTCGCATTTTGGAATGAAAATTGTGAAATCTTAAATGGTACATTCAGTTTTAAAATAACAGATTATGTACTGTAGTAACAGATTATGTACTGTAGTAAAAATGCATCAGAATTCATTTTTCAGCAAGGATAATGATTATGGGTTTCCATAATCAATTATTTCTGAACCAAAACTAGAAGAAATTTTTCTAAAACCCAGATAATCGATTATCAAAGTCCATAATCGATTATTGTCGAGCCAAATTCACGAAAACTAATCTTGGAGCTCCAGATAATCGATTATCAACTTCCATAATCAATTATCTGTGACAGGATTACGAAAAAACACAATTTTCTGTAGCAAAAACTCAAACTTTCATCCCCCAAACTCAAATTTTCGAATCAATAAGGTTAAAAAATCATCAATCCACCCCAACCAAGCTTATATACAACAGATTACATCACAAATTCAACATTTCATTACACAACTCATGGATTTCTCATCAAAATTCATATTTTCCCCCAAAACCCATTTTCATTCAAAATCTCATCACAACCAACATATAATTCGGATTTGGACCAACCCAAAGTGATATTCACACACAATTATGTTCATACATCGCCAATCTAGCAAGAGTAAACTTCCCTTACCTTTTGGAGCTTCCGAATTGGAGCTTGGGGAAGGGAAAACGTGAAAAATGCAGAACCTTGAGCCAAATCCTCAGAGCAACCAGTACTCCTCACCGAGGGATGGAAAGGGTTACGAATCTTGAGTCTAACTCAAGGGGTTTGGGAGAAGTTGAGAGAGTGAGAGATAAGAGGTAGAGGGACGAGAGAGACGAGAGAGTTCGAGATATGAGAGAATAAGAGAATGAAAGGGGGAAAGGCTTAGCACCCTTTTTTATGTCTTAAAACTCTCCAAGGTCCTCGTACTGGCTTTGGGCTCACTAAAGCTCAGGGTTCGTCTATTCACTTTCCAAAACTCACAACGGTTTTAACTTAATTGTTTTTCTCTCAACAACCCAAACCAATATCAACAACACTCTCAATTTGGCTCAAGCACATTTGTCTCAATTCCTTAAACTCAGACAGGAATTCCAAGTCAACAACATAAAACTAACACCACACAACAACAATCAACAACAATCTATTTATTTATTTGTTTTAAACACCATAATCACATATTAATTTCCACTTTTAGTTATTAAACCACTAAATCATACATTAAGAAAATCACAACGTTACAGTTAGAATAGCTAGAGTGTGTGTGTCATGCCATGTCAGATACAGCTGTCATATTTTTGCATATTTTGAACTCATATGCTTTTTGATGAACCCTTCTAAAGCACTTGTCTAAAGCACATTTGCTTATGATGTTGCCTTCTGAAGCATTTTTCTGATGGTCCAATAGAGCCTTTTTCTTTGTAGTGATTTTTTGAACTTAGTAAGCACAATTTGATGCTTCAATTGAATACTCTAAAATGTGATCATCACTTAAATACCTTGAAGTTGTTATATATTTAACCTTTTTGAAACACTTGAAAAATTTTGCTAGATCCTTTAATTTTCTCACAAGCTTATGAATTAATTTCAAAGAGTTTGTCATAATTAAAACAAAGGTTTGGATTCAACAAGCATTGCCATCTTTGTAACAACCCTACTTTTGCCTATTAAACTATTTTTCTAATTATTTTGTATTTATTTTGGAGAACTAAATGAGAATCTTAAAAATTTGATCCTTACGGTTACATTCCTAATAGTTAGTAGTACTTAGTTTAGATTTTTAATAAATTTTTGGGGAATGAAGCCTAGAAAAATTTGTAAAATGACCGTTTTGTTCCTAAAAAGCCAAATAAAAAAATTAATAGACAAAAATAGTTAGAAGTGTTTACAAATTATTTTTAAGTCATCAATATACTTAGAATAATTAATAATAATTTTAGAAATTTTCAGGAATTTATTGAGATAATTTTTATGAAATGACAAAAATACCTCTAATTGACTATAGGAACCAACCAGAGACATTTTGAGTTCAAAATATTTTGAAAATTTTATACTAAGTATATTTCATTATAAAAATTTCATTTTGAAATAAAAAAATGAAAAATATAACAACCCTATTTCAAATTTTTTTCAATAGAAAAACAGCTATAAAAGGAAGGTAAAGGTGTAACTGTTGTGGCAGGATACACTTGCCTTTAGTGCATTCTGACCACATTAAAGGGTCCTCCTTAGAGCTAGAGATGTTGACCATAGATTGGCGGCATAGACCTCTAGTAGATGAAGTGATAGACTTGTCTTTTAGAGTGAAGTGTAGGGCCTTCCACATTTTCTTTATCGAAAGACTTGTGCTTTGTTTGTTACGGTGGAGAGGAGAGGAGAGAAGAAATTTTCAAATTTTTCAAAATTTCATTAGTTTGGTTGAATAGAAATGAATGGGAGATTTTTTAAAAATTTGTGGGCCCCACTACTTATTTCCACTCTATTTCTTACCTATTTTTATTTATCTCTCTATCTTTCTCTTATTTCTCATCTATTTCTCTCTTACCAAACAACCTAAAATTTTAAATTATTTCTTATCTATTTCTCACCTCTTAACTTATTTCTTACCTATTTCTTTCCTATCTATTTCTCTCATCTCTACCAAACAAAGGCTTAACTTCACTAACATTTGGATTGAGAAAGAGAATGCAGGTTGATCATGAGGGAAGTAGGTGAAAATGACAGCACTCATGTAAAGGATATGCCTACCCTCAAAATCGAATTGCCATGCCTCACCTTCTTCCCTAATGTCTTATGTGATCTTAATGTGTAATGTTCCTATGTGTAGCCCCTAACTTACCATCTTCTGCTGCATATGCGAACATCATAACCATTACTAAAACATAGTTAGAAATAAAGGGTAAACATAATAATACTACAAAAATATGTGTGGACAACACACCAATACACGTACAATCAAATACATACAATTAAAAATAAACAACAATAGTAAAAGTATCAAATAATCATATATCAACAAAAAGGTAATCACATAATATCAATGTAAATGAATGATTTCCCATGTGTGAGACTAACTCTACTCCATGGAGATTACTTTTTAACTACGTGACAATTGGTTATGTCCCCTAACATGGTACAATCGTCTCAACAAAACCCTTTGGTCCGAAAGCACAACATGTACTAAAACTATTTGATAGAAACACCAAAGGGTGAGTAAGGAATGGATTGGGACGAGTTTATCTTTGTCCCAACCTAGCTCAAATTTTTGATTGGGTCATTTATTTGAACCCAAACGTAACTTGATCAAGACTCAAAATATATAGGGCCAGAGTAGGTCAACTTGACTTTTTAATGTAATATATTAATCTTAACATTATGTATAGTTAAATCATAGAGTAAAAGAAGTATAAAACTTAAATTCAGGTATATTTTAACAATATATATTTTAAAATAAATAATATCATTATAAATTTAATATCATATTATACAAAATATTATATATTAAATCATAAAGTTTTATTATTAATACACAATTATTCAAAAAAACTTATACCTTTTAAAAGGATATAATACATCAAACCAAGTTAAGACGATCCAAAGTATAACCTAAACCCGTCCTCAAAATGCACTGGGTCTAATTTTAATACTCGAACTAATCAAAATCAACGACGAGCCAGGCTAGGTTAGTGGGATAGGTTGGGTTATGCTTACCCTTTCTGATTAATAAGGGCAACCGTGACTTTGTCAAGATGTACGTATATGTGTTATTGCTACTACAACACAGGGATTCATAAACCTAGCTCTTTGTGCAATCAAGCATTTGTACATCCTCTAAGTTCTTCCAACCTTGATTAGCCTTCCCACACTTGTCAAATGACAATGTTTGCTTTTTTCCAACAACTTAGACACATGTATGCATGCAACAAAAGCATACACAAGTATAATATAATATTTAGAATTCTCATTGCTTATACCTTTTCACGAAAATTAACTTAAACAATGTAGTACTTAAGCCCTACGGCTTGAAGATACACCATACAAACCATTAGGGTCCCAATAATATCACCACATCCGTGTGGAATTCCATAACGCATAATCCACCTTTAAAATTATTAATTAGGGTTTGAAACAATGTTGTTATGGTCTTTACAACTTATGTAAATATTTTACACTACATAATTTATTTAACAATACTCGTAATATACGTATTATAAAGTTTTATGATAATTTTGATTAACAATTCAACTTGAAAATATATTAAGAAATATTAATTAAATAATTAATATTTTAAGGTGTATTCTATGTAAGAGTCCATAATTAATTTAATTTCAATTTTCAAAATGAATTAGATAGCTTATTATTTTAATATCATTTTCGTAATTTCAAAAATTTATTCCAAGAGATTTACAGGGTATTTTCACTTGATTCTCTTATAAAAATTATAAAATATGATAAAGTTACATAATATTATACTTTTGAATTTTCTAATATTTTTAGATGTGAAATTACTATTTGATATGCTAGAAATACGCTCAAGGGCAAGCGTACCCTTATCGCAGTAGTAACAAAATGACGTGAGTCCAGATATCGAACCCAAAGGACTAAATGGCAATTACCAGTTTCCAGAGATTCTATATTGTTTAGGTGAAATTAAATAGGTAGTGGGTTGATTCAATAATGATAAATGTGAAACAAGAATTGTAAAACAAGCAATGATAAGTAGAGAAAAATTCAGAAAAAAAATAGGCTTAGTGTTGTGGTTTCCTTTGTGCTCTTAAGTTCCTTCACATCTAATTCTAATTGAACCTCTCACTATTCGTCAATTACCAATATTCCCCTATGAATTTTATTGTCAATTGTTGGTCATAAATTGCAATAGTCCTTTCTAAGTTAATTTTCCAGTTGATCATGTGAGATATTAAAACCCTAGGAAGGCATGAGGAATAAAAAGGGGGGATTAAATTAATTATTTAATCCAATTGGGAATTAGGAATGAAAGTTGATCATAGGACAAAACTTAATTTGATTACCCTACACGTCTACCAATTGTAGTATGGCCGCTGTTCAATTAATCGATTCGAAGCATACAAGGGACGATCAATTCCAAGTAAAAAAATAAAAACAATAGAGCAATCTAATTAACTGAATAGAAACAAGAATTCAATTAAAATTAAACATTTAGGGTTCTAAACACTAAGTACACCACAACCCTAACAAGAAATTTAGTTACTCATGGCAAGAAGAGATATCATAATTTTAAAGAAATACATCAAAGGGAAAAGAAGAAGAAATCTTTTACAAGAAAAGGTTTTTCTCTAGTTTCTAACTCTGAGTATCTTATTGCCCTTCACGAATCCTTCTCCAAAAGCCAAAGACCAAAAAAGGAAAAATTGAGGAAAGAATAGAGATAAGACAAAGATCCCCCTTGTGCTTTGCTCTTTACTATTTGTAATACAATTTTAGAATTCTGGAACAAGAGGCTTAACCCAGTCCATTTCACACAATCTAGGCCCATTAAAGATTAAAATAAAATTAAAAGTTGGACCTTGGACTCGCCTAGCGAGGTTGGAAACCCGCTAGGCAATTTTTCGAAAAGAATCCATTGCGTTTTGGCACCGGGCGTGCTGACCTGCCGGGCGGGATACCTCCAGAGCAATGTCCGCCGAGCAGCCTATAGAGCCCGCCGGCAGTTACAGCCTTGTGCACTCTGTTTTGCGTTTCAAGGCTCCTTTTTGGCCCATTCTTGTGCTTATAGGCTTTTTATGTGGTACCTTGGTTCTTGCTTCTTTAAAGTCCACTTTGATAAGTATAATACTCCTCCATGCTTGTGGACTATATTTCCTTTCTCTACTCAACTAACTTCCTTCATAAAATCCAACGAAATTAAGGCAATTCATGTAATTTTAAATAAAAAGCTTAGAAACGCACATCACATGAAATCCGTCATTAATGGTCTATTTTCTCACAAATTTTCTATGAGCTAATGCAAAAATCATGTGAACTTGCTCTATAAATCTACATAAAATGTAGATTTATCACTATTTTGCCCCTACGTTATCTATTTTGACTAGTTTACTTGTAATTAACTTATTTTAAGTCTAAAAATAAATTCCTCTTCAAATATGACCCTAATAAATTTATTTTAACTAAAATTAATTATTGTAAATATAATTTTAATTTAATATGGATAAAATTACAATTTTACCCTTGATTAACCTAATTTTTCAATTAAGGATTCAAAACTAGTCTCAATTAGCTCCTTTTTAATCTAAATTTTTTTTAGCTCATTAATTCATTATGAATGAATTTTAATCACTTATATTAAGTTAATATTTTTGTATTAAGATTAAGTAACCTGCTTTAGTCACTATTATCACCAAAGCTTACATTTTTATGACGTTTTCTTAATTAAAACTTAACCTAAAATTACTAGACTTAGATTAGGGTTCTTAATCCATTACTAACAGTTAAACTTAACATTTTATGTGCTATATGTTTACTTTCTAGAGACACAAAATATGTGTCTTGTGGCCAACTTTTCATTTTTGTCCATTAAAGCTTATGATGGGATCAAAATTCTAGTTTTTATGCTTCAAATCATCAAAAACTCAAACCAAAGTAAGGATTCCTCAAAGAACATGATATAAGTACATTATCCAACCAAGAATACATAAAAACAATAGCATATTTTGTGGAGAAAAAGGAAACAAAATAGCAAAGATTCATGCTTTATCATTCAAGTAGCCATTTTTCATCAAGAACAACACTTCAAGAGGTTAAACTCTTTGTTAAGAGTTTACCAATCAATTTTTTAACAAGAACATAACATAAAACAGTCTAGAAGTCTCCAAGAATTGTGTCATAGAGCTTTTGTTACCCAAAGCTTGAATCTTGAGTCCTTTTCTAAAGCTTCTTCAAATATGGTGTCCAAAACTCCAAACCCACAAACAAATCTATCATTTTGGAACATGGAAATGAAGAGAAAAAAGAAATGAGATGGAAAGCTTGAGACAACAATTTCATGCATCCCAACAAAGAAAAGGGATAAGAGAAAAGCTCACCTTGGTTGAAGAAGATGAAGAAAAGTAGGAACTGGGATCAATGGAAGTGTTGGAGGACTAAAGCACTTGACTTGTGAATCTTCAAAGAAGGATTTGAGAAGCAAAATAACTTCTCTTCAGGGTGAAGGGATGTTGACCAAAAGAGAGGAAAAAAAGAGAGAGTTGAGTAAGGTGAGAAAGCACTAGGTTCAAAATGAGTTGGTTTTAGGGTTTTGGGCACTTAAGTGTAGAATATGGATTCCAAAATAAATCAAATAGGTTTAATGAAATTGAAATCTTCCCTCTAATGACCTTGATGATGTTCATCCAAATTAGGGTAACCAATGGAAGTGGTATGTTTAAATTTTAACTAAACTAAAGAAAGAAGGAAGGTATGTTAATCATGTGTAAGTAAAAGGCTTACCTATTTTGGTGAAAAGTCTTTATTAGTAAGGATTAATCTATATTATTGTCTTATTAAGCTACATAAGACAATTGAATGGTAAAATGTCAATTTATAAAGTGAGGTGAGTGATTTTGGGTCTATTTCGCTCTAGAGTTGCTCCTCGTAAAATGTTCATTTGACATTAGATAAATTATAATATTTTATGCAAGAGTGTCAAAATCACTTCAAACTTTCATAGATGGTTAATTGTGATTAATAATTACTAATCATATTAATTTGAATAGTTTACAAGGGGAGGTAATCACTTGGTGATTGGAAGAGGCATTTACTAATTTGCTTAGATTGTGGTACAACAGGAGGAAGGTTTTAATTCGTCAAATTTGCAATTGGCAATAAACATCACTGCATCTTCCTTTTTTCTATTGGATTAGGGGCTTTGGTCTGGTTCAATTGTTTTATGTGATCTTTGTTTTAGAGGGGAGATTGAATTATGTCATGTGTATTTGTTTTCTTCTACTGGAGACCAAGTAGCTATCTATTTTCTGAGTTATGGTGTGTACCTATTATATATGAGTCTTGTGTTAGGCACAACTTGTGCTTAATTCAAGCATTATATCATTAATGAATCTTTTTTGCTTATAAAAAAAACTAATCATATTAATCTTCATGAAATATTTGACTATTTTCTCATAGAAATCAGTAAAAGTTTTTATTATTTGTTTCACAACACAGTCTAATTAAGAAGTGGCTAAAAAATAAGTGTTACATTTAGGTCTTTAATTTTTTCATTATTGTTATTATTATTATTATTATTATATTTTTGGTTTGGTTTATAATTTACTATTAATTTTAGTTGTTCTTTTTTACACCCAAAAGTATCACCTAATTGTATTGTTTTGTAAGGGGAAAAAAAGTGATTATCATCTTTAAAGAATGAATGTCATGCATATGAACTTATATAGAAGGAAAAAAAATAGTTCAAATAATGAGCATAGTTAGTAAAGATTTTGACGAATCCAAAATAATACGGAAGATTAATAAAAGAAAGAAAAAAAAGAAAAAATACCCAACCACCAAATTTGTTTGAAGTTATTTTTCAATTCCAGTATGTCACTGTAACTTCTCTGTGTAAGTGAATGTTGATGATGAAAGAATGATAGTGGAAAGTTTATGCTATTATGTTGAGAAAGAGGGTTAGGAGAGTCACCTTCACTATTTTATAGATTATCTCACTCCTAGTGGGGCCTTGGATGGTTTCTATTTTTTATGTTTCAAATTACACTCTTGATTATTTCATTCTTTTTATTACCAATGTTGGTTGGCTATAAAAGGGACTTTTGCACTTTATTTTAGCTTATGCAAAGAGATATTCAAGCCTCCTACATTTTATGCCTACTTTTTTCTCTTTTATTTTGTTAATTTTCCTTTGCTTTTCATTTTCTTTTGCCCTTTTTTTTTTTGCAATCCTTGCATTTTTTTTTGTTTTCTTTCCCCCTTTTCTCCATTACTTCCTCTTTTTCATTGTCTTTTTATTTGCGTTTATTCCATTTTTTCACTTTTTTTTTTCCATTCTTTCCATTTTTTGTTTTTTTTCCAATTTTTTGCACACTTTTTCCCCTTTATTCGTTTTTTCTTTTTGTCTTCACATTTTTTTATGTTTTTACTTATTTATTACTAAAATTTTTGTTTAAAACTTTTTTATAATGATTTTTCAATTATTTTTTTAAATTAGTTTGAAGATTTCATTATTATATTTTAAAAATTTAATAATAATAACAATAATTTTAATTTAATTTTTAATACAAAATTTATCAAACAAGCAAAAGAAAAGAAGAAAAATAAAGAAAAAAAAGGTTAAGGTGAAATTGGGTGTTCACTGATGGTAGTTTATATAAATCCTATATTTACTATCCTTCTTTTAGTGCACCTTAAGGGGAAATATTGAGCTTAAACAAATTCTATTATAATAGCCTCTTTTTTTTTTTTTTTTTACTTTCAACCATCTTTATAGGTGACATATTGTAAAGTGACATGACTATTGGTCCTACCTTAGACACTAGTTCTATGATAAACTTGATTTCTCTTTTAAGAGGTAAACCATGTACCTGAGGAAAAACATCATGGTAATCTCTCCCCATAGGTTAGTCTAACATATTTAGATTTTCATTTGGTTCAAGAAGCTTATCATATTCACACAAACTTCCTTTTTTAGATAAGATATCATAAGTTTTGGTGGACATGGTCCTAAGAATCTCCTTATGAACATCGACTTTAGAGTTTCTTAGACAACGAAGCCGAGAAGTCAAAAAATCATTCATAGGACCTCATAAGTAGGACAAATTTAGGACTATAGCATGCCTAAATCTTGTCAAGTGATATCACCCCCTTTCCTTGATTTTATTAAGGATTTAGGGATATATCAATGGTCCTAGCCACAGGTACCATTGATATGACCTCGGCTGTTGCTACTTTAGTGTTGGTTTAATATACAAGTGCAAAATCATCAAAGAAACAATGAGCAATGAAAATAATGACAAAAAGTTCTACATGCATATTCTAGAAACGCCAATTAAATAAAAAGTAATACACTTGTTCATCACTTAAGTGATTACCTACCTTTTAATGTGATTGGTTCCAACTAAGCTAGATGCATATCCTAGGAATACCAATCAAAGAAAAAGGAATACACTTGTTCAACACTTAAGTGATTACCTACCCTTCAAGTTTAGTTGGCTCCAACTAAGTTATGAAGTAGAATTCTATCGTTTAAAAATGATGGTATAAGATGAAAAATGAAGAAAACTTAGAAGCCAAGGAAGAGGAAGAAGGAAGTTATTCAAATGGGAAGAAGAAAATGAGTAAAAGAAGTGAGGGAAAAGTGTTGTGCATGCAAAGGAAAACCAAAGAAAGTGACTCCAATTGTCTTCACTACTACTCACAGGACTTTTTACATCGATTAGAATTAACTTTTTATATCGGTTGTAGGTCTATTATAGATTCAAGAGATACAGAATGTGTTATTTTTTACATCAAATAATGAATTGATGTAGAAAACACTTTTAACATCAGTTATGTTAATAACCAATGTAATAAGTTTCACTTTCTACATTAGTTCATGCATATAACCAATGTAGAAAGTGTCACCTTCTACATCGATTATGGTTATAACCTATGTAGAAAGTGACTTTCTACATCAGTTATAGTCATAACCGATGTAGAAAGCAGTTTCTTTTAATATACTATTTGTTTTCTTTCTTTTCCTCCCTGTATTCAAAATAGATAGAGAATATTCAAAAATAGGCTATCCACAAGCAGCCATAGACAAGTAATATGTTTTCTAAACGTATATACTAATATAAAACCATTGTAAACATCCTATAAACATATATAACCATCACAAGATCCTATAAACATCCTAAACAATTATAGAAAATTACAAATTGGTTATTTGAATGAAGAATTTTGCCCAATGATGCTAAATGTCTTGAATATCCTCCTCAAGGAATGGATCCAAATTATTGAATATGTGTAAGTTCAAATAACATAGGATAAAATGTTAGCTCATCAACTAAAACAAAACTTAATTTAACCTAACTTCTTCAAAATTGTATTACCTCTTTCCATGATTCAAGAATATTTGCAGAGACAATTGAGACCATATGTCTCATGACATAATATCCACACTCATAGCTCTTATCTTGTCTTTAACACTACAAATGAATATCGAATTTGAATATAATGAGTACTTATTATAGTAACTATTATAAAAAGTAATTGTTTATCAAGTTCTAAAGTATTTACACAGGGTAAAATCCATGCAGGCATCTTTCTAGATAGTGATACCCTACCCTCTAACCTCTGATATCCGTCCATAGCTCTATGCTAAAAAAAAAAATGTAAAATGCATTATAGGTTTCGGAGTTATAAAATATATCACAAAATAAATGCATTAGAAATAGAAAGCTTATGAATCCATTATGCTCTTAATGGGCATGCTCGTTGACTTCTTATGCAACGAACATAATAACACCACAACATTTTGCCTAGGATCCAAATATGATCCATTTCACAAGATATAGCCAAATTGGCATTACGATCCAAATAGAAATCATTTTGACAAAGACCCTAAAAATTAGTACCATCTCCCTCATCATCCTTGGGTGATTTCATTATTATTCTTTATTATGCCATTGGGTGAAACCAACTGGCCTAAACACAAACTGATGTCTCTAAAAGACCATTGTAACAGGGAAGAACTACAACATTTACGATCCAATCACACAGTCACAGAACCTAAGAATTCATATCAGACTTTCATATTTTTAAAACATGCTGTAGCAATTAATTCATCATGACTAACATACATGCCAGATTCACATCAGTAATGCATTTAAACATACAATCCAACAATTGTAGTGTAAATAAAACAGGTCATACAAGACTAAAGTTGGCATCTATTTATTCATGTCACGAACCAAATATCAAGATATCATAGAGAAGGCATTACCAGTCATACACAAGTCACACATAAGTATATGAACCCCAAAACAATAAGCTGCCTAATGAATTTTGTCACCAAACCCAACATGATTCAACAAATCACCAAAATTTACAAAGACCTCCAATCGAGATGGGACCAATTTCATTTGAAAGCTAACACATGAGGCTACAAGCCTACCAAAGGGTTTTGGCTAATTCCATCTACATCAATACCAGTTTTAGAATCAAGTCAGGCCTCATGTAAAGCGAGATTACTGCAATCTTTTCATGACTTAGTTTAGATTTCTAGTTTGTCCTAAACTTGGACATGAATTTGAACTTGGACAAGGTTAGTTCCATTCACCTTTTAGGTATAGGAAACTGGGGCAATTGATCCCAACACAAGATTCCACCTTTTACCTCTTGATTTGATGAAAACACTCACTAGACACTAAGTTGTCCTAGCAACTCCAACAGGTTTGACATACCTTAGAAGAAAATTCACCAAATATTTAAAGAGACAAAAATTGTGAGACCACAAAGGTTGGAAAGAGGACACCTAGGCTAAATTCCCACTAAAGGGCTTTAATTAAGTATTACAAGAAAACTTACACGAGTCATACAAATACAGAACAAGTGTTGTCCAGCAATTCCAATAGTCACACCCAACATAGTTTAAGACTTCCAACTTCTCATAGCCTTGAGCATGGCTTGGCATATGGCTAGGGACACTTTCAAACCCTTCTAGAGGGTGTGGACACAGGGGAATCCATTCCACAACAGGTGTGGCACCTTAGCCATCTCAAATGGACTCAAATAGTCCTTAGATGTGAAATTGCCCTACACCAAAGCGGGTTAAACCTATCTTGCCAAAATATTTGGCAAATATTCTAGGAACCAGAGAAAAATACGACACCACTTGGATTTGAAAAAGGACACTCAAAACTACAATACTACCAAAAACTAAAGGTTGGTTCCTTGAGAGTAGAACACAGGAATTAAAACAAAATAGGGTAGAATCCAACCAAATTTTAGCAAACATGCATGCATCCATACATTGTTTCTTAAGCATACAGTGTGGCCTGTAGAATGACTCAATGAGTCATTCTACCTTATAACTCTATAGCACTTTGGGGGTTCCTTTTGAATCCCCAAGGTTCGACCCAAACACACAAGAACAACCATCAACATATACACATATTCACAGTTTATCAGAAATCCATCCAAAACCCAAAGTTATTGACTTGGAGCTATAAGTTGTTAGGAGCTAGGTATTCCTAACTACCCCCTTACCTCGGGTGGTGAGAAAACCACTAGTCACAATTTGGAGTACGCTCACGAATCTCGCTCTTTTTCGTTCCTTGATCTTGCAATCGATGTTGTTTTCTCTTCGATTGTCCAATCAATGATTAGGACCTGCCAAATCAAAGCTCGTCATATTTAGATTCTAGAAATGCCATTACATTTGGCTTTCAGAGGTCCAAAGGCCCACATGCAAGACCTAAACGAGCTTCCCATGAGAAAGAAAAATGAGGGGGTTTCGAGAAGTTGACTCACTGTGGTTTTTTACGTTAAGAAATGGCTATTTCGACATGATTTGAGCTTCATCAACAAGTCTAAGGCGCTTACCTAGTCTTGGCTCAGACTCGGTATCATAGAAGAGTGGAGAAAAGTTGCATGCAAGTGGGTATTTGGGGAATTTGTGGGTGGCTCGCGGAGGAGGTGGCCTTGGTTGGTGGTGGCTCATGGTGGTCCCTGGGGAGGTTGTGACACTCATTCACATTGAACATAACCCATACTTATTTACTTATTTAAAAATGCGAGTAAGATTTTTATCCGCTTTTAATAATAGAAAATTTGTAAATTTAACAAAGTTTGAAAACGGTAGTAAAAAAAATAGAATTTGTATGTATTCATCATAAAACTGTACATCATGATTTCATAATCAGAAAAATTACTGAAATATAGGGAGATCAAAATATACATCAAAATTGTTACTACTTATTCCTAGTACATCAAAAAGATCCTAGTTAGAGCAGTGTCCGTCTACCCTTATCCCATAAAATAACAAATTATCAGACTAACCCTATAGGTCCTTACCAATAGCCGGGTCTTCATTAACCATGATCAATCATTCATAAAATGAAAAATAATGGAGTGAGGTGATTTATTCTAATATCACTTTCACATGTATGGTAGGAATTCTACCACAAAATATAGATAAAACACAGTTGACAATAAAAGGGGAACCTAAAGTTTATTCTATGTTATACAATTCTTGGCTCGATATCGATCCATACTTTCCATTAGTGGGTAATAGTTTTTAATAAAACCTGGCAAGTGACTAGGAGTACATATACCTCTCTCAACATCATCACATGGTATAGTCTTCATCATCATTGAGGAACAAAATAACAATTTAGGATATCCATTTATAGAGGTGTACTCTCACCAATCCTGGTGATACTGAGCAGTTGTTAGGGTTATACAGTTGGTCAAGTGATTGTCCCGACTCAAGAGCGCTACCTTGGCCATTAGGACGTTCATCACTCGTTACCATACCCTTTAGACCGAACCATGGGTCCCTACCTGTCATCCCGCAGTGTACCAAATTATAGCTTTCCTAGTAGGGTGCCATGCCATTACATGTCACTTGCTTTACATTATTCACTAATTTGTCACTTTCTAACTTCTCAAATAGAGGTTTCCCTAGTCTAATTTAATTTGAGCACCAATACAGTCAATATTTTTGCCTTATATTGCAGAAATTGCACAATCACATAAAATTTTAGCAGAATAACGACATAGTAATTATAATTTAATTACTAAAATTTTGGCAGAATAAAAACTAAATAAATACATTTTAATTTTCTAAATTTGAGCAGAGTAACAGCATAGCAAGTATAATTTAATAATTTAAATTTGAGCAGAGTAACAACTAAGCAATTATAATTTAATAATTTAAACTTGAGCAGAGTAACATCTTAATAAAAATTAAAGTTTAGCATCAAACATAATATAATGGTAATAGTAATTAAAATCATGCCTAAACGGGTTTAAGGGAAAACCCTTTCTACCAACATGCAAAATGACAATAATTTAGAATCAACTCCACTCCCCCCATTACCTCTAAGGTGGTTGATGAAGATAATGGAATTATTGGTGCAAAGCTCCTAGAAATAGAAATTTACTAGTTGATGGAAAACTAGTAAATTTTAAGCATAATACTAAAGTGAAAAAAGATTTAGAGAGGGAGAGAGAAGCTCTATATATTTTGGCTGGTTTATGGAGGAATGGATGGTGAGAAATCAGAATTTTGGGTGCCTATTTATAGAGAAAGGAAGGGGGTGAGGTGTCCATTTAGATGACATAAGTCATTATGTCATAAATCTCATTTTTGATTTATTTTTAATTAATTTAGGGACACATATCAAAGTTAGAGTGATGAATCAGCTATTCCTAGGTTGTGGACGTGCTCCCTTAGCTATCCAAATTCTAGATGTCAATTTTATCTGCAGATAAATTAACTGGTACCGATAAAATCACCTAAACTTGAAAAAATTGACTTTTAATATCAAAAAAATGCAATTAAATGTAAAAATGGACAAATACATTATTTTTCATCAAAAATAAATTTCTAATAATTAATTTTAATTTTTATTAATTTATTTCAAATTTTATCTATTTATTTTGCATTTTTAAGCAAAAAAATTCATAATAAATCCATTTTAATTCAATAAAGACCAAATTTTTTATGAAAATTATAAAATTAAATATTTCATATAAATAAACTGAAATTACTATTTTCACCATTTTTGAATGTCAAATCAATATTGGCTAGCTTATTAGACACCTAGGGGCATTTTGATCATTTTACACAAGAATTTCAAAAAATTTCCAAAAAATTTTCAAAATTATATTTTAATATATATGACATGATTCCAAGCTCAAATTGATATTTCACCTATATATAATATATTTTTCATTATTTTTATTTCAAAATAAAATTTTTATAATGAAAGATACTTAGTATAAAATTTTCAAAATATTTTGAAGTCAAAAAGTCTCTAAGCTACTCTCACAGTTAACTAGGGGTATTTTTGTCATTTCACAAAAATATCTCTATAAATTCCCAAAAAAAATTCTAAAATTATTATTAATTATTCTAAGTATATTGATAACTTAAAAACAATTTGTAAACACTTTTAACTATTTTTATTTATTATTATGTTATCTGACTTTTTAAGGGCAAAATGACCATTTCACCCATTTTGAGTGTTCCCCCAAAAATTTATTAAAAATCTAAACTAAGTACTACATAACTATTAAATTTTTTACATTTCCATCTAGTTTTCCAAAAATAAATACAGAATAATTAAGAAAATAATTTGATATGCAAAAAGAGGGGTGTTACATTACTCCCCTCCTTTTAGGAATTTCGTCCCCGAAATTCACTAGTTGTGTAAGGTGTTGGGAATACAACTCTTTCAAAATCAAGATTAAAACAAGATTGCTTTATACAAATCTTCTCTTAATTCTTTATCTTTGTCAGATCTCAGTTGATTCCAAGGCCATCTCTAAATACTTTCTTTGTCTATTGCAGCTTCATGATAAACAAAATATCTTATCTTAAACATATGGAGGATAATTCATAAGTTATCTCAATCCATAAGTTTATCAATTAGTATCGCCTTCTATTTAAGTGCTCAATGTAGTTTTGAGCTGGCCAAACTCATAATTACATTAAAGTCACCAATAATAGACAAGGCATAATCAAGGAATTTTGTTCAATAGTTAGAAATCCGTTATAACAAGAAATCTAGCAAATTATAACCTTGATCTTAAGGAAAGAACCATGATTGTTCAGATGATGCGTTAAAGTATAAGAAGAATTTTCTAAGAATTAAGGTTCAAGAGTCTAGGTATGACAAAGTGAGTTAATGCCTAAAGAAAAGTAACTCACCCTGAGTTAAGATAAGTGGCTGAAAAAGCATTATGAAATTTCAGAGAAATAATAATGGATGAAGAATCAACAATAGAATAAAGAATGATCAAGACAATTTTAATAAAGAAGGAATCAGTTATGAGGGTTAAGGAAGGAGTGCATACTTAAAAGCCTTAAAATTGAATGATAATATTTAGGAATGACTAGACTAATAAGATCTCAACGAAATTATTAGTGTGATCAACAAGGGAACATTGATATATCTTCGAGCTTTATTAAGGAATACAAATCATATAAAAGTTTTATAAGTCTAGAATCATTGAAGGAAATGACCAGGTTACATAATTAAGGACAAGTGATTTCGAATAATCATTGTTTTTATCAATTAATTATACAAAATGGTTTTCAAAGTAAGAGAACAATCATAAAAGGTGTAATTGAATCAATTGAAAACGAATTTATTAGTCAAGAAATAAATAGATATAAAATAATAAACAGGATGTTGTCATTTCAAGGAATGAGGTCTTTTACAACATAAAGGACAATAACATTAAAGTTTTGGTAACGACAACAAGGTTCTACATACATCATAACTACGAAGTAAAAGAACGATTTCATCCTAGAGAAAACTACCTACAAGTTACTAGTTACTTCCTAATTCGTCCGAATGGAATCTTTAATCGAAAGGGTCTCCCATCTTAAGGAACATTATCAACTTTGTCATTTTGGAATAGTCCATTTACTTGAATGAAGTTGTTAGATTGAATGGTTTTAGTTCTGCTTAAGGTAAAAACTCTTCCTATTGTCTTGGGCCTTCCAACTTGAGTTTTTTCATTGTTGTTTCCATTTTTGTTGCCATACTCCTTCTTTGGCTCCTTGTAGTTGTTCTTCCAGTGGCTAGGATTTCCATAATTATAACAGATCACAATTTTGACATGTAGTTTCTTGCCAAATGAGGTCCTCCACATTGGAAACATTGAATTGGGTTATTCGTGCCAAAAGTGGTAAGAATAGAAACGAAGTTCTTCTATCCTAAAAGATTTTTGGAAGGTTGGAATGGTCGCAAGTAGGGTTTCTCCTTGGTGAAAAATTCCTTTCTCTTATTTCTCTATGGTCCTCCACTTTTCCACTCACTTGCCTTACTTTCATATCGTCCTCATAAATTCTGCAGCGGTTCACCAATGTTGGAAACTGGGTTATCTCAAGATACCCCACTGCCTGCTTAATGTTAGGCCTCAGTCTGCTCTTAAATTTGGAGCATCGTGATCTCTCAACTCCTTCTTGGAAGTAGGGCTAGTACTTTGATAGTTCATCAAATTTTCCAATAGAGATATCGCCTTGTTTCAACTCAAGGAATTCTATTTCTTTCCTTCACCTTAAATCTTCTGGAAAATACTTTCCCAAAAACTTTTGGCGAAATATTTCCCAAGTGATTAATCTTCCCTCAGCTTCTTCTTGTTGTCTTGCATATCTCTACCAATGTTCAGCTTCTCCAGATAGCATAAAGGTAGCATAAGTTACCTTTATGTGCATTAGTGCACTCCATAGATGTGAAGATTTTCTCAATCCCTACAATCTAGTTTGAGCGCTGTCTAGATCAAATCAGCTTTTAAAAGTGGGTGGGTTATTCTTGTGAAAAGCTGCAAGTCCTCGGTATTCTGTAGGCTCATTGACTTGTCCTTGGTTCATATTTTCAAGAACTACAGCCATTCGTTCGAGTATTTGCTGAGTAGTGTCTTGTTGTGGTCTTCCAGCCATTGTCTGAAAAAGAGAATCAATGCCTTAGTTTATTGCTTTGAATAAAACCATATGTCAGCTGAGTAAAAATAATTTTGTGAAATAGTACACCAGATAGATTCCTAGGAAAGAGAGGTGGGTCACAATGGACACTCTTAAGCACCAAGTCTTTTTTAACCAGAACCCACCTAGACATGCACTAGTCACTTTTACCAAACTCAACAAACACTAGGCTTACTCTTAGCAAAGTCTTCTATTGAGTGTGCAGCCCACTCTTCATACTTCTTCTATTGAGACTTGTTTCGAACGTCCACTTTTATCTTCAGTAGTACTACATAATTTGAACTTATCTTAGATTTTAGTTTCTCAACAGAGGATATAAGAACAAACAATTTATCTTTCATTCCTGTTTTATCAACAGCAAATGAAAGAACACACAGCGTAAAGGTGGTCAAGGCCATTCCCCAGGCTTTGACAGGCAAAGACCTACTCTGATACCATTAAATGTGACACCTATTCACATTGAACATAACCCATACTTATTTACTTATTTAAAAATGCGAGTAAAATTTTTATCCGCTTTTAATAATAGAAAATTTGTAAATTTAACAGAGTTTGAAAATAGTAGTAAAAATAATAAAATCTATATGTATTCATCATAAAACTGTAGATCATGATTTCATAATCAGAAAAATTACTAAAATACAGGGAGATCAAAATATACATCAAAATTGTTACTACTTATTCCCAGTACATCAAAAAGATCCTAGTCAGAGCAGTGTCCATCTACCCCTATCCCATAAAATAACAAATTATCATATTAGCCTTATAGGTCCTCACCAACAGCCGGGTCTTCATTAACCGCGATCAATCATGCATAAAATGAAAAATAATGGAGTAAGGTGATTTGTTCTAAGATCACTTTTACATTTATGGTATGAATTCTGCCACACAATACAAATTAAACACAGTTGACAATAAAAAGGGAACCTAAAGTTTATTCTATGTTATACAATTCTTGACTCGATATCGATCCATACTTTCCATTAGTGGGTAATAGTTCTTAATAGAACCTAGGAAGTGATTGGGAGTACATATACCTCTCTCAACATCATCATATGGTATAGTCCTCGTCATCATTGAGGAACAAATATCAGTCAGGACGTCCAATTTTGTTCATGTAACATCTCGGGCGCTGATAAGAGCAGGGAGTGATCGCTGGTGCAAAAGAGATAAGGCACAGACAAGGAGCGGCTCCTGGAAGGCTTCCAACGGGAGGGGTGCATGAATGAATCGAATACACACTAGAATGAGAGGGATCCAAAGGCTGTAAATGTATGGGAGTGTATAATTGAGGATAGCTTAAGGGAATTAATAAGTACTGCCTATACCAATAAGATGCATCTACTTTTGGGTAACCCATCACTTAAGAACTCCATAGTTAAGCATGCTTAACTTAGAGCAATTCTGGGATGGGTGACCCCTGGAAAGTTTCCTAGGAAATGTGTGAGTGAGGACAAAGCACGCTGAAAAGTCTTGTGTTGGTTTGTGGGACAGTCTTCGATCCTGAAAGCGGTCAGGCATTACAAAGATCCCAAGCATTGATGAGGGTAGGGAGTGATCGCCAGTGCAAAAGAGATAAGGCACGGACAGGGAGCAGTTTCTGGCAGGCTTCTAGCCGGAGGGGCACATGAATGAATCGAATGCACGCCGAAATGAGAGGGATCCATAAGCTGTGCAGGTATGGAACTGTACAGTTGAGGATAGCTTAAAGAAATTAATAAGTGCTACCTAAAGCTGGTGGGCATGTAGCATCCCAGGCGCTGATGAGGGCGAGGAGTGATTGCCGGTGCAAAAAAGATAAGGCACAGATAAGGAGCGGCTCCTAGCAGGCTTCTAGCGAGAGAGGTACATGAATGAATCGAATACACGCTGAAATGAGAGGGATCCATAGGTTGTGTAGGTATGGAACTGTACAGTTGAAGATAGCTTAAAGGAATTAATAAGTGCTACCTATACTAACAAGATGCATCTACTTTTCGATAGCCTATCACTTAAGAACTCCACAGTTAGCCAGACTTGACTTCGAGCTATTCTAGGAGGGGTGACCTCCTAAGAAGTTTCCCAAGAAGCGTGTGAGTGAGGACAAAGCACGTTAAAAGGTCTTGTATTGGTTTGTGGGGACAGTCATTGATCCTAAAAAGCAGCCAGGTGTTACAGAGGTTGTATAGAGAAAGATAGAACTAAGGTGAGGAAGAGGTCTCGTGGTGGTTAGTTGTGGTGGAAGGGGGCGTGTGGTGCCTCGTGGAAGTGATGGCAAGCTCACAATTTGGTGGGGGTATTATGCAAGGGAGAAAGGGAAACCGAGAGGGGTAGAGGTGGCTAGTTGGTTGGTGATGGTTGGCACAGTGGTTGGGAGTGGAGGAGGACCTATGGAGGTGGTGATGTGGTGAGGGAGAAGGCTCGAGAAGGGGAAGGAGGTTGGGGAGAAGAGAGAAACCGAGATGGGGGGTGTGAACGAAGAAAAATGACGAGGGGGCAAGGGAAGAAAGCACAATATATTTGTGTGTAGCTTAGGACTTCTAAGAGTACTTAGTTATAGGTGTTGGGTTTTAAGTGTTTAGGAACTAAGTTTATAAAATGTTTGTCATACGGGAATTGTGGTGGATCAAAAAGGTTCAATGATGTATTCTCATGATCGTTATATTATGGTTAAATAAGCGTGGGACTTTACCTTAACTCTTGGAAAACTTCGAACGTGTCGGATCCCTTCGCGGGTTAGCAAAAAATCCCACTAATTATAGCTATAGTGTAGCAAGAAATCTATATGCTCATGCATATTTTAATTAAAATTGTTTATAGCCAAACATGCTTATAAGGATTTGTAATTATAATAAAATAATTGTTTGGATAAAACTTAATTTATAAACTCTTATAGTTACTCAATTTAATTTAAATAGGTTTATTTTAAGAGGTTTTGTACTCCAATTCATAAATCAAGTTATCATAGCAACACACACACACAGATATATACTATATATATATATACATACATACATACATACATACATACATACATATATATACATATATATATATATATATATACGTGTGTGTGTGTGTGTGTGTAAGCTTATAATTTTAGTAAAAATTCTTGTGTCACACACACACACACACACACACACACACACACACACACATCACACACACACACACATAAAGCTTATAATTTTAGTAAAAAATCTTGTCACACATACACACATATATATATGAAAGCTTATAATTTTAGTAAAAATTCTTGTTTTAGGATTTCCTTATAGCAACATAATTTAATGTAAAGAGATTTATTTTAAAGGTTCTATACTTAAACTCATAAATTAAGTTGCTATAACTATATATATATATATATAAAAGAAGCACTTCCAAAATAAATACCTTAGTAAAATCCCAAACGATCATTATAAGCTGAAAAGGCATAGTCATAGCTCATATATCATAAAATAGTTGCTATAGTAAATATAACTCACTATAGCAATATTTGCACTTTGTAAAACACTCACATAAGGATCGATAGCTTTAACCTTAAAAGCTATATTTATTAAATATGAGCTAATAAAAATAAAAGCACCCATAAGTAAAATATCATATCTTTAAAAAAAAAAGAACCACATCTTTAATTTAGTAAAACTAAGCTTTAATAGCTTAAACTACCATAATATATTTTTCTCAAATTCCAAAAGCTATTTTCCCTATATATCTATATATGTGCATATATATTAAACTTAATTTAAAAGGTATAAAGCTCCTTAAAGAAAAGCCTTTATAATTGAACATAATGCTCCAAATGAGTATTTTAAAGCTGAGCGTAATATAGATATAAGTATGAAGGAAATCATAATAATTTGGAACCTATTTATGCTTCTCAAAAACCTCCATTTATGATTCTCAAAAACAGGTTTAAGCCATGCTTGTAAAAAAAAAACAAAAACAGAGAAACCAAAAACGTACATGCATGCACCTAAATGAAAGAATTTTTAAATAACTTGAAATAATTTTTAAATAACTTAAAAAATACATGCATGCACCTACATGTGTGTGTGTGTGTTAAAGTATTTTTAAATAACTTGAAAGAATTTTTTAAATATTTCCGAATTAAACATTAAAATAGATTATTATTAGGAAATGTCCTTTTATACAAGGACTAAATAAGATCCTTTTGGTGAATTTAACAACCAATAAACAGGGGAAAAAATCAATGTTAAAAGAACAGGAATAAATGGTGGAATGTATACTCTTAGTATTTATTGGCAGTATAGTCAAATTATAGGACACATTAGGCATATAAAGATTTTGAGTGAAATGAACATCTTATTACCTTAAATGGACTAGTATTTATAGACGCACATCCCTCAGCAGCTACTTCATAAAAATAATGTGACATACACAACATTACATAACTGCCTATTCTCCTAAACGTTGAAACGTACGTTACAAATTCATTATATGCAAAACAACTGCCAACAACTAACGTACACTATGATCCTCATATTGAGAAAATCTTAGAAATCAGTCACTGAAGTGCCAAGTCCTTTCGATTGACACCAAAATAAGCATTCTCCAATCATCGTTAAATCAACAATCCTAGACATTTGGAACGAGTTCGTTGCGATCCAAACTCAATCTCAAAGCGTTTTCTTCAAAATTTGAACTTCAAGTATCTTTAAGACATTCTACACTTCACAAATATTTAAAATCTCACCGATACTTATCCATAAATATGTCAAGCTGATAATTAAACACAAATTGTACATATGGTGATTCAATAATTAGGACCTTAATTCCTTTATTGTTTGACCAACTCAAATTCTTCAAATCCAAATATACCCTCACTGATACTTTCAAGCAACTGTAATATAACAACAATATCACCAATCACGATCAAGATTCCACCAAAAGCCAATCTTCGTCTTCAACTTTGTCTTCTTCAACTTGATCCATCTGAAATGAAACCCCCATTTCAGAAATGCATTTGTTATCATCCTTCTTGTCCCAATCACAATCATCTAAAGTGCCAGAATAATTTACATGATAATCACTTCGGTCACCACTTTCATCTTCCGTGTAATCATCAGAAAGATGGTCAAGTGTCACGGTTGCGGACAACCCAAGAAAATCTGAATTGGGTTGATCTATGATGACCCGCCAGTGTTTGTGCAAGCTGGGTGGAGGTGGCAACCGGTGCAACGTGGTGTGCCACACTTGCCCGTGAACTTGGAGTGATTGGTTGGCTTAGAGGACACCTTTACGAAGAGTCCAGCGGTGAGAGGGGAATCAAACCGGGTGATATATCGGGTATTGTGTCTCGGGTTGAGCGGGCTTGGTAGGATCCGATAAGACCTCACCATACCGTGTTGCCGACCCTCTCTCTTCATTCTTGTTCCTTGGAGTTGTGAGCTAAAGAAATAAGGGAGGAAAATTTTTAGAAAAACAAAGAATGGAGAAATCTATGGGAGATGGATGGATGGGTCCATGCCTATATACAGTGTTTGATTTGGAAAGGAGTTGAACTTGGGGCGCAAGGTACATTAGCATAAACTTGTAGACCAAGTATTTATGATGGAAAGAATGAAGATTTTTGACAACTTTTTTTAATCATTTAAGGGTTGTGTTGACTTTTTATCCAAACTTGTTGTGGGTGGTTTCTATGTCGCTGTTGACGCAATTTATAGGAAATTTTCATTTGGGTGGACATGAACTAGAAACCATCTACACGTGTCATTACTGGATTCAAACAAAAGGAATCCTCAAAATAAATGTAATGAAATTTAAAATTTTTTTTGCAACACCCTCTTTAAATATATTTTTATTATTAGTTAAATTTATTAAAACTCCCAAAATGATATGGGACTCATTAATTATTTATCAAGACTCACTTCATAATTTTGTATTTTAAATAAATTTTATTCAATAATAGATTGAATGTATTTGAAGAATATATTAAATATTATAATACTAATACTTCTCCAAAGGTTTAAAATCCAGAGTATTAAATAAAGTTAGATTGGTTAATTGTGCCCCCCAACATCTAAAAATTATAAAAAAAACGAAATTAATAAAAAAATTTAATGCATTAGTGCAAATAATTATTTAATTAAATATAGACAAACTTGTTTAAGATGAAAACCATATGAACAAAAGAAATATTTATATGTGTTTCGACCTCAAGTCCGTTAGTATCGTTAGGGTCATTGCATCTAAGGTATTGTCTGCTTTGACGTTTGATGAGCCTCACAGTTTTGTCCTTAAAAGGCGCCTTGGTGGGTTAAGAAGAGGAGGGTGTTTATAAACTACCCTTGGCCTCGACTACTAAGTGATGTGGGACTTTTTGGCGTATCGGAACAAGCCCCCCAGTCGTAGACAATACCTTTAACTCGCCATCCAGAGTTGCGGCCGACTTCCTCGCCTCGGCGGCCTCAAAGAGAAGCGTCTCATTGGCTCGAGAAGTCTCGGCCAGCTCAGTCTTCGCCACTTCTAATGTGGCCTCCAACCTCTTGATCTTGGTTTCCTTTGACTCCACTAATTAAGTGGAAGATCGGGCTCGATCTAGCTCAGCCGCCCAAGACTGAACGATTGCCTAGGAACGAGCCTGGAACACCGACAGCACCTCCAAGCTCACCAGCGGATGGGCCTCCCGAAGAGTGTTTTGATCGACCTCTGAAAGGGAGCTGAGGCCCAACACCCTATAAGGATCAAAGTCACGAGCCCAAAAGGAGTTAAGACCCTTAGTAATAGCAAAGAAGGCGGGGTGGGCTGTAACACCCTATTTTCTTAATGTGTGATTCAATGTTTTAATAATTAAAAAGTATAAATTAATATGATACTGGTGAATAAAATGGATAAATAAGTTGTGTTGTATGCGTGTTGTTTTGTATTGGCTATCTTGGAAATTCTTGTTTGAGTTTAGGGAATTAAGAAATGTGCTTGAGCCAAATTGAGAGTGTTGCTAGTGTTTATTTGAGTTGTTGAGAGATACACAGTTGAGTTGAACCAGTTGTGAGTAGTGAGAGATAGTTAGGTGGACTATGGGTTTTAGTGGGCCCAAAGTTGTTGGGGGAACCCAGGGAGAGTTTAAGACCCTTCCCTTTCCTTTTCCCACCATTCTTCTCCCTTCTTATATACTCTCATTCCCCATTCTCTCAAACTCTCCCAATTTCTGCCAAGCCAGAGGCAAGATTCGTGACCCTATATCATTCTCTTGGTGAGGAATAGTGTTTGCTCGAAAGATTTGGCTTAAAAATTTTGCCTTGCTCACATTTTCTCTTCCCCAAATTCGGATTCAAAACTTTTAGGAGATAAGGGAAGCTTACATTGGTTGAATACTTGTTGTATGAACGCTGTAATACGTATATGTCGTTGTGGAATGGATTGAAACATGTGATTTGGCTGAGTTTTGATTAAAATAGGTTTCTTTCTAATTTGATGATTTTCTATTGAAATAATGTATGGTTTGTTGTATGTGTTTACTATGTGGTTGTATGCTGTTGTGTGGTCATATTTGACCTCTGTGTAATTGCTTTGGGATATATATGAGTTGAAAGTTTGGATTTTTTGGGTTTTTCGAAGAGAGTTCTGTTTCTGTTGTCGGAGATTCGCTGAGCGAGTGCGTGGCTCGTTAAGTGAGTGCTTGTGAATCATGGTGATGGCTGTAATGTAACGGAGATTTGCTAAGCATAATTCTGTTCACTGAGCGAGTGTTCATAGAAATCTAGAAATTTTCCAGAAGAGAGTTCCCCTGAGCGAGTACATGGCTCCTTGAGCGAGTGTGGGTATCCTAGAATACCTGGGAGTGATTTGCTAAGCAAATTGAGAGCCCTAAAGAGTGGTGCTCTCTGTTGCTAGAGGTTCGCTGAGCGAACAACATGTTCACTAAGCAAGGAGCTGTGTGCAAATTCTGGGCTATTCTCTAGAATGGATGTTCGCTGAGCGAGTAGGTGACTCGTTGAGCGAAATGTGGTCGAGAAGATCTAGAAAAGGTCCCTGGAGCGGATTCGCTGAGCGACTTCAGTTGTCGCTAAGCAAGTGACCCTGATTCGTTGAGCGAGACTCATGGTCGCTGAGCGAAAACCTTCACAGGGGAAAGTTGGTCCTCTGTAAAGAAGGTCTGCGCTGAGTGAGCAAGGGGTTTACTGAGTGAACATAGTGTTCTGTTTGTGTTTAATGCTGATATGTAGTTGTGTAAGTTATGGTTGAAAAGGGACTCCTAGAGTGAGTCTAAGGGTAAGAATGTGGGAGAGGTGGCAGGTTGCTTGGATAGGACCTCCACTTGACGTGAAAGTTGTTGTTGTCTAGGGTTTTAACTATTTTGATGTGGGCTACTTAGATAGGGCCCTAGAATGGCGAGTTGCTTAGATAGGACCTCCACTAGTTGTGAATGATTAGTTGTGAGAGATTTCTCATGAGGTGGGTTACTTGGATAAGGCCTTACCTGTGGACTATGTTGAGGCTGGCTTAGGCCTGCACAGTGTTGGTGGATGTTGTTTGGTCATGTGAGGTAGCTGACGATGGACCTCAGGCCATGAGTTGTATTGATATACATATATAGATGTGTTGTATGTGGTTTGGTTGTAGTTGAATGGATATGGTATATGATACATGCATTCATGCATGAGTTGGTGACTGAGGTAGTTGACGATGGACCTCATGCCGTGGTGCGGGTAGGCACGCAAGTTGGATGGTTGACCGAAGTTGTAGCTCAGATAGGACTCCAACCTAGTGCTGGATGAGATGTGGGGCAGCTGACAATGGGCTTTTCGGGATGAATGAATGGGATATTCCGCAAGAAGCCAAGGCGGTGCAGGGCTTGTGTCGCGGTAAGCCACCACCCACATACACTCATCTTGACAAACCACTAAGCTTATCCATAGAGTAGAGTTTGGAAATCCCTGAATGGTGCTTAGACAGGCCACAGTAGGGGGTGAGACCTGGCTGATCGCCCGAGATGTTGTAAATCTTTCGAGAGTTGTGTCATCATGCATTGACATAGTAGTGGTGATAAAATTGTTATGATATGAGGCGTACAATTGAGAATGCTTAACATGTGGATGCTTGTTGTATATGTGTGTATATGTATGTGAATGTAAATGTTGAGCATTCGTTGTCAATTATTGGTGAACGTATACTGTATTGTTGTTTTAGTAAGCTTACCCTTGCCTTGTTTTGTTGTTGTTGTTGGATATCCCGTCGCTGTTGTTGTGATGGTATGACTGTGATGATCACGTCATATGGCGTGGGAGCAGATGGCGATGCTTCCCTAGATCTAGTGTCTCAGAGTTGAGGATGGAGCTGAAAGCTGGAGATGTTTGGCTTGAAAAGCCAAGCCTTGGTTGTTTTATTGTATGTTCAGTTTTCTTTTGATGGGTTTTTGTATAGGGTGATCAGCTATAGGGAGTGAGTTTTGTACCCCTCTCCTATATATTGGCTTTTGTTTTGCTATGGCCTAGAGTGAATTCCCTTACTATTCTCTATTGACTATAGCTTTTGAGGTGATGAATGGTAAAGGAGATATAGATGAGTCTCTCAATGATGTAATTAATTTACACGTATGAATGCATAGGATTTTATTCACCTGATATAAGGATAAGATGTATGTTAGTAGGGTTGTTTAGTAACGACGGTCGGGTCATTACAATTTTGGTATCAGAGCTGGTCATGTCTTTTGGTTGGCTTATGGGGAATAGGTCTAGTATACTTTGTTGCGTGTCTCTAATGTGTTGATTGTTTCTATTATGTTGAAATGATGTGGATCCTTCCATGAGAGGAGTGATGATGTTTGAACAGTTCTTGAGGTGTTGTTGCCATGGTTGGTTTTGTAGGATCTCGATGAGGGGATCTAACCCACCTCTACCTCTAGTTGACTTTTCACAGATTGCCAGGGCTATGGAGGCGATGGTTGCTGCTATGGCCCAACAGCAAAATACTGTGGCCCAGCAACAAGCTGCCATGGCTCAGCAGCATTAAGCTACGATGGAGTAATTGGAGTTATCCCGAGCCACTGCTAAAGCTACTCGTGTAGTGGTGCCACCCGAGTTCCAAGGGTTGGCTGAGTTTCGAAAGAATAACCCTCCTCAGTTCAAGGGCGAGTCAAATTTGGATGCAGCTGATGCAAGGGTACGGGAAATGGAGAAGATCTTTAAGGCAATGGTTTGCCTAGATGACCAGAAAGTCACCTATGCCACGTACGTGCTAGTCGGAGAGGCAGAGTACTGGTGGCAAAAAGCCCAATAGTTGATGAAGGCCCAAGGTGAGGCTGTCACTTGGGCTAGTCTTTGAGAGCGCTTCTTGGAGAAGTACTTTCCAGCCAATGCCAAACATGCTAAGGAGATGGAGTTCTTAAGGTTATACCAAGGGAACATGATAATGAGAAAGTATGCGAGTAAGTTCAAATACTTGGCTCATTTTACTCGCAGGCAACCACAGAGGAGTGGAGATGCTACAAGTTTGAGGAAAGCTTGAGGCATGAGCTAAAGTGGATGATAGTCCCTATGGCTATTAGAGAGTTTCTCACACTGGTGGAAAAGTCAAAGATGATGGAGCAGTTGGAGTCTGGCCATCAGGTGATAAGGACTTAGAGTAGTGGATCATCTGGATCCAAGAGAGGAGGGCATCAAAGGAAGCCTTATAGTAGCCTTAGGGACAACAGCAGCCCCCTAGGTCTCAGCAGTCTGGGGTTTTAGCTTTTTAGAGTCATTCGTCGATCATGCCCCAAACTAGGATGTCGGAAGTTAGATACTTCAAGTGTGGAGGGCCACACTATGCTGGTCAATGCTCCTTAAGGAACAATGTGTGCTTCAAGTGTCAGTAGCCTGGGCTCAGAGCTAAGATTGTATGGCCACAGTGAAGGCGGAGTCTGCTATGAACGCTGCGAGAGCTATGAGTGTAACATCCCGGGCACTTATGAGGGTAGGGAGTGATCGCCGGTGCAAAAGAGATAAGGCATGGACAAGGAGTGGCTCCTAGAAGGCTTCAAATGGAAGGGATACATGAATGAATTGAATACACATCGGAATGAGAGAAGGATCTAGAGGCTGTGCAGGTATGGGACTGTACAGTTGAGGATAGCTTAAAGAAATTAATAAATGCTACCTATACCAACAAGATGCTTCTACTCTTTGGTAGCCTATCACTTAAGAACTCCATAGTTAAGCGTGCTTAACCTGGAGCAATTTAGGGATAGGTGACCTCCTGGGAAGTTTCCCAAGAAGCATGTGAGTGAGGACAAAGCATGCTAAAAAGTCTTGTGTTGGTTTGTGGGGACAGCCGTTGATCCTGAAAGCTGCTAGGCGTTACAAAATAGTATCAGAGCAAGGCCTCTCTCCCAGTACGATGTGGTTCAAGGACAAACCAAGCAGAAGCTAGTGGGCATGTAACATCTTGGGCGCTGACGAGGGTGGGGAATGATCATCGGTGCAAAAGAGATGAGGCACAAAGAAGGAGAAGCTCTTGGCAGGCTTCTAGTGGGAGGGATACATGAATGAATTGAATACACACCAGAATGAGAGAAGGATCCAGAGGCTGTGCACATATGGGACTGTACAATTAAGGATAGCTTAAAGGAATTAATAAGTGCTACCTATACCAACAAGATGCATCTACTTTTCGGTAGCCTATCATTTAAGAACTCCATAGTGAAACGTGCTTAACTTGGAGCAATTCTGGGATGGGTGACCTTTTGGGAAGTTTTCTAGGAAGCGTGTGAGTGAGGACAAAGCACACTGAAAAGTCCTGTGTTGGTTTGTGGGGACAGCCGTTGATCCTAAAAGCTACCAACCGTTACAACGAGACCCACAGCAACTGGTCGTGTGTTTGCTATGAATGGAGTGGAGGCCTCTCGTTCTAATGATTTGGTTTGGGGCGAGTGTGAGATAGCTGGTAATTCTTTACCCATGTTGTTTGATTCAAGTGCCACATGCTCTTTTATTTCTTTTGAATGTGTGGAGAGGTTACAACTGCCTACCTATCCTTTGTCATTTGATTTGCTTGTTTCCACACCGACTGCTACTCCTGTGGCTACCTCAGTTGTTTATGCTAATTGCCCGGTCGTTGTTAGTGGGCACAGTTACAAGGTCAACTTGATTAGCCTTCCTTTGTCTGAGTTAGATGTGATTTTAGGGATGGATTGGTTGTCTTCCAACCATATTCTGATTGATTGTGCCAGAAAGACCCTGATCTTCCCTAGTTTTGAAGATTCTGGATTTGTCTTTGGCAACCAAGCTCAGACTTCCTTGCAAGAAGGAGCTTAGGGATTTATAGTTCTATCTTTTTTAGGGGTCAAAAGTGACTTGGATTTGAACTCGGTGTTAGTGGTTCAAGAGTTTCTTGAAGTTTTTCCTAAGGAGGTGCCTGGTATACCTCTACAAAGAGAAGTGGAGTTTGCAATAGACTTAGTTCCGAGAACGGGGCCGATGTTGATGGCTCCGTATAGAATGGCGCCAGCAGAGTTGGTTAAGTTGAAGAAGCAAGTAGAAGAACTATTAGAGAAGAAGATGATTAGACCAAGTGTTTCCCCTTAGGGAGCAACAATGTTGTTGGTAAAGAAGAAGGATGGTAGTTCAAGGCTATGTGTGGATTATCGACAGTTGAACAAGATCACCATCAAGAACAAATATCCATTGCCAAGGATTGATGATTTGATGGACCAGTTGAGAGGGGCTAAAGTGTTTTCAAAGATAGACTTGAGGGCTGGGTATCATCAGATAGGACTAAAGGACAAAGACGTACCGAAGACTACTTTCAAGACTCGGTATAGGCATTATGAGTATGTAGTGATGCCATTTGGAGTGACTAATGCTACTGCCATATTCATGGACTACATGAATAGGATTTTCCACCCTTTCTTGGACAAGTTTGTCGTTGTAAGAGCACTTCAGAACGGTGTTGGGTATCTTAAAGGAGAAGCAACTATATGCCAAGCTGTCCAAGTGTGAGTTCTGGTTGGATGAAGTGAAGTTCTTAGGGCATGTGATATCGGCTGGTGGAATCGTAGTGGACCTTGAGAAAGTGGGAACTGTGTTGCAATGGGAATGTTCAAAGACTGTTACAGAGATTAGGAGTTTTGTTGGGTTAGCCGGGTACTACTAGAGGTTTATAGAGGGTTTCTCGAAGATAGTTGCACCGTTGACCTAACCCGCCCGTAAGGATCAACCATTTGCTTGGACCAAAGCTTGTGAAAAGAGCTTCCAACAGTTGAAACAGAGGTTGACGACCTCGCCAGTCTTAGTGTTGCCTAATCCTAGTGAGCCTTTCAAGGTTTATTATGATGCTTCTCATCAAGGATTGGGGTGTGTGTTGATGCAACATCGAAAGGTCGTGGCTTATGCATCGAGACAATTGAAGAATCATGAGAGGAATTATCCTACCCATGATCTAGAGTTGGCTACTGTGGTGTTTGCCTTGAAGATATAGAGGCACTATCTATATGGTGCCAAGTTTGACATGTTCAGTGATCACAAGAGTTTGAAGTACCTGTTCGATCAGAAGGAACTGAACATGAGGCAAAGGCGATGGATGAAGTTCCTGAAGGATTATGATTTCCAGTTGATGTACCATCCTGGTAAGGCAAATGTTGTGGCTGATGCTTTGAGTAGGAAGAAAATGCATATGTCGGCCTTGATGGTGAAGGAGTTGGAGTTAGTGGAGAAGTTCAAAGACCTGAATTTGTATGTGGAGATGTCGCTTAATCGTATTCGTTGTGGTATAATCATGATGGCTAGTGGTTTTCTTGAGATGGTTAAGGAGAAACAGTTGCTAGATCCTAGTCTTTGTAAGACTACGGAGTTATTGGGCATAGAGAGGGTTGTAGATTTCAATTTGGGTGCAGACGGTATCTTGAGATTCAAGGGTAGAGTATGTATACTGCAAGATTCCAAGTTGAAAAGGCTTATTCTAGATGAAGGTCACAAAAGCAAGTTGAGTTTACATCTGGGTACCACCAAAATGTACCAAGATCTGAAGAAGATGTTCTAGTGGTCAGGCATGAAGAAGGATGTGGCAGAGTATGTGGTAGCATGCTTGACCTGTCATAATGTCAAGGTAGAGTACCAAAGACCCAATGGGTTGTTGCAGACGATGGAGATATCGAAGTGGAAATGGGATAGCATCACCATGGACTTTATGTAACGACCCACTGCCGCTACATAACAACTTTTATACTTTATCTCTTGGAAGGCTTCTTTTAATAATGATATTAGATTAAGTATTATAAAAATACGTCTTTGTTTTTCGCTTTCTTCATCTTTAGAGATAATAATAGAAAAAACTATTCATTCCAACCAAAATAGTTACATCAATGTATACATCAAGAAATCAAAAGAAAATACATACACCAACATTATTAAACATTTTTATATCAATAAATACAGGATACAAACACTCTCTCTATAGTTGGTCACACTTTACATTCTTTTAATAGAAATAAACAATAAAAGGAATATCAATTCCTCTAACGAACAAAAGTAACCCTCCATACTTGTTCCATCTCCCCACTGGCTGAGGCGAAGCTTTATCATCAATTAAGAGAAGCTAAACCTGCCAAAAACTCAACATCTGCTCCCACGCCAAAGACGTGATCATCACAGGCACGAACCACACGTGCAAACAATGCAAGGGTAAGCTTACTTGAAATAATAAAACATATATTTTAAAAGTAAAGTAATAGAAAAATCCCCTCGTTCCATATCAATAATCAAATAGGAAATAGAAACAACATCAACAAGGCATTATCCATACCTCTACCATCACCTCCAACCATAATAGCAACCACGACAATAAACCACCACAACAACAATACTACCTCTGGTACCAACATACATCACAACCACAATTACCAAGAAATTATAACAACAATGACAACATTACCACCACTAACATCATTAGTTATAGACGAAAACTTCATTTATATATAAAAATTCAAATAAAGTTTCATGATATATAGTCACATTCTTCCTTAGTGATATCAATCACAATACTAATGCATCATACTTTCAACCTCTACATATCCAATCCACAAACACAACAGCCTGAGGTCCATCGTCAGCTACCTCAGTACCCACACAACAACATGAGGTTCATTGTCAGCTACCTCAGTTCTCAATCCACACAATGGCATGAGGTCCATCATCAGCTACCCCAGCCACCTGTCCATACCATGGCCTGAGGTCCATCGTCAACTACCTCAGTCACCAATATATGCATACCAATGCATGTATCACCACAGCATGAGGTCCATCGTCAGCTACCTCAGCCGTCTAATCACAACACGACATGAGGTCCATCGTTAGTTACCTCAGCCGTCAACATATACATAAATGCATGTCTTTCAATACAACATCAACACGGCCACAACAAATCAACCACAACAATCATCATCAACCCATGCAGGCCCAATCCAGCCTCTTGCATGGTCAACAAGGTATCTTACCATCACAACATATTACGACTAGTGGAGGCTCTACCTGAGCAACCTTCCACTCAATTGCCATTTTTCCACATTTTATCAAACCAATTCACAACAATAATAAAGAAAACCAAGAACCAAGTTTAGAAGAATAATATCAACATGTGGAGGTTCTATCTAAGCAACCTTCCACGTCAACATATACCCAATAACAACCACTCAACCAAATTATTCATCCATATCCACATGCATATTTATTTATATGTCACACCATCATACCACAATAGCTTGAGGCCCATCTAACCTTAGCCAACCACATATTCATTCAAAATATATATATCTTCACAACAATCAACTCAATCACAATACACTGCAACAATAACAAAGTTCATACTTTCATTTTACATCAACACAAACCTCTTAAATCAAGCACACATGACAAATATGTCTTTCTTTTAAAGCTAAACATCTTTCCAATATTTCAAAGGATCACACCTAAACATCAAATCCAAGGTAATCGACTACCTTTCACATTCTTTTTCTTCTTGAATCTGAGTCTCATTCAACTAAAATAACAAAACTCAAATTTTTGCTCACAACAACTTTGTCGCTTGGCGGCACAATACTACCTGCCCAGCGACAGATTACCAGAGACCTATTTTTGGTCTCTGGCTGAACGTCGCCCGGCAGGGTGAAGCTGTCACTCAATGGGAGAAAATCGTCACTTGGCGACGTTCTTTTAAAAGCCATTTTTTGGGCTTGGGAAGAACCTCTCCCGGCGGGAAGGGGCTGTCGCCCGGCGTCACTCACGATGCGAAGAGTATTTGGCCTTCGATTCTTCAATCCCATGAGTTCTAATTGCTATACAATCATTCTAAATCAATTCTAAACACTTTTATTGCATTTATAACCGATTATATGACAATTTTTAGCCATAAACAACCTCAAATCTCAAAATCCCTTTTTGAAACCCATTCTTCCCCAAAACTTACATACGCAAGATTTTCACCAAAATCAATCGATTCCAAAGTGTTAAATCAACATATCAACGACCACAAACATGAAATCAAACATTAGTAAGCTTCCCTTACCTCAAAAGCTTCCAAACTTGAATTTTGGTCCTTTGAGAAAACTTCTATCTTGAGCTAAAATCTTCCATAGATTTGTCTCTTCTCTCCCCACAATCACTAAGTCAGGCTTAGAAAGCTTCCAACACACTTATCAACCTCAAATCTATAGAGAGAGATTGAGAGAGAAATGAGGAAAGAGAAATTGAAGAGAGAGAAAAAAAATGAGAGAATGAAGGGTTTCACCCCCCTCCTCCTTTTATATCCGAGCTCCCCGGAGCTCTCATACGAACTTTTGGCCCAAATCTCACCCAATCACTTGCCTTGTCCTAAAACTGATTTAACTCAACTGTTTTCCTCCCAAAACCCCAAAATCAAACTCTCCACACAATCACATTAGCTTAAGTACATATCTTAAGTTTCTTACTTTTAGTTATTAAAATACTTAATCAAGTATTCGGAGAAACGGGGTGTTACACTTTGTGATGAGCTTGCCTAAGACGGCAAGATGTGTCGATGCTATTTGGGTCATTGTTGATAAGCTAACGAAGTGTGCTCACTTCTTGCCTATTAATATCAAGTATCGCTTGGAAAGATTGACGCAGCTGTACATCAAGGAGATAGTAAGGTTGCATGGAGTGCCTTCGAGCATTATCTCTAATAAAGATCCAAGGTTCACGTCGAGGTTTTGGCAAAGCTTGCATCAGGAGTTGGGTACGAAGTTAAGGCTTAGTTCTCTTATCATCCACAGACGAATGGCCAGTTTGAGAGGACGATTCAGTCCTTGGAAGACCTTTTGCAAGCGTGTGTGTTGGATCACCTTAGAAGTTGGGACAAAATTCTACCTTTGGTAGAGTTTACGTACAACAGCAGTTTCCAAGTGAGCATAGGGATAGCATTGTAACACCCTAAGGGGTATTACCGTAACTAAGCCTAGCTTTTTAAGAACAAAAAAGAAATACTTAAAAACATAGAAACATGTTAAAGCGACTCATAAATATAATTAAATATTATATACGAACAATACAATGAGAAAAATACATGCCTAATACAACTCATCTATCACCCGAAGGTGTCAAATAAAACATAAAGAGGAATACAAGAAAACAATATAAACTAGACTACATCTTCTTGCACGTGACTCCAAGCTCCACCTGTATATGTCTTCACTTGTATCTTGAAAAAAATGGGAAACTTAAAGGAGTGAGACATAATTTCTCAGTGAGTGCTCTAAGGGTTCTAGGGCTAGGTCAGACTCTTCTACTCGGACAACCCTCATTACTTATCTCTCATGGCTTTAGCCTCACTAGGCCTCTCATAATAATCCATACCTATGGTCGGGTCTACACCTTTCAATAATTAGTGTTTCCTATTAACTCCTCTCTCATTCTCACAATTGTTATACAATCTTACTATCTCATTCTTAACCTAAGAACTCTTTTTTACCCAAAACTTTCTCTAATATTTAAAACCTTCATGTTTAGATTTTACTCTCCTTCCTTTTTATATTTAAGGTTATTCTCTAGGGGTCAAGTCTAAGGTCACAAACATTCTAAAATACTTTTGACACTCCCTTAACACTCACCTTAATACCCTCATTTTGTTCTCTCTTACTTGTCTTATACCTTTCTATTACGTTGTGTGAGGATTCACTCTTTCTCTATCTTATTCACAACTATTATTATCCAACTAGAACCCTCATAACACTATCCTAGGGCCTAGACTCTCACTTATCCTTAAGGTAGCAAACACAATTTTAATTACAAGCATACATTTATTTCACATATTTTGCCTAGTAACTAGACATACGCATCGTTTTTTTTCATCAAACAAACATGACATACATTCATAACATAAGCACATATGCATAATCTCGACACTTCATCACAAGACACAATTACATTTTCACACGTGTTCACATTACATCAATCGCTCATGAAGGTCACACAGACTTCATATAATTACAATTGTAGCACACTTCAACATATCACACGATAACAAGATACATATGCATGCTATGTTCCTAAACCACTACTTATGCACATGTGGCACCAACCTAAACTTTTCAAAAAGTAGACTAGGAGTAAATGTAGGCCATAAGAAGCGTCATCGGTACCAATGCCTTCGGTTTTCGCACCCTTAACTAGTATGATGTCCCCCGGTGACTAGTCAGGGTTACCCAATTTTGCCAGTACGCGCCGGCTCCATGGGATCAGCATGGACCATTGGAGTTTTCCCAACCGGATAACCCCTAAGGCTAAGGTTAGACAACCCATCATGGCCTCCACCAGCCAGATTCCTACATACTTTCCTCATCACATAACTCAAATGTTATGATGCATGGTCACGAATAATGCTTACAACTTTTTATAGACTTTTATCATGAAACATTGGCACAATTTCATATCACACTCAGTTTTTTCAAGGTAAATAATAATCATACAATATAAGCTCAACAAGGCATAAGAAAACAAACAACAATGAGTTAAAAACTGCAAAAAGGAATTCAAAAACACAAAGAACGGAATAACAAAAGTCGTATTCGCCTAGCAGGACGGAAGTCCCGCCTTGTAGTCCAGCGAACTAGCCTGGCAGGTATGCGTTGGAACCCAACCTGCCTAGCGAGTCCGCTCAGCCTAGCGTCAACGCAGAATCCAGTTTTTGAAAAAAGTTACCCAGCGGCTATCTAATCCTGCCGGGCGGATCCGAGGTACTAATTTTAATTTATTTTTCCTATTGTCTTTGGGTTCTAAATGCTTCAAGATAAATAATTAGATTCTTAATCACTCTTTTACATTGATAATTGGTCAATCTAATCTACAATTTCCTTACTCCCTCACAATCCCCTCAAAACCCATCAAATCCCTAAATTCAGGAATAAGGAAGGAAAAAGATAAATAGATGAACAAGAACAATATAAAGGATGAGGAAAGACATGGGGGAGAGCACTCACCTTTATGGACATGCAAAGCTGAATCTTAGGATTTGGCTCCTCCGGTTTCTATCCCTCCTCTTTCTCTTTCTCTTCTTCCTTTTCTCCTCATACTCTCTCTACCTTCTTTCTTCTTCTATTTTGTGACAACTAAACCTAACCCTCATTCTCTATTTTCTTCTTATAACATGTGGGTGGGTATGTGGCTTAGTGGGCTTTAGTCCCTTATTGGGCCCTAGATGCTCTTTTGGGTTCTATGATAATATTTCTATTAATTTCTAATGCTAAGGTGTTAATAACAATAACACTAATAATAACAATAATATAATAACAACACCATAACAAAGAATTAATAAATATAATAATAACAACACAACACAATAATAATAATAATAATAATAATAATAATAATGATAGGAACAATAATAAGAATAATAAGTGATCTAATAACAATAACTCTTAAAACGTCTATTGTTTAATAACACATGGGAAAGGTCTTACTAAGAGCTACCTCGTGGTTTATTTCTAGTACTTGAAATTTGGGGTGTTACAAGCATCGTTTGAAGCCTTATATGGTCGAAGATGTAGGATGTCGTTGTGTTGGAACCAAGGCGGAGAGAGTATGCTTGTGGGGTTAGAGTTGGTACAACAAATGACAGAGAAGGTGAAGAGGATACAGGAGAATATGAAGATTGCCCAGAGTCGTCAGAAATCGTATGCTGATAGGTTGAGGAGGCCGCTAAAGTTTGAGGAGGGCAACCATGTCTTCTTAAGAGTCATGTTTGTGACTGGAGTAAGAAGGGCTATCAAGTCTCAGAAGCTCACTCCTAAATTTCTTGGTCCTTACTAAATCCTTCATTGAGTGGGACCCGTTGCTTACCAGATAACTTTATCGCCTTTCCTATCTAATATGCACAATGTTTTCCACGTGTCTCAGTTGAGGAAGTATATCCATGACCTTACACACGTCATAGAGCCCGATTTAGTGCAGGTTCGAGAGGACTTGACTTATGCGATGTTACCAATGAGGATCATGGATAGAATAATGAACAGCTTTAAGGCAAGGATATCCAGTTGGTTAGAGTGGTGTGGAATGACGTAACTGGAGAATCCACGTGGGAGTTGGAAGAGAAGATGAAGAAGCTTTATCCGAATCTTTTCCAAGGTAAGAGGATTTTCAGGGACCAAAATTTTTCTTGTTGGGGAGCATTGTAACACCCTATTTTATTAATGTGTGATTCAGTGTTTTGATAATTAAAAAGTAGAAATTAATATGATACTAGTGAATAAAACAGGTAAATAAGTTGTGTTGTATGCATGTTGTTTTGTATTGGCTGTCATGGAAATTCCTATTTGAGTTTAGGGAACTGAGAAATGTGCTTAAGCCAAATTGAGAGTGTTGCTGGTGTTTATTTGAGTTGTTGAGAGATACACAATTGAGTTGAGCCAGTTGTGAGTAGTGAGAGATAGTTAGGTGGACCATGGGCTTTAGTTGGCCCAAAGTTGTTGGGGGGGCCCAAGGAAAGTTTAAGACCCTTCCTTTTTCCTTTTCCCACCATTCTTCTCCCTTCTCACATACTCTCATCCCCCATTCTCTCAAACTCTCCCAGTTTTTGCCAAGCCAGAGGCAAGATTCGTGACCCATATCACTTCCCCGGTGAGGAACAGTGTTTGCTTGGAAGATTTGGCCCAAAAAGTTAACCTTTTGCACGTTTTCTCTTCCCCAAATTCAGATTCAGAACTCCTAGGAGGTAAGGGAAGCTTACATTGGTTGAATACTTGTTGCATGAATGCTGTAATACATATATGTTGTTGTGGAATGCATTGAAACGTGTGATTTGGCTGAGTTTTGATTGAAATGTGTTTCTTTCTAATTTAATGATTTTCTGTTGAAATATTGTATGGATTATTGTATGTGTTTAATATATGGTTGTGTGCTGTTATGTGGTCAAATGTGACCTCTGTGTAATTGCTTTGGGATATATATAAGTTGAAAGGTTAGATTTTTGGGATTTTTCGAAGAGAGTTCTATTTCTGTTGTCTGAGATTTGCTGAGCAAGTGCTCTTGAATCATGGTGATGGTTGTAATGTAAGGGAGATTCGCTTAGTGAAATTCTATTCACTGAGCAAGTGTTCATAGAAATCTAGAAATTTTCCATAAGAGAGTTCCGCTGAGCGAGTACATGGCTCCTAGAGTGAGTGTAGGCATCCCTGAATACATGGGAGCAATTCGCTGAGCGAATGTCAGATTCGTTGAGTGAATTGAGAGCCTTGGAAAGTGGTGCTCTTTGTTGCTTAAGGTTTGCTGAGCGAACAACATGAGCGCGTATGCAAATTCTAGGCTATTCTCTAAAATGGCTGTTCACTGAGCGAGTAGGTGACTCGCTGAGCGAATGTGGTTGAGAAGATTTGGAGAAGGTCTCTAGAGTGGATTCGCTAATCAACTCCAATTGTCGTTAAACGAGTGACCCTAATTCGCTGAGCAAGACTCATGGTCGCTGAACGAGGACCTTCACAGGGGAAAGTTGGTCTTCTATAAGGAAGGTCCGTGCTAAGCGAGCAAGGGGTTTGCTACGCGAACACAGTGTTCTATCTGTGTTTAATACTAATATGTAGTTGTGTAAGTTATGGTTGAAAAGGGACTTCTAAAGTGAGTCTAAGGGTGAGAATGTGGGAGAGGTGGCAAATTGGTTGGATAGGATCTCCACTTGATGTGAAAGTTGTTGTTGTCTAGGGTTTTAACTATTTTGATATGGGCTGCTCAAATAGGGCCCTAGAGTGGCGGGTTGCTTAGATAGGACCTCCATTGGTTGTGAATGATTAGTTGTGAGAGATTTCTCATGAGGTAGGCTGCTTGGATAGGGCCTTACCTGTGGACTATGTTGAGACTGGTTTAGGCCTGCACGGTGTTGGTGGATGTTGTTTGGTCATGTGAGGTAGCTGACAATGGACCTCAGGACATGAGTTGTATTGATATACATATATAGATGTGTTGTATGTGGTTTGGTTGTCGTTGAATGGATATGGTGTATGATACATGCATTCATGCATGAGTTGGCGGCTGAGGTAGCTGACGATGGACCTCATGCCGTGGTACGGGCAGGCACGCAAGTTGGATGGTTGACCGGAGCTGTAGCTTAGACGGGCCTCCAACCTATTGCTAGATGAGACGTGGGGCAGTTGACAATAGGCCTTCAGGGATGAGTGGATGAGCAATTTTGCAGGAGACCAAGGTGGTGCAGGGCTTGTTCGCGGTAAGCCACCACCACCCACATACACTCATCCTGACAAACCACTAAGCTTATCCATAGATTAGAGTTTGGCAATCGCTAAATGGTGCTTAGATAGGCCACAGTAGGGGGTGAGACTTAGCTGATTGCCTGAGATGTTGTAAATCTCTCAAGAGTCGTGTCATCATGTATTGACATAGTGGTGATAAAATTGTTATGATAGAAGGCGTACTAGTTGAGAATGCTTGACGTGTGGATGCTTATTGTATATATATATGTGTATATGTATGTGAATGTAAATGTTGAGCATCTGTTGTCAATTATTGGTGATCGTATATTGTATTGTTGTTTTAGTAAGCTTACCCTTGCCTTGTTTTGTTGTTGTTGTTGGATATCCCGTCGCTGTTGTTGTGCTGGTATGACTATGATGATCACATCTTATGGCGTGGGAGCAAATGGCAATGCTTCCGCAGATTCAGCATCTCAAAGTTGAGCTTGGAGTCGAGAGCTGGAGATGTTTGGCTTGAAAAGCCAAGCATTGGTTGTTTTGTTGTATGTTCAGTTTTCTTTTGATGGGTTTTTGTATAGGGTGACCAGCTATAAGGAGTGAGTTTTGTACCCCTCTCCCCTGATGATGTATATATTGACTTTTGTTTTGCTATGGCTTAGAGTCAATTCCCTTACTATTCTCTGTTGACTGTAGCTTTTGAGGTGACAAATGGTAAAAAAGAGATAAATGAGTCTCTCAATGATGTAATTAATTTACACATATAAATGCATAGGATTTTATTCACCTGATATAAGGATAAGATGTATGTTAGTAAGGTTGTTTAGTAGTGACGGTCGGGTCGTTACATGGGCCCCAACAGATGACGATCCTTCAACCGCTTTGACGTAAAGGGATGAACGAGGGCACTTTGGGGGAGGGCTAGCAAAATGCACTTCCACCATAGGCGGAGTCGCCTGGGTTTGAGTTGGAGTCGAGGTGTGGGTAGAAGCTTAAGGCGTCAGAGGGTCGGGTTGGCCAGAGGAAGAAGTGTTCACTGGAGTAGCATAATTGGTGCCCGCTTCGGCATGCTTGGTGTAACATCCTGGGTGCTGACGAGGACAGGAAGTGATTTCCGGTGCAAAAGAGATGAGGCACGGACAAGGAGCGACTTCTGGCAAGCTTCCAGCAAAAAGGATACATGAATGAATCGAATACACACCAGAATGGGAGGGATCCAGATGCTGTGTAGGTATGGGACTATATAGTTGATAATAGCTTAAAGGAATTAATAAGTGCTACCTATACCAACAAGATGCATCTGCTTTTCGATAGTCCATCACTTAAGAACTCTATAGTTAAGCGTGCTTAACTTGGAGCAATTTAGGGATAGGTGACCTCTTGGAAAGTTTCACAGGAAGCGTGTGAGTGAGGACAAAGCACGCTGAAAAGTCTTGTGTTGGTTTGTAGGACAGTCACTGATCTTGAAAGCGACCAGGCGTTACAAAGTGGTGAAAGTATACCTCTATAGATGGATATCCTAAATTGTTATTTTGTTCCTCAATGATAGTGAGGACTGTACCGTGAGATGATGTTGAGAGAGGTATATGTACTCCTAGTCACTTCCCAGGTTCTATTAAGAACTATTAACCACTAATGGAAAGTATGGATCCATAGAGTCAAGGATTGTATAACATAGAATAAACTTTAGGTTTCCCTTTTATTGTCAATTGTGTTTTATTTGTATTGTGTGGTAGAATTCCTACCGTACATGTAAAAGTGATATTAGAACAAATCACCTCACTCCATTATTTTTCATTTTATGCATGATTAATCGCGGTTAATGAAGACCCGGCTGTTGATGAGAACCTATAAGGCTAGTCTGATAGTTTGTTATTTTATAGGATAGGGTAGACGAACACTGCTCTGACTAGGATCTTTTTGATGTACTGGGAATAAGTAGTAATTATTTTGATGTATATTTTGATCTCCCTGTATTTTAGTAATTTTTCTAATTATGAAATCAGGATGTACAGTTTTATGATGAATACATACAGCTTTTATTTTTTTACTATCATTTTCAAATTCTGTTAAATGTACAAATTTTCTATTATTAAAAGCGGAGAAAAAATTTTACTCGCATTTTGGAATGGTAGACCCCTACTCCCCCCAAAACCCACTCGTATCCAGGTTGGGTAACGAGTGGGAAAACCTCTTCAACCCATCTCTTCTTCCAATGCTCAACCAAAGGCTAATTGGGCGTCGCTTTAGATGATTGGTCTTCAGCTGCGGCCATGACAAGCTGTTCAGCCCCGGGAGCATCGGGTTCCACGAGCTGTTGAGGATTTTAGGCTTCCCTCTCCAAAAAGGAAGAATGCACAAATGGACCAAAAATTTCAGGGTCCCCTTCGATGAGCTCAACCTCCAATGGTAGCATAGGTCTGGGCTCAGAGTTGGGGGAACCTCCACTCTCATGTGTCGAAGCCATTGAGGAAAAAAAAGAAAGCAAGAGGGAGAAAGGTATACCTGAAAGGTTTTAGGGAAAAAGAAAGGGAAGAAGCAATGGCAACGACGACAGAGGAAGCTTCGACATAACAGAAATAAGCAGCGAGCAGGAGGAGAACAAAAAGAGACTGGGAAGATAGAAAGCACGAGAAATGCTCTGCGCAATACCCTTTTTTATAGGAACTAGGGGGCTGGACGGCCTACAACCCCCACACCTATAGATTCTAGTATCACCAGTCCACAACCGAAGGCTCAAATGAAGTGACGTTTGGGGTTTCCCAAGCCATCATTAACCTACCCTGTAGCTATCACTAAGCATTGAATGCTCTTGATAAAGGTGCACGATAGTTCCCAGTGCAAGAAGCGACTTTTTGAGCTTAACACTTTGGTTCTGCAGCGCCGAAGTAGTAGAAAAAGCGCAGTGCAAATTGTCACAATAGGCTGAGCTACACACGGGTTGAACAGTCGTCTTGGGCACGGACCACACCTTTACCGTAGGCCATTAAGCCCCTGAAGCCGTCAAGCTACGTTCGGCACGGCCGAATGGACCAGAAAGCTTCTCCATGCATGTCAAAGATTGGGGGGCTTGTATACCGTTCAGATCTGGATCATCAGCTACTAAGCCAAACAAACCAAGGAAGGCTGCCAAGTACACCTCGGATCAGTGTAAATCGAGTAAGTGGGAAACTAGCATAATAAAGGAAATTAGGCAACAAATCTCAGAGATAAGGGCGACAATATCCGCAATATTGGTAAGAAATATTTGATGATATAAGGGATACATGTGCACACTTTCAAACCCTAATTCTCACTCATAACCTAAAACCCTGCACGATCTAAGGCCTCCCCTAACTTGAGCATCGGAGAGTCTCTGCAAGTACTCTCCCTACTGGCGTGATCTAGATGTAGGAAGGAAGGAGCATCGTTTTTGAAAGAGGAGCTTAGAGAAAGCCATTTTTGATAAGAACAATATGTATTTCACTATGTATGTACAATACATGAATGTCACCTATAATATAACTAGAAATACAAAATAAAGACAGAATAATAATTACAATTAATGTTTAAATGTGAATTGTCCTAAGAAAAATATGTGTGATGTTATTACAAAGGTGTAAGTGTAAGGAATTGAATGTTTTATGAACTGAATTACAATGAAATAAAATAGTTTCTATTTATTACGACAAGTGTACTTATCAAATAAGTGATAAAGTTAATGTATAAGTGTCGTTTCTAATGAGAACATAATTTTCAATTACCATATACTAGTTGTTAAGTATAAATCAAGCGAATCGTAAGTTCAAGAGTCTTGAATTAATTAAACAATCAATCAATTCAATTAAATTCTAAATACTACAAAAAAATGTTAAGAACAATTAAAAGAGTAAAAGATTGGGTTTTGGTATTTTGGATTCACAACTCAAGAACAACGTCTTCTTAAAGATCCTTACTCAATCACATTCAAATGACATCTAAATCTTCTAAGGTGGATTCCGTAATGATTAACCCTTTACCTTCTAAATGAAATCATAATTCCTTAAGTGGAATCAAATAGAAACAAGCCTTAAGTTCAATGATTCAAAAAATTGCATACAATCATACTCTTATGCCTAAGATCCACAATCTGTATGCCTTAGATTCCCCATTGTTATTCAAACATTACTACAAAATCTGCTTTTAAGAGTTGGAATTTAACTCGGTTTAAAATGAACCAATTTAAAATAAAGACATGTTGGCCTTTTTGAAAATATTTGCAACTTTTTTAACTCAATTCATTTTGAACTAGTTCAGAAACATTTTTTTGAATTAAAAATTACAATCTGCTTAATAATTTAAATCGGTTCTTGTTGAACCGATTTAAAAAAGTGTATTTTTAAATCGGTTCCATCTCACTCGATTTAAAAAATGGGTTTTAGATCCTCATTTTGCGCATCCATGCTTTCATTTCTTCCTCGTAACTTCTTCTATTTCAAATCCCCTTTTCTCACCCATATCCTTTGGCCATTTCTTTCGAAGCTCCTTTTTCGTCATTTGCTCCTTATTACACCATTTGTGAAGCTAAAACTCACTTCCTTCTTCCTCGTCGAAGCTCTATAAAGCTCGAAGCACCTTCTAACTCCATTGCAGCACCTCATTGAAGCTCCTCTACTCAGCATTAGACAGGTTTGAAGCTCATTATATACTTGTCATTGTTGCAGTTTTCATTTTTATGTTTGTTGTCATGCATAATTTTTTGTTCATATGTTGATAATTTCAAGTGTTTAAATGATATATTATGCTTGATAATAGTTACCACTAAGTTGTATGAAGTGAAATAGAACAATTTCATTTGTTTTGGATTGTATCTATTGTGATTTTGTTTGACGTAACAATGTGATATTGCCCTTGGAGCAAGTGTATGGACATGGTTATTAGTTTTTTATGATAATTTGAAATTAAATTTTTATGTTAATTTTGTTGTTATTAGGAATTAATCACTAATTATTTATGCTTGAATATGTTGATCAATATAAGAAAAATTTAGTGTCTTGTACCTATATGGGTTTATGAATCTTGAAGGAAAAAGTAGTATTATTCAAGTTAATACTACTACATAAAACGTTTTTTTAAGTGTTGCCTACTAAATTGTATTTTGGAACTTAGATTTAAGTGTTGTCTTTAAAAGAACAGTGTATAAGTATAATATCATTGATTCATTTCAATATCATAATGGAAGTATTAAATTGATTTGTTTCACTTTATCTTAGTTGTTTGGATAAATATGACATGGATATGTTATTGAGATAATGTGAAATTTTGTAAGAATATAATGATGAATTATGAGTTGAGGAATACTTATGAGTAGGCTATGAGAGCCTATATGATATAAATTGAGTTTGAGCAATGAATAGAATAACGTTGATTGTTGATTGATAGATCGTACCTCTATCTTTTTTTGAATATACCCTTGGTTAGGTATGATAGAAAGTGCCAAAAACAGAGAAAATTCTGTCAGATTTTTATGAGAATTGTGAACCCTTGAGTATGAATGTCTCGGTTGAGATAGTGACAATGCCAATTAACTACTTTTACTATGCTAATCTAACTGACTCTTTTTTTGTGGCAGGTTGTTCTTTAATCGTGTTTTGTGAGTTAGGTGTTACGGTTGCTATAAAGCTAGAATAAGATCACATTAAGGTATGTTTTGCTTTGCTCGTTTTAAGTATTGTTTGTGAATATGTATTATGTGTGCTCACTAAATGTTATTGTGCTTGAATTTCTAAGAAATGGGTCTTGGTATTTATTTGTTTATGGTTGCTAAATAGGTTGTTGTGGATTAGATTATGCTCACTGAATTTTTTATGTTAATGTGCTTAATGAATGATTTGAATTGTTTAAAAAAATGTTAATGTTAATGTGCTGATTGAATGAAAATTTGAAATAGATAGTGGATTGGATTATCTGATAGGTTAACCTTTGGTATTGTGATTAAATACTTGTAAACAGGTATCTAAGAAAGTATCAGAATACAGAGGAAACTCTACCAAAATTTCTATGAAGATTGTATGCATTAGCCTGTGTGTTTGTGTTGTTTTTCATTTAATTTATGCATTACAAGTGAACCTTAGTTTCATGTTTGAGATTCAATACAATGATTGAAGTACTAATTATTGTATTGAATCTTGAATTGTCTGTTTAGACATTTTGGAAAGATTTATTTTTTTATACTTGATTAATATGTAGCGGTTAAATCTCATCTTAAATTTGATAAAATTTCGGTTTAGTGCATTTTGTGTTATGGTACTTAATTGTGGTGAATTTGATGTCACCGCTTTCATTTTGTGTACTTGGAGACCAATGAGAAATGCTGTTGAAATTTGTCAAATTTAAGATATAAGACTAAACCTCTACTTATTAATCAAATTTTCAAAAATGTATCTCTGAATGGGATAAGGCCACACCTTGTATAAAAAAGTGAGATTTACATGCATGAAAATATGTTTTGTGGATCACAAAAGGAAGTTATGGATCGTAGTTGGATTAATTTTAGATGCATAACTGATGAGTATGAGAATGTAGTGGAAGAGTTTATCGAATTTGCTAAAAGCAATCTTCTTGATAGTGGTGAGTTCTTCTATTGTCCTTGTGTTAATTGTTTGAATGAGAGATGACTACAAGTTGAGCAAATATGGGAGCATCTTCTTTATGATGGGTTTTGCAAGAGTTATACAACATAGACATGGCATGGTGAATTGTTAGACATGCCAAGTGTGTCCTAAGTAGAGGAATTTGATGTACCTACGGACAATCGACTAGAGGACATGATCCGCGAAATTGGACTAGAGTCTTTTCAGCTAGCACATGTGTACAACACTGTGTATAGTGATGCAGATAAGCCTCTGTATCCTGTGGTGCACTAAATTCACACGGTTGTCAGCGGTGTTAGATTGGTGAATGTCAAGGCAAAAAATGGGTGGAGTGATAAAAGTTTCATCGAATTACTTAAGTTGTTGAACGAAATGCTTCCAGAAAGTAACACATTGCCGAGACGTAACTATAAGGCGAAGAAGGTGTTGTGTACGATGGGATTGGAATACAAGAAAATACATGCGTGCCCTAATGACTACATATTGTACAAAGAAGAGTTTGAAGAGTTTCATAAGTGTTCCAAGTGTAGGGTATCACGGTATAAAGTGAAGGATGATAATTTTAATAATGATAAGAGCACAAAGGAGGGTCCCCCTGCAAAGGTGTTATGGTATCTTCTAATAATTCTAAGGTTTAAGCAATTGTTTGCTAATGTAGACGATGGGGAAGAACCTTACATGGCATGCAAATGGGAGAAAATGTGATGGATAGCTTCGCCATCTTGCTAATTCTCCACAATATAAGAAAATTGATCGTTTGTTTCCAGCTTTTAGGACTGAGGCAATAAACCTTAGGCTTGGACCTTCTATGGATGGAATGAATCCTTATGGTAACTTATCTAGTAAGCACAGTTCATATGATGACCTGCGATATCAACCACTACAAATCGTCACAATGGAACAACAAAAAGAAAATGCTAAAAAGTCGTCTATTTTGATTTTAAGTTCAATTAGGAAAAACTCTTCATTAACTTGCTTGTAAAAATATGGATAAGTTTTTTTTTTTTCAAAATAAGTCGGCTTATCGCCAACGTATCGCAAAAGAAAGTCATACACAAAGATAAAAAATAACACATAACTATAGCATGTCTAGCATACAAAGTACTAGATACATAGCCATAAAGATCCAACATAAACATGAAATATCAAATAATCCAAGGATGGTGGGAGAGGTGTGTGACAATGAACTTAAAATACAACACAAAAAGGGGGGATGCATAACTTGCTCCCTATAACTGGTCCCCTCTACTCAAAAGATACAACACAAACTACATTGTCTCCTAGAGATAATAAGGAGAGGTAGAGGTTGTGTCGTCATCGTCATCGTTGTCTCCCACAAAAGAAACCCGACCCAAGCCTCGTCCACATCCACGTCCACGAGAAGCGTGCGTGCTGAAAAGCCTTCGGTACTCGCGAGCATTACCTGTGATACCCATTCACATTGAACATAACTTGTATTTATTTACTTAATTAATAATACAGGTAAAAAATTTTCTCCGCTATTAATAATAGAAAATTTATAATTTTAATAGAATTTGGAAACGGTAGTAAAAAAAATGAAATTTGTATGTAATCATCATCAAACTATACATCATGATTTCATAATTAGAAAAATTACTGAAATACAAGGAGATCAAAGTATACATAAAAATAGTTCCTACTTATTCCCAGTACATCAAAAAGATCCTAGTCAAAGCAGTGTCTATCTACCCTTTCCCATAAAATAACAAGCCATCAGACTATGCCTATAGATCCTCATCAACAGTCGTGTCTTCATTAATCGCGATCAATCATGCATAAAAGAAAAAGTAATGGAGTGAGATGATTTGTTCTAATATCACTTTTACATGTATGGTAGGAATTCTACCACACAATATAGATAAAATATAGTTGACAATAAAAGGGGAACCTAACGTTTATTCTATATTATACTATCCTTGACTCGGTATGGATCCATACTCTCCGTTAGTTGGTAATAGTTCTCAACAGAACCTGGGAAGTGACTGGGAGTACATATACCTCTCTCACATCATCTCATGGTATAGTCCTCATCCTCATTGAGAAACAAAATAACAATTTAGGATATTCATTTATAGAGGTATACTCTCACCAATCCTAGTGATGCTAAGCAATTGTCAGGGTTATCAAGTTGGTTAAGTGATTGTCTAGGCTTAAGAGCGCGATCTTGGCCATCAAGACGCTCACCACTCGATACCATATCCTTTATACCTAACCATGGATCCCTACCTTTCATCCCGTAGTGTACCAAACTATAACTTCCCTAGCAGGGTGCCATGCCACTATGTGTCACTTGCTTTACATTACTCACTAACCTATCACATTCCTACTTCTCAAACAGAGGTTTCCTAGTCTCAATTAATTTGAGCACCAATACAATCAACATTTCTGCCTTATATTGCAGAAATTGCACAATACCTAAAATTTTAACAGAGTAACAATTTAGTAATTAAGTAAAATTTTAGCAGAATAACAACATAGTAATTGTAATTTAATTACTAAAATTTTAGCAGAATAACAACTAAAAAAATACATTTTAATTTTCTAAATTTGAGCAAGTAACAACTTAGCAAGTATAATTTAATAATTTAAATTTGAGTAGAGTAACAACTTAGCAAAAATTAAAGTTTAAACATCAAACAATATAACAATAATAATAAAACTTAAGCCTAAACAGGTTTGAGGGAAAACCCTTCCTACCAACATGTAAAATGATAATAATTTAGAACCAACCCCACTCCCCCCATTACCTTTAAGGTGGTTGATGAAGAGGATGGAATTGTTGGTGCAAAGCTCCTAGAAAGAGAAATTTACTAGTTGATGGAAAACTAGTAAAATTTAAGCATAATACTAAAGTAAAAAAAAAATTAGAGAGGGAGAGAGAAGCTCTATCTATTTCAGTTGGTTTATGGAGGAATGGATGGTGAGAAATCTGAATTTCGGGTGCCTATTTATAAAGAAAGGAAGTGGGTGAGGTGTCCACAAAATTGCATCATCCGTGATGTCATAATTTGGGTTTTCTATTTATTTTTATTTAATTAAGGGACACATATCAAAATTAGAGTGATGAATCAGCTGTTTCATGTGCTCCCTTAGCTGTCTAGCTTCTAGATGTCAATTTATTTGTAGGTAAATTAATCAGTACTGATAAAATCGCCTAAACTTGAAAAATTAACTTTTAATATAAAAAATGAAATTAAGTGTAAAAATGGACAAATACATTATTTTGCATTAAAAATAAGTTTCTGATAATTAATTTTAATTTTTATAAATTTATTTCAAATTTTATCTATTTATTTTGTATTTTTAAGCTAAAAATTCATAATAAATCCATTTTAATTCAATAATTACCAAAATTTTAATGAAAATTATAAAATTAAATATTTTACCTATAAATGACCTACGATTACCATTTTCACCATTTTTGGATGTCAAACCACTACTGACTAGCTTATCGGACATCTACGAGCATTATGGTCATTTTTCACAAGAATTTTAAAAAATTCTCAAAAAAATTTTAAAATTATATTTTAATATATATAACATAATTCCAAGCTCAAATTGACATTTTAATGTCAATTGAATTTATTTTTTTTTCATGTCAGCCCTTAATGTTGAGAAGTAAGGACAAAATTGTTATTTTCTTAATTTCTCCAGGCTCCGGCTCAGAAAAATTATTAAAAATCATGATTAGATAGCGCTTGAAATATAGAGTGCAATGGTGAGAATCAGAATTTTGAAACTCCTTCCTCATTTTTTAAAATTAAATTGTCAAATATTAAAAAATAGTTGAAAAATTAAAATAGCGGTGTTTCATTTTTCACTATTTTTTCTTTCAAAATAATATTTTTATAATTAAAATAAACCTAGTATAAAATTTTCACAATACTTTGAAGTCAAAAAGTCTCTGGTCAGCTCCCACAGTCAACTTGGGGTATTTTGGTCATTTCACAAAAACTATCTTACTAAATTCCTAAAAAATTTCTAAAATTATTATTAATTATTCTTAGCACATAAATGAGTTACAAATATATTTTAGACACTTCTAATTATTTTTATCTATTTTCTCAATTATCTAGTCTTTTTAGGGGCAAAATAATCATTTTACCCTTTTTTGGACTCCGTTTCCCAAAAATTATTAAAAATCTAAACTAAGTACTACATAACTATAGGAATAAAATTTTTGAGATTTCATTTAGTTCTCCAAAAATAAATATAGAATAATTAGAAAAATAATTTGATATGCAAAAATAGGGGTGTTACACTACCTACTCGACGAGGAGTAAGCGCACGTGCAGGAAAAGCAGATGGGGAATGCAGAACCTCCCGAGCAAACTCTGAGAAATCCACTCGAATCGTGACTAGAATTGTGGAAATCATGGCATCATGTGGCGTGTAGCAGGTAAGAAGCAGGCCATCAAAATGTGCTTGATGGGCATCAGCATCGATCGTCCAACCATCTCGCCCATCGTGAATGGTCGGTGTCAGCTCCACACTAAAGGCATCACTCCGCGGAGGAAACGCCATCTACTCCCGTGATCAAGGCAATCACAATCATCATAGTCACACACACACAAAGCATACACAAGCAAGGATAAGCTACCCAAAAAAAACATGTAACGACCCTCTATCGCTACAGTATTCCCTACAATCCCATATATTAGTAAAATATCTAAATAATAAGTAATTAACATGCCATATAAAATATATGTATAAGATATAAAGTAATATGATTAACAGGACCAAAAATACAAAACCACAAGAGGTACACAAAACAAAACTCCTTACAGCTAGTCAACTATATGGCAAAAGGAAAACCAAAAGGATCTTTTCAAAAGATCCACCCACAAGGGCCTTCAAACTCTAACTAGAATCCTCCACCATTAGCTGTGGGATGCTAGATCTGCGAAAGCCTCTCCCTCTGCTCCCACGTCAAAATGACGTGATCATCACAGTCATAACAACACATATAGCCACCAGCAACAACAGTAACCATGACAACACAAAACAGAACAGCAGGGCAAGGGTAAACTTATGAAATAACAACAACCATAGCATATATAATTTTATAACATCAAACCATCATTTGCCAAATTGAAATCAAATTCATCAAGAATGGGTTACATACACCACAATCCAACACCCATGCTTTCAATACCACATGTCAATGCATAAATGACACGACTCTCGAGAGATTTTCTACATTTTGGGTGAGTAGCCAAGTTCTACCCCCTACCATGGCTTTCCAAGCACCATTCAAGGATTGCAAAAACTCTGATCAATGGATAAGCTTATGGTTGTCAGGATAAGTAAATGTGGGTGGTGGTATACCGCAACACAAGGCCTGCACTGCCTTAGCCCCCTGTGGGATTACCCATCCACTCATCCCCTAGGCTCATCTTTCAGACCCCACTTCTTGTCCAGGCGCTGGGCTGGAGGCCCGTCTGAGCTGCAGCTCTGTTCATCCCCAACTTCCATGCCTACTTGCATACAGCATGAGGCCCATACGACCTCAGCCAACAACATATGCACATATGCATAAGCCACAACAACAACAACAACTCAACCACAATCATTCATTAATATCTATACATAGATGTATATGGTAACACAATACCAAGTGGCCTACTTAGCACCACCTATGGTCCAACAATCACCATCAACCCCATGCAGGCCCAATCTAGCTTCTTGCATGGTCAAAAGATAAGGCTCTATCCAAGCAGCACATACCTCGAGAAATATCTTACACTCTTATGTGAGGTCCTATCTAAGCAACCCATACCCTCTGTAAGATATCTCATTATCACAACATACCACAACTAGTGGAGATGCTACCTGAGCAACCTTTCGCTTAACTACCAATTTCTTATAATTTCTCCCATAACACACAGAAACACATGCTCGCTTAGTGACTCATAGGCTTGCTCAGCGAGTACCTTTTACACAGAGAGCACACTTCCCTCTCGAAAGCTCTCGCTTAACGAGTATAAGTTTCGCTCAACGAATTCAACTCTAGAGATTGCCCTTTTTTATGTACCAAAGTTCTCGCTTAGCAACAACAAGGGTCGCTCAGCTAATTCAAGCATTCCCCTTACCTTTCGCTCAGCAAACATGAATGTCACTCAGCAAGTAGCCACTCTAGAGAGCAGTCAATTCTCAAGCATTATTCTTGCTCAGCGAACATATTTTTTGCTCAGCAAGATACTCACAACAGAGAGCCACAAATCTCCTAGGGCTCCAATTCACTTAACGAGGACAGTTCTCGTTTAGCAAACCACTTCAGCACATTCTGTAGCACTCATCCTTTGCTCAGCAAGTATTAGACTCGCTCAGCGAACCACATTCTGGAAAATTTCTAGAATTTTGATGATCACTCACTCAGCAAAGTGATTTTCGATCAGCGAATCTCCCCTTATCTTCACTCATTCATCCTACCTCAAGAACACTGGCTAGCAACAATGGTGGTTGCTCAGCAAACCTTCAACTTGACAACTTTTCTCCAGCTCTAGGGCACTCTCACTTAGCTAGTCCTTGAGTCGCTCAGCAACTTTCTTCGAACAAAAACCCAAAATCTGATCTTTTCACTCATTCTTAGTTAAATCTAGCTCAAATAGAATTCAACAGGTTCACACAACACTCAAGATCAATATATTCAACAGAAAGTTTCAAACAAAACCACATATAACAACAAATCATCAAAATTCAAGCCAAAACCCATTTTGACATTTAATTCTACAATATTCCAAATCAATCAATTATCAAAACCAACCAATGCAAGAATCACATTCAACAACCATCAGTCAACCAAAAATACAACTCAAGTAAGCTTCCCTTACCTCTAAAATTTCTTGGATTTGATTTTTAGTTTCCTTGAGAATTTGTTGTCTTGAGCCAAATCTTCCAAGAACTGCTCTTTTTCTTGCCACAAACACTCAACTAAGTTTAAAGCTCTTTTACAACCTCACAAGCTTGAGAAATTCTAGGGAGAGATAGAGAGAAAAGGAAGAGATGAGTGAGAAAGAGAATGAGGAAAATTCCTCCCTCCCTTTCCCTTATATACTTCAGCTTCTCGGAGCTCTCACACAGACTTTTGGCTAACTGAGGCCCAAATCTCACCAAGCCACTCCCCTTATCTCGAAACTGGTTTAACTCAACTGTTTTCTCTCAAGAACCCAAAATCACATTCACAACACACCCACATTTGCTCAAACACATATCTCAAGTATCCTAAATTCAAACCAGAATTTTAAACAACAACACACAACTATCACCACTTACTACATACCATCATAACAACAATTCATTTATTTCTTTTAATCACCTAGATTACATATCAAATTTCCATTTTTTAGTTATTAAAACACTTAATCTTGCATTAGGAAAAACAAGATGTTGCAATCAAGCGTAGCATTCGAAACATACATCATACTAAGCATAAGATAAGCATACATTCAATCAAGATAAACACACAATGGGTTATTCGTTTTATTATTCTAGATTAAAGTGTAACCAAGTATACAATGTAGACCATGAATCCTAGACTCTCCATGGAAATCTAAAACCTAAGCGACCATCTCAGATATTCCTTAATCATGGAATAATAAACACAGATACCCTCACCAAGGTTCTTAAAGCGACATGTGCCTAAATCATTTAGGGAATATTGGCCACTGATCATGGGAACCAATGGACTTTGTCAGGATTTCCGTATGGGGGAACAGCCACCATGACCCAGGTTTTGCAAGGCCCGGGTCTCCTGTGGAATCGCACCATCCGTAGTCCTCAAGCTTTCACACCCGGTTAGCACCATGATCTCGTGAATACCGACACCTTCGGTACCATATGCTCATACAACAATGCATGCATGCATGATGAACATCTCATCATAAACAAATATTGATGGCAACATATATCAACAACTGCTTATCGTTCACACCTGGATAAGCCTTTATCAATAGATTCACAACATAATCAACATGCCATTAAGTCACAATTATTTACCAAGTCATGCTTTTTACAACTTTCACCAAGAAACTCTTTTAATCCAACATTTATCAAGTCTTATATATTAATATAAATTCTGTATTTAAAATATTAAAAATAAAAATTAAATAAGAAAATACATTTATGAAATTGTAAAGTTAAAATTTAAGTCTTAGATTTTTCATAAAACATAGTTTTATGAGCCTTACTATAAATTTCTTTTTAATTTAAATTACCAAAAATATATTAAAATATGTAAAATAGTAAAGAATATATTTTATTAAAATTCATATTTAACTTTTATTTTAAAAGATCCACCATTAAGTTTTTAGCACAAAAGATAATGTTTTTATAAAGTTATTAAGACTTATTTCTAAAACAGATTCCAATAGCTTTCGGATTTTTAGCCTCTATTTTGAAAATTATTTTGGGATAGTAAACGATTTTTTCTTAACATGATCCATATATGGTTGGAAAGGAAATTTTATGTCTTTTTTAAAACAACAAATATCAACTCAAGAAAAAATCTAAAAAAAAAAACAAAAATAACAAAACAGTAAGGTCAGGGTGACTTATTGGATGATCAACGAACATGTTTTGCTATTTTTGGTATCCAAAAAAAACTTTACAGAGTCCAAAACTTTTATTTTATGAAAGTACACTGAAAAAAAGTTTTCAAAATGACCAAGAACATAAAAAACAAAGGTCCACACAATTTTATATGATTTTTGAAATTTCACAGTTCTCAAAACCACTTGCAGTAAAAAAACAAGTACAACCTTCAGTTTCCAAAAATCATTAAAAATAGAAAAACGAATCAAATATAGGAAAGCCATATATGCTTGGAAAATTTTTGTGTCTTATTTTTGGTTTAAAGAGTGTCTAGAAGTACACAACTAAATCTTCCAAAATCACATTTTATTACACACTATCGAATTAGCGTTTGTAGAAAGCATGCCCAACTTTCAAAAGGCTTAACTTTTTCATTTCTTATCCTTTTAACGCGTTTCTTGAGTCCATTTTGGAGAAAATTTTGTCTAGTTTACAACAAAACAACAAGCTCAAAAATATTAACACAACTACAAATATTGCAAAAACAGTGAACCATGCTTAAATAGAAAAAGGAAACAACATTAAGAACAAATTACACTCAAGCACGAAAATGTTTCCTTTCATCAAGTTTATCACTTTAAAAATACCAACAACATTCTTAAGCAACAAACCACATAAAAAACATATTAACCACATTCCAAACACAAAGAAATGGGTTAGCTTTCCTTACTTTTTGTCAAGATCCTACAAGCTTGCAACAAGGTTTTTGGGACAAAGGGAGTGTCTCCTTCAAACTTTGGTAAGGTGAACCACCAACCAACACCAAGAATGGTTGATATAGGACATAAACACAAGAAAGAACAAAGTTTAGAACCAAGGAGGTAAAGAAAAGGCTTAGACCACTTAGGTCTTGATAGAAAAGAAAAGATGAAGAAAGAAGAAGATGAAAAGGATGGAGCTTTACCTAGCACCACTTCTTGGACACTCTAGCTTCTATCTTCTCTCCCAACACTTAGAGGATTTTAGAACAAGGCTCTCTCTTCTCTCAAGGTCATGGTTTCTAACGGAGAAGAAATGAAGAGAGTTCTCGTTTTAAAGCTTGTTTTAAGACACTCAAGAGGGGTATTTTTGGTAACTAGCAAAATAGGAAGCAATATTTGAATAAAAATGGAAACAAAAACTCACCTTCTCCAAGAAGGGAGGTGGACAGCCAAGAGGAGAAAACCAAGGGAGGGTTAGTGGTTTTTGGTACATTAAGGACACCATGACATGACTAGTTGTAGGAATTTGGGAAAAAGTTTCTAGTTAGCTTGTAACTAATCTAGCTTGCTTAGGAACTAATAGTTAGCTTAGTTGGGTTAGGCTTGGGGGACGTGTGGTAGTGGGTCTAGACAGTAAAAAATTTTAATTTCTCATATTGATAGTGAAAATGTGGTTAAATACCGAATTTCATGAAATTAAGTTTAAGGTTTCTAACACTTAATTCAATTAAAACAATTTAATTGATATTAGAATCTAAATGAGTTTATGACTCTTTAGAATTTCTCCGGTTATGATTGAGCCGACTCTATCCAATCAGGCAGTTGAATTTGCTTTATCTGATAGGATCCTAGACATATTTTTCAACAAATAGGTTTATCAAGAAAAAGATTAACTTGAAAGTAAGGAAAACTACCAACTTGACTAGAATTCAATCATAATTAAATTTAATTAATTATAATTAAATTCCATATCCCTACACTTTCCATCAAAACTGTAACACCCCAAATTTCACGTACTAGAAATAAACCACGAAGTAGCTCTTAGTAGGACCTTTCCCATGTGTTATTAGACAAAAGATTCCTTAAGAGTTATTGTTATTAGATCACTTATTATTATTATTATTGTTCCTATCATTGTTATTATATTTATTGTTGTTGTTGTTGTTATTATTATTATTATTAATTCTTTGTTATGGTGTTGTTATTATATTATTATTATTGTTATTATTAGTGTTATTGTTATCGACACCTTAGTATTATAAATTAGTAAGAATGTTATCATAAAACCCAAAAGAGCATCTAGGGCTCAATAAGGGACTAAAGCCCACTACGTCACATACCCACCCACATGTTAAAAGAAGAGAATAGAGAAGAAGGGTTAGGTTTAGCTGTCACAAAATAGAAGAAGAAAGAAGTTAGAGAGAATGAGGAGAAAAGGGAAGAAAAGGAGGAAGAGAAAGAGAAGGAATAGAAACCGAAGAACCCAAGCCCTAGAACTCAGCCTTGCGGTTCTTAAAGGTGAGTGCTCTTCCCGTGTCCTTCCTTGCCCTTTATTTTATGCCTTGTTTATCTATTTACCTTTCCCCCCTCTTTATGCCTAAGTTAGGGTTTTGAGGGGATTGTGAGTGAGTGAAGAGTTTGTAGATTAGATTGACTAATTAACAAGGTAGAAGAAGTGAGTGAGAATTTAATTATTTGTTTTGGAATATTTAAAAGCTAAAGACAATAGGACAAAGAAATCAAAATTTGTACCTCAGATCCGCCCAACGGGATTAGATAGCTGCTAGGCGACTTGTCTTCAAGAACTGGATTCCACGTTTGTGCTAGGCGCGCGGACCTGTTGGGCGAGTTGGGTTTAGGCGCAAACCCGTTCATTGGACCGTTAGGCAGGACTTCTGTTCTGCCGAGCAAATGCGACCTTTGCTATTCTATTCTTTGTGCTTATGAACTCTGTTTTGTAGTTTTTTACTCATTGTTATTTGTTTCTTTTATGCCTTGTTGAGTTTATAATTTATGATTGTTATTTACCTTGAAAAAAACTGAGTGTGATATAAAATTGTGCCAATGTTTCATGATAAAAGCCTATGAAAAGTTGTAAGCATTACATGTAACCATGCATCATAACATTTTAGTTATGTGATGAGGAAAGTATGTAGGAATCTGGCTGGTGGAGGCCGTGATGGGTTTTCTAACCCTAGCCTTGGGGGTAATCTAATTGGGAAAACTCCAATGGTCCATGTTGATCCCATAGAGCCAGGGCGTACTAGCAAAACTGGGTAACCTTGACTAGTCGTATAGGGGATATCATACTAGTTGAGGGTGCGAGAGCCGAAGGCATTGGTACCGATGACACTTCTTATGGTCGTGCATTTACTCCTAGTCTATTTTCCGACAAGTTTAGGTTGGTACCATATGTGCATAAGTAGAGAATTAGGAACTTAGTATGCATATACATCTTGCTGTAGTGTGATATGTTGAACTGTGCTACGTAATTGTATGAAGTCTATGTGACCTTGTTCATAAGCAAATGATGTAATGTGTACATGTGTGAAAATGTGATTTTGTATAGTGATAAATTGTCAAGATTATGTATATGTGCTCATGTTATGCATGTATGTTATGCTTGTTTGATGAAACAAAACGATGCATATGTCTAGTTACTAGGCAAAAGATGTGAAATAAATGTATGCTTGTAATTGGAATTATGTTTGTTACCTTGAGGATAAGTGAGAGGCTAGGCCCTAGGATAGTGTTTTGAGGGTTCTAGTTGGATAATAATAATTGTGAATGAGATAGAGAAAGAGTGAATCCCCACACAGCGTAATAGAAAGGTATAAGACAAGTAAGGGAGAACAAAATAAGTGTATTAAGGTGAGTGTTAAGGGAGTGTCAAAAGTATTTTAGAATGTTTGTGACCTTAGACTTGACTCATAGAGAACAATCTTAAATATCAAAAGGAAGAAGAGTAAAATGTAAACATGAAGGGTTTAAATACTAGAGAGGGTTTTGGGTAAGAAATAGTTCTTAGGTTGAGAATGAGATAGTAAACTAATATAACAGTTGGGAGAATGAGAGAGTAGTTAACACAGGAAGTATTGAAGATTAAAAGGTGTAGAGTAAACCATAGGTATGGAGAATTATAAGAGACTTAGTGATTTTAAAGCCATAAGAGATAAATGATGAAGGTTATCCGAGTAGAGGAGTCTAACCCAACCATATAGTCCTTAGAGCACTCACTAAGACATTATGTCTCACTCCTTTAAGTTTTTCCTTTTTCAGGATATAGGTGAAGACATGTACAGATGGAGCTTGAAGTCACGTGCAAGAAGACGTAGTCTAGTTTATAGTGCTTTCTTGTTTCCTCTTTATGTTTTGTATGACACCTTCGAAGGATAGATAAGGTGTATTAGGCATGTATGATATTTTATAGTCTTATTCTTATATGAATATAATTGTATTTATGAGTCGCTTCAACATGTTGTTTCTATGTTTTTAAGTTTTTCTTTTTTTGTTCTTAGAAATCTAGGCTTAGTTACGTTAATACCCCTTAAGGTGTTAATAAAACTCTGCAAATATATCTCTGCTTATATAACAGAAATGCAGATCAAATTCCCGCATAATTCTTCTATAGAAACTTACATAGACACCAAACATAAATCTTAATTAATTCTTTGCAAGGGAAGTTAAATTAAATTTTTTTCTTTTAAATTATTCAAACACTTATTCACAAATTAACAAGAAACAGACATTACAGTTCATGGCCTGTTCTCGTGGTTATTAACAATCTGTCTCCTTGGTTATGCATGAAGTGAAAATATTTTGTTATCTATGATGATTTCAGGACCAAGACAGCCAGGAAATGACATAGATGTTTACTTACATCCCTTGATTGAAGATTTGAGAATGTTGTGAGATGAAAGTTTTAATGTGTATGAGGGTATCGTCGTGAATATTTCATGTTGCATGTAATGTTATTTTGTACAATTAATGACTTTTCAGCATGTGAAAACTTGAATGGGTACAATATTAAAGGGCATAATGCTTGCCCTATCTATGAAGAAAACACATGCTACCTACAACTGAAACGTGGAAAGAAGACAGTTTACACAGGGCATTATAAATTTCTTAAGCCTAATCACCCATATCGTAGACTGAAAAAATCTTTTAATGGACGTCAAGAAGATGATATTGTGCCACTTGCCTAAACTGGGGAATAAGTTTATGAATGGGTGAAGGACATCCATGTTGAATTTGGAGTGACCCAAAAGAAAGCTATTGAGAAAAGCATATGGAAGAAGAGGTCGATATTCTTTGATCTTCCATACTGGTGTGTCCTAGATGTTAAACATTGTATAGATATCATGCATGTTGAGAAAAATGTATGTGATAGTGTAACCGGCACACTTCTTAACATTAAAGGCAAGATAAAGGATGGTATACGCCTTCAGTTAGGTTTGTAGTCAATGGGTAAGCGGATTTATTTGCCCCCAGCATATCATACTTTGTCAAGAAAAAAGAAAACAAGTTTCTGTAAGTGTCTACAGGGCGTGAAAGTTCCACAGGGATACTCTTCAAATATCAAGAGCCTTGTGTCAATAAAAGAGGAAACTGCTTTCACTTGCGGCTGAGCGTTAGAGGGCTTTTAAGACATAACTCATCCCCAGATACATATATGGAAAATTGAAAGACACTTTTCCTTATAAAAAGTGTGCATTTTTAGATGAAGAGACGTGGGAAAAGTTTGTTGAAAGATGAGATGATCCTGCTTTTCAGGTTTAGTTGGAACTAATGATTTTTTTAATCGTACACCAATATTTGATTATTTTTTATTGAATTTAACATTGTGTTAATTATCATAAGAGAAGAGAAAAAAAGGGTAGATGATTGTATCAAAGAATGTCCACCCACACAGATTGTCCTGTGAGGGGTACTGTAACGACCCAACTATCGCTACTCAACAACATACACTACACTCTACTATCTCATATAAGCATAAATATAATTAACACATGCATATAAATGAAATACATGCAACTTGAGAGATCTATCCATCTCTCTTGTGCCATACATTCTTGTTGTTACAACTGTCAACAGCAAAAGAATAAGGGGATAATCTCGAAACCATATAACAAAATCAATATACATCAACGAGGAGAGGGATGCAAAACACACTGCCTATGGCTGGTCACGTTATACAACCTTATTAAAAGAATACAACAAAAATATATACATCTCTAAAGCAAAACGAACGTGTGACTTCTCTAGCCACACCATCTCTAACACGAAGCTCCACCTTCATCTCTGAAAAGCCGGGTCCATTGAAGCATCACCATCTACTCCTATGCCATAAGACACGATCATCACAGTCACACTAGCACAACAACAGCAACAAGACATCCAACAACAACAAAACAAGGCAAAGGTAAGCTTACTAAAACAGCATAGCATATGATTTCTAAAACCATCAACAATTCTCAACATTCGCACTCATACATATATATATATATATATATATATATATATATATATATATATATATATATATATCATACATTCATATAGCAAAGAGTCCTCAATCTGGAACCCCATATCACAACCAATCCGCCACAACTATGTCAATGCATGATGACACGACTCTCGAGAGATTCACAACAATTCGAACGATTAGCCATGTCTTATCCCCTACCATGAAGATCCAGCACTCATTCAGGGCCAAAACTCTGATTTACGAACGAGCTTAGTGGTGTGTTGAGATAAGTGTATGTGGGTGATGGCTCACTGCGACGTAGGGTTTGCATTACCTTGGCCTTTTGCAGAATCGCCCATCCACTCATCCCCAAAGGCCCATCTTTAAGACCCAATATCTCATCCAGGCACTAGGTTGGAGGCCTGTCTGAACTGTAACTCTTGTCAACCATCCAACTAATGTGCCTGTTCGCACAACGACATGAGGCCCATCACACAGCCTCAACCAACAACACATGCATGAAATGCGTGTATTACAACACAACATCATCCAACAACTAGTCAACATATATACATATATGCAACAACACGGCACCACATGGGCCCAACCAGCTCCACACGTGGTCCACAACTACTACCAACACCATGCAGGCCCAAACCGACCCCAAGCATGGTCAACAAGTAAGGTCCTATCCAAGCAGCCTATACCTCGAGAAAAACCTCACACACCACAACTTTATTCACAATAAGTGGAGGTCCTATCCAAGCAACCTTCCATTCCAGGGCCCTATCCAAGCAGCCCACATCCCATGGGTAAAACCCAAGCAACAACATTTACGACAAGTGGAGGTCCTATCCAAGCAACCTACCACTCTTCTCACATTATCAACAATTCTCACATTAGACTCACACTAGGAGTCCTTCCCAACCATGTTCACACAACTACACTTTTCAAAATTTGATCAACTGTTGAACACTACATTCGCTCAACGACCCACATGCTCCCTCAGCAAAGACCTTCCTTACAAAAAACCAACTTCCCCCTATGAAAGCTTCTTGCTCAATGACCATGAGTTTCACTCAATGAATTAGAGTCACTCGCTCAGTGACAACTAGTGTCGCTCAGCAAATTCGTTCTAGGGACTTTCTCCAAATCTGTATCGACAACATTTCACTCAGCGAATAGCCATTCCAGAAAATAGCCAGATCCTGCACACACTCCTCACTCAGCGAACATGTTCGCCTAGTGAACCTCTTGCAACAGAAAGCACCACTTTCTAGGGCCCCAATTCGCTCAACGAGCTTAGTATTCACTTAGGGAAAGGCTCCCAGGCATTTTGGAATGCCCACACTCGCTCAGCAAGCCACATACTCGCTTAGTAAACACTCTTTTGGAAAATTTCCAAATTTCCATGAACACTCGCTTAGCAAACCAAACTTCACTCAGCAAATTCCTCTTACCCTTCAGCCATTTTTTACCACTCACGAACACTCACTCAGCGACTTGATGGGTCACTCAATGAATCACTAACCGGATAGCCTCACTTCAGTCTCAAGGGCATTCTCACTCAGTAAGACCATTAGTCGCTCAATGACTATCAGATTTTAGAAACAAAAACTCTTTTTGAAAACCCCAAAAAATCTAAACTTTCTACTCCTTCACACATTAAATCGACCCCACGAAGGTCAAACAACAACACACAACAATCCTCAACAACATGCTCAACAGATATAACAGTCCATACAACATCCTAATGAGAATCAACCATGAAAATAGCAAACCCATTTTCAACCAATACTTAACCAAGATCATATGTTCAGTCCATTCCACAACAACATAACAAGCATTCAACTAATGTAAGCTTCCCTTACCTCATGGAGCTTCGAATCCAAAATTGGGAAAGGAGGAGAATGTGAGAAATAAACTCTAAAGCCAAACCTTCAAGGAATCCACCTTCCTTGACACTTGAACACAGGATTAAGGCTTGAAATATAGCTACACTCTTGATGGTTTTAAGAGGGATTAAGAGAATAAGAGAGTTTGATGTTGTAAAAGTGAGAAAAATGGAAGGGGGGGTCTTTAAACTCTCCTGGGCCTCAACAAGGCTTCGGGCTCACTAAAGCCCATAGTCCATCTACTCATTCTCCAATACTCACAATTGGCCCAACACTTGTTGTTTCTCTCAACAACCCATATAAACATAATCAACACTTTCACTTTGGCTCAAGAACATTTTCCACTAGTTCCCTAAATTCAAACAGGAATTTCAAAACAACCAACATAAAATAATAATCACACAACAATAACTCATTTATTCATTTTAATCACCAATAACACATATTATATTTCCACATTTAGTTGTTAAACCACTAAATCAAACATTAAGAAAACATAGCGTTACAGATACAAGTTGCTTGAGCAGAAGATGATGAGGGATAAGACAAAGAAACATCAAGAGGAAGCATTGACATCTGGTTCTGTTGGAAATATTGTTCCTCCATCACCACTGCAAAACTGGGATAAATGGAAGATGGCCTGCATGCTACAATTGAGCCAATATACATCTAAGGAGACACGCTTTATTGCTGAAAATATTGCAAGTACTTTTTGACTTCTAATTGTAATTGTAACATGTTACACTTTGTCTTACACATTTTTTAAATTACATGTTGTAGGATTCTTTAGTTGAGCAAAACTCACAAGGAATGTTTGTTCCTCATGGACGTGAATTATTGCTATTAGGCGACCTAAGCATCCTACTCAAGTTCGTGCCATTGGACGAGGTGTGTGCATTCGGATTACTGTAGACCACCTTCACGTTATGGGTCCGCCGTAGGAATGGTCACCAAGGAAGATATGGAGCGCATCAGACAAGAGATTAGAAATGAGCTTAAGGAGCAGTTGAGATGAGGGTTAGAGAAGAGCTGGCATATTTGGGTATTTCACAACAAAATACAAATGTCTAGCCAGAACAAGGTCATACTCCTGTATGTGTTAGCACGAAAGGGAGTTATGCTATTGTTGATCCTTCTAAGGAGAAGACTGACACTAATATCTCGGAGTAGTGTGAGTTATATGTTGATAGGGATCCTGTTTGTTTAGTAGCCTATTGAAGAGTATATAATTTGGGGTCAACCATACACCATAGGACCATTGAGGATGATATGGCAAGGGTGGTGGTTAAACAGATTTAGGATGCATATGCTCGAGTCCCTATGCCCATTGAGGAGGTTCAGACTGGGGGCTAGGCCCCTAAATAGTTCATTCAATGGCCGAGACGACTTATAAAGTTTGCATCAGCCAAGGTATATTCAAATCTCATCTTAAGTTATTTTTTTCTTTAATTACAAATTGAAATAACTTGATTGTATTTTATAACATTATTTTATATTTTTTTTAGGATGTTCAACCATCTAAGAAAGATGTTCCACCAAAAAAATTGAAACCTCAAGTTGATCTGATGACATGCTTGTGGCAGGTGGCTATAGTTATGGGAACAAATGTTGTGAAAATAGATTGAGAACCCACATTCCTTCACAGGCCGAGTGATGTTGACCTATTGATCATCCAAAAGGATGTTTTGGTAATATGTATGGGCAATAACATGCTAAACATCTCAGTTCTACAATTATGGTTGCTGTAAGTATAATCTATTTGTAAATCTTTTAGATAAGTATCTCATTATTATAATTAATATTCATTTTAATATTTTAGATATATGCATCACCTCTGTCTCTCAAAGGGGCAGATAAATGTATATGGATTCATTAACCCCTACCTTATTCAGAAGATAGGGAATAAGGATGAAGATCCTTAGGCTTACATTCAGAATTGGATGTATAATGGAGGAAAATGGTGTTACATAGCACCGTACTTGCATTAGTAAGCACAAGTTATTTGTCACCCAATTGATTTTAAATGATATTTGAATCCCATAAGTATTTGTTTGTAAATGCAGCTCGCACTATCAATTGCTAATTATTTATCCTAAGGACAATGTTGTGATCTTGTTGTGTTCGTTGCACAAGAAGCCCAACAAAGAAATGAAACAGCTAATAGAAAGGTAAGTTTTTGTATATAATACGTTTCCTTTGTGCTTTGTATTATAACTTTGAAACCTATAACATACTTTGCATGTCCATTTTTTAAGTAGAGTTATGATTGGATATCAAACATTGGTGGGTATGCACGTGTCAATACGAAGGAAGCCTAGTTACTTTTTTCCTTATGTAAGTAATTTACAGCTGCATATACAATTAAAATTTGTAATAGTCTCTACAACACATATTTAAAAACAATTGTCATTGGTAGGCTAACAAACAAGTAGGTGGCTATGAGAGTGGATACTATGTAATGAAACATATGTTGACCAAAGTTTCAGCAGATATTGTTGATTCATGGGAGAAGGTTATACAATTTTCAACAAGTTATAGTATTTATAGTTTTTATAGTTGATTGGCTAATGAATTTATCTTATGTTATTTTATCTTGTAGTTATTCATTGATAAGGAACCATTCTCATAAGAGCACATGTAAGACATCTGCCAAAATAACATTCTTCCTTCAAATTAATAATAGATAGTTTGTTCATAATGTTTTTAGGTAAAACAATGGTAGTTTTTTATTTTAATTTGTTAGAAAGCTTTATAACATTTTGTTGGTTAAAGTAGGTTATAATTGAATATGTTGATGTACTAGCTATTTCTATGGTATCTGTTTGATGATTACAGGGATGGTTGTATGAGAAAACAAACAAAATATTTAAAAAAAAAAGTGACTTTTTAACTTGTTTGTGCATTAACTAAGTTAAAAAGTCACCTTTTAACTCGATTTTTGCCTTAACTGAGTTAAAAAGAATTAGTTTTTAATTTGGTTAGGACAAAACCGAGCTTTTTTACTCGGTTACACCAAAATAGAGTTAAAAAATGATCTTTTTAACTTGGTTCCAAATAAAACTGAGTTAAAACGTCTCAAAAATGAGACTTTTTAACCAATTTAAAAAGCCTTTCTTACAATAGTGAAAATCTAAAAAATAAAGTATGTGACATCAAGTATGTGATCAATAATTTGATTTCTATCAAGAGAAAGCATTAACAACAGAGAATCAAGATCAATTATAATGTAAATGTCAAGAATACACAAGGAAAATGAATCAAGAGTCGCCTATTTTTAATGCATCAATGCAAACAATTATCTCAATATAGTCAAACTTGTTTAAGTAAAAACTCACAATTATCTATATATATATAGGATAGGATTCATTGGCACAAGGTGTAAGTCTAAAGACTTACACCAATTTTAAACCATTTATATAAATTATCTAATGGTTTATATCAATTAAAAAATTAAATAATATTAAAAGAGTGTAATGTGATATTAATTCCCTTTTTATCATGACCAATGTGTCACCCTTTCACATTGACAATAACCTATATTAATTTATTTACTTAATGAATTGTTAAGTTTGAGTTAATGAAAATGTGAGTAAAATTTTTTCAATTTTAATAATAGAAAAATTGTAAACTTAACCAAATTTGAAAATGGTAGTAAAAACAAGAAAATGAAGTCTATTATATATGTGACAATAATGTACATTATGATTTCAAAAATACTTACCATTAAATAAATACATAGAAAGTCGATAGAATATAGGGAAATCCAGACATTATCTATCCCACTAATTACAGTAAAAAAGATCCTACATCAGAGCAGTGTCTATATACTCTATCCTATCCCATATATAACCCAAAAGGAAGTAGAATTTCCAGTCTTCATTTGTCGAAGTAGTCTTTGGATCATCTGATGCAACATCGAGATGTAATCACTTGGCATTACTATTATCTTCACATATTAACCCATAAACAACACACATAGAGGAAAAGATAGAGGAATGAGGTGGTTTGTTCTAAAATCACTTTTACATGTAAGGCAGGAATTCTACCATAAAATATAGTTAATAATAGGGTGGACCTAGGGTTATTCTAAGTTGTACTAAACTATCCTTAACTAGGTATAGATTCATACTCCCAATTAGTAAGTAATAGTTCTCAACGGAACTGGGAAGTGACTAGGAGTACATATACCTCTTTTCATCGTCACATGGTACAATCCTCATCATCATTGAGGAATAAACAACAGTTTAGGACATTCACTTATCTATATAGAGGTATACTCACAAACCCATTTAGAATGCTGAGCAGTTGTCAGGGTTATGAAGCTTGGTCAAACGAATATTCGGGCTCAAGGGCGCTATCTTGGCAATTGGGACCTTGATACCTCACCCCCAAGACCTTTACAAGTAGGTCCCTGCCTTTCATTCCTTAGCATATCAAATTGTAGCTTTCCTAGCAGGGTGTCATGCCACTGCATGTCCCTTGCTTTACATTACTCATTAACCTATCAATTTCTAACTTCTTAAGCAGAAGTTTTTCCCTGGTCTCATTTAATTTGAACACCAGTACAATCTTTTCTAATATCTTTGTCTCATATTGCAGAGACTAAATCCATATCATTTATATATAGAGTAAATTATACTGACACCCCCCGAGGTTTGGTTGAATTTCACCCTATACCCCTCCTTTTTTACCCTTATACTAACCCCCCTTAATTGTTTGAAAAACATTACACTACATGCCCCTATAAAGGAGGTTGTTGTAAACGTTGAAAAAAAGAGGTTTTGTGCAATTTCAAAAAATCTCAAGAGGTATAAGTGTAATTTACTCTTATATATATAACTAAATTACATACTTGTAAATAAATGTAATTTACTCTTCTATATATGACTAAATTACATTTCTAGATGTCAAACCAATAATGGTTTGGCTTAGCAAATAACGAGGGGCATTTTTGTCATTTTATACAAGAATTTCAGAAAATACTTAGAAAATTTTCAAAATTATATTTAAATTATATGACAAGATCGTACGTTCAGAGTGATTTTTTTTGTCAACTGAAACTTTTTTCTAATGTTGAGAAATCAGGACATAATCGTTATTTTTTTATTTCTCTAGGCTTTAGCTCAAAAAAATTATTAAAAACCATAATTAGATAATTCTTAGAATTCTAAACACAGCGGTGTGGAATAGAATTTTAAGATTTCTTCCCAATTTTTCAGAAATAAATTCTCAAATATTAGAAAATAGTTGTAAAATCAAGGTAGGAGTGTTACAACAATTGTTGAGGTGTAGCTCCAAGAGTGTGCTCGTACATATCTTTTTTGCTCGTACACTGTTGCATAACAACTAAGAGCTATTTTTGCATGAAATATCTCCTTGCAATCCTTTTATGAAAATGTGTTATTCCTATCTATAAGAAGAAACAATTTCAATATTCGATGATAGCAAAGAATAGTACAAATTCAAATATGTCACCACGAGGAATGTTCGTCTTGGGTCATTTTGAAACTTAGCAAATTTTAAAAAACATTTCAATGTAGCACGAGAAAAGATATGGATGATTAGTATGTAAAAGATGCTTTAAAACTATCTTTAGGAAGCTTTTGAAACTAGCACGTTGGATGCTTGCTAAACATGTTGGACAGTTTCCAAAAACTTGGTTTCCATGGGAACTTGGGGACGATTCATATTAAAAACAAGTTTCTTTTTATAAAATGTGAATTGATTAAGCATAAGACTTGTAATGTGTTTGGTTTTAAAATTTTAATAACCTTTGTTATCATCAAAACATTTGTAAAGGTTGGATGCTTCATACATCTTTGGTTCCAATATTAACAACTTATATAGAAAGAAAAGATAGAGGAGTGAGGTGATTTGTTCTCAAAATCACTTTCACATAGATAGTAAAAAATCCTATTGTCAAACAACAGATAAAACACAGCTAACAATCATAAATAAGGGAACCTAGGGTTTTGTCTAAGTTATTATAGTCTTCCCTTGACTCTGTATAGATCTATACTCCCCATAGATGAGCAATTCATCACACTAAAACCAGGAAGTGATTGAGAGTACATATACCTCTCCAACATCATCATGGTACAATCCTCATCATTATTGAGGAACACGAGCAATCTTTCAGCTTAGGGCTACAACCCAAAATGGAGGTATACTCTCGCACAAATCCTAGAATGCTCGGTAGTTGTCGGGCTTATCAAGTTGGGTCAAGTGAGTATCCCGGCTCAAGGGTGCTACCTTGACTATTAAGACTTCCACCGCTTGATACCATACCCCAAAACCTCCACTAATAGGCTCCTACTCTTCATTGCTTAGCGTACCAAACTGTGGCTTCTCCTACAAGGTTTCATGCCAACTACATGTCCCTCCCAACTCATTGCTCATCTAACTAATAGCTCATTACTAATATACTTATCTCTAAGCAAAGGTTTCCTTGGTCTCAACAAGTTTAAGCACTAGTATTCTCATTTCTTAAGGTCTTTGCTTCGCTATGCAGAGACTTAGTCTCTATTCACATAATAGTATAATAATTTAGTCTATCCATTCATAAATATCTAACATAATTTATAAATTGAACAATTTGAATGTAAACTATTTAGAAAGCATGTAATTAAATAATAAAGTAATCTTTAAGGAAAATAATCATAGTCTAAAATAAATTAATAAAGCATTTACTTGTCAAATTTTTATTTAGCTACTTTAAGTACCTAATTTAAGATCTAAAGTTACTTATTAAAACTTTTAATGTTAGACATTTAACACTACAAAGCCGAATGCTTAAGGATAAGCAATTAACAATTTCACTTTTAATCTATATTATAAGTCTTCAATACTTAATAAAAGATTAAGCTAATTAATTAAGAATTCAAAAACTTAAGTTTAATTTCTCCTAAATTTTCTAAAACCGTTTTGCATAAAGGGGGATTTAAGGTTCTAAACTTTATTTTAGTATTTAAGACATTGGTTAACCATTAGAATCAACCTAAGCTTTTAACTCACTAAAGTGAAATTTGAAATTCTACTATACTTTAAATATTAAAATAGGCTTTAAAACTAAGTAGTGAAACTTTTAACCTTAGGCATTTCCAAGTTGATTAAACTTAAATCATAATTTATCATAGTTTAAAGAAAACCTTTCTAATTTCAAGTTATATTAACCATAGTAGTTTAAAACTTGTACTTACTAGTTAGTTTAGAAAGAAATTTTGTTCCAAGGCTTGAAAAACACTTAAGGCCTTGGTTCAACATCAAGACCAAATTTTCTTTTTCTTAATAAGTTAATCAACAATCTAGGATTGATGTTCTTCTTGAAATCAAATAAAATTTTAGTTAAAACTACTAACTTTTTCTTAAAAATAAAAACGTGAGCTTTTTAAGTCAAGATAACCTTTGATTTCAAAGTTTTATCAACATAACTAACTTTCTTTCATGATTTGAGAACCAAGAAAATTTTAAACAAGGTTCCTACCCATTTTCAAAAATGGCTATGAGCCATTAAACCCATCTACTATGGTTAAAAAAATTCAACACTTTATAACAAGCTTTTCATCAAAATAATATATTCAATAGTATTCTAACATCAATCCATCATTCATGGCAAAAATAACCCATAGTAACACCATAAATTTAGAGGAAAAAAAATGGATATCATAATAACCAACAACAACAACAATGAAAACAATTCAACAAATCTAGAAACTAATGGATTTTAGGGTCAAAATCCTCCTAGCTTCCATGTGAAAATAATAAGGCAAGAGAACCCCCCCCCCCCCTTCCCCCCTTTTACCTCTTAGTGTAGATGAGGAAGATGAAGAAAATGGAGGTAGAAGTGGTGGCTTCCAAGCTTTCTTTTGATGGATGATGGTGATGGAAGATGTTGGAACTTGATGGAGGTTTGTTGATAGAGCTTTGGTGATGGAATAAAAAACTAAAAGGTGAGGTGAGGGAGAGTCTTGGCTAGATTTGGGAAGAGAGGAGCATGGAGATATTGTCTCAAAGGGAGGGTATTTATAAATGAAATTTGGTGGTGAGGGGTCCAAAGCGATGTCATCTAAGTTTAAAATCATGTGTTAAAATGTTAATTTCAATTTAGTCCCTGCATGTGGCTTAGTTGGACGTGCTTGCAGAGGTTTCTTAAGTCTCTACACTCTATTCAATTTTATTAAGTAAATCAGATGATATCGTTAAAACTTTAATTAGTTACTTTTTATATCAAATTAATTAATTTTTACTTGAAACTTGGTAGACACATTATTTTAAGGTTACAAATAATTTATAAAAATGAAAATTAATTTTTCATACATTTTTGGGTTTTTAATTAATTATTTTATATTTTTAGGTTAAAAATTCATAATAAATTCATTTTAATTCAATAAATTCTAATTTTTTTAAAAAAATTATAAAATTAAGTTTCTCACCTAAAAATAAATTAGAATAAAATTTTCATTATTTCTAGATGTCAAACAAATACTAGTTTGACTTTGTAATCAACTAGGGATATTTTGGTCATTTTTTATATGAATTTCAAAAAATTTCTAAAATTATATTTTGATACATATGACATGTTTCCAAGATCAAAATGACCTTTTACTGTTGTTTGAACATTTTCCACATGTCAATCCTTATTGAAAAATCAGGACATAATCTTCATTTTTTAATTTTTCTAGGCTCTGACTCAGAAAAATTATTAAAAATTACAATTGACTAGTTCTCAAAATTTTGAACGCAACCATGAAAATCAAAACTTTAATATTCTTTCTCAATTTTTCAAAAATAAATCTACAAATAATAGAAAAATAATTATAAAATGAAGGTAGGGGTGTTACAAGTAAACTCACAATTTGGTACACTGATGAGTGAAAGGTAAAGACCCAATTAGCATAGGTCTTGGGGAAGGTATTGAGCGGTGGAAGTCCCAATGGCCAAGGTTGGTAACCTTGACAATTGTAGAGCATTCTAGAATTGGTAGAGAGTATAACTCCACTTTGGGTTGTAGCCTTGAGCTGAAAGATTTCTCGTGTTCCTCAATGATGATGAGGATTGTACCACGTTGATGATGTTGGAAAGGTATATATATTCCTAGTCATTTTTTGGTTCTGATATGAATGATTGCTCATCAATGGAAAATATAGATCTATACAAAGTCAAGGGTAGACTCATATAACTTAGATAAAACCCTAGGTTCCCTTCTTTACAATTGTCAATTGTATTTTATCTTGTGATTGATGGTAGGATTTTCTACCATTTGTGTGAAAATAATTTTGAGAACAAATCACATCATTCCTATATCTTTTTCTTTATATGTTGTTTGTGGATGGATATGCAAAGATTTCCTTACGAGGATTCACAAAGTGATGCCCATTCTGCCGAATCTTTACATTGAGTACCATCATTTAGTGGTTTGGTATTATCACAAGGATATGAATTTCCTTACATTCTAAGGCTTCATGATGATTACCTTTCTATGCCCTATCCCTGGGTACCTCTACCCCTTGTCTCTATTATTATTCCTATTTCGATTACATCAATACCATCGCCGAACTTCTTTTATGCACCACCACCACCATTTACACCCCCAACAGACCTAGGTGTACCTTTCATGGTATTTTTTTTTTATGGATTTCCTTCCTCCTCCAGCTGATCAACTAATTGCTGAGGATCCTAGCGGCTCTCCTATGAGGGTGGTCTTAGCTAAGTCACCCATTGACTTTCCCATGCTTGAGTATCAAGTTAGGATGGCCAAATGGATGGCACACCTCCTCTTCATCATCTTCCTCTAAATTAAGGTTGATGCGTTAAGAACATGCTTAAAGGCAAGCATACCCTATTGCAATAGTGACAATGGATTGAGTCCATATATCGTATCTAAGTGACTGATATGGAGTACCTTTTGGAGAAATTCCTATGTTGTCTAGGTTGTTCAAATTAAAAGGGGTTTGAATGCAAGAATTAAAAAAGATTTCTTAGAGCAAAATTGGATTTTAGTGAGATAGAAACCTAGGATTATGGTTCACCTATGCTTTTGATTCCCTTCCCCCTGAACTAAATTATAATCTTATTTTTTAGTTCATTTGTCAATTTTCCTTTACCAAATTCTTTCACAACGTTTGGTCATGTGTTATAAAATCTCTTTCCTGTATTGAACCCCCTAGTTGGTCATACAGTGGTTTAATCCAGGAAAGGAATAGGAACAAAGAGGGTGAACGAATTTGATTGAGAGTTCATTTCATAGTTTGATCATTCAACGTCCCAAACCCAATTACCCTAGAGGTCTACCGATTAATTACAGTATGGTCGTCGGTTAATTAACTAATTAAAAACATAAAAGGAGTGATCAGTTCTAAAAAATATATCAAAGAATGCTAAGGCAATTCAATTAAAAGAAGAAGGGAAATAAAATTAATAATCAAAATGGAGTTTTGATCATCTCAAGCACGGCTACACCACAGAGAAACAGTGATCATCTCGGGGATTAGTTCTCCATAACAATAGAGAAACAACCCATTACAATAATAATCATCAAAATCAAAGAAAAACCTTAGCCAAAAGGTTGATCCTCAATCTATATTTACTTGGGTCCAAGGGAGATCCTCTGAAGCTCTAGGAAGTTCTCTCTCAGCCAAATTCCAAAAAAAGTCAAAAAGAGAATAGTGAAGTGCATTTTGACTTTGTAGACTCCCTATTTATATCTTCATTGGGCCTGCGGGCCTGATGGAAGCACGGTCGTGCATAGTGAAGCACAATTGTGCATGATTTTTGAAGCATGGTCGTGCTTAGGCCATGCTTTTTCTCATAAGCAAAGTCCTGTCAGCCAAGCATGGCCATGCGTAATGAAGCATGGCCATGCATGTTCTTGTAAGCATAACTCTAGCATGGAAGCACGGCTGTGCATCTCTGGAACTAGCTATTTCTTCTCCAAACTTGGCCATTTCCTCCAAAATGTTGCTCCTTTCATCCCTGCACAAAAATAGAGAAAAATAGGTCAAACTATTTATTAAGATAAGCTAATTTCAACACATAGAGACCTAAATTCCCCATGGCAATCATAAGAATTGAGGGTTTATCAAGGGTCACTTTATGAGGTACCCAACAAGCATGCTCACCACACAAACGATGATTTAAAGGCCACGCAGACAAATGAGAAGCTGTAGGACCTAAGAATCTGCTTTTTTTTTGCTAGTAGTGGGGAAGGGTAGTTATTAGACACTGCTCTGGTGTAGGACCCCTTTTATTGTATACAGGAGGGTAGATGTGTCTTTTGGATGTATATTTGACTATTTCCTTGTACTCTGGTTGACTTTGTATGTCTTCAGTTTCTGATGTATCTAGTTCTTATGATGATGTACCTAACAATGATGGTGATAATGTGCAATAGGCATGGCAAATATACCCTAGACCCATGGGTACCCATCCGAACCTGCCACAACTTTGACTAGTTTTTCCTGCTTTGACTAGGGTTGCGGTCAGGTTTTCCCAAGTGTTAAAATTAGGGATGGGGGCAGGGACGGGGATGTTGATACCCACCCCGCCCCACCCCTGCTCCCAAACCCGCTTAAAAAAAAGTAATGTTTTATAAAATTAAAATATTATCCATGAGAAAATTAATGATTTTTGCAAAAGTATGTAAAATACTTTAGATAAAATTTATTTTTAAAATAAAACTATTTTATCTAAAATTACATTTTTAATGTAATTTGTCAAAAAATGATTATTTTTTTTAAAAAGACATTGAGGACAGGGCGGGGTGGGGAAAACCTGACCCCATCAGGGGTGGGGATGGGGTATCAAAATTGATCCTCATTGGGTATCGGGGACAAGGTCGGGGATATGTTGAGGAGTTAAGGGTGAGGGCAACGAACAACAAAATCACCCCTGCCTGGCCTCGTTGCCATGCCTAATGTGTAGTACTTTATGCATATATATAGACTTATTTGTTTCATCTCTTACTCACATTTCCAAATTTGGTTTTACTTTCTATTTTCTTATTTTAAAGGTTATGTACTCAAAACAAATTCAAACAAAAGAAAAAAAAATTACTCACATTTTCAGATGATAACTAACTAAGAAATAAGTAAGTAACTAAATAAGTACGAGTTATAATCAATGTGAACGGGTGTCACATTTAGTGGTATCAGAGATAGTTCTTGACTTTCTCTGTACTATGTGTTCTTACATTCATTGTTGTTGAACAGGGATGTGAGATGAAATGTTTGTTCTTATATTCTCTATTGAAAAACAAAAATGTAGATAAGATTAGTAAAATGTATAGACACGTGCTAGAAAGTTTGTAAGCAAATGTCTAAAACAACTTGCTTTAGAAGAGGTATGAAGAATGATCTACATACTGAGTAGAAGACAATGAGTTTAGTAACAGTGATTAGTGCATTTCTAGGTAGGTTCTAGCTAAGAAAATAGTTAGTATTTAAGAATGTCCATTGTGACCTACCTCTCTTTCCTGGGAGTCTATTTGGTGTACTGATTCACAACTTACTTTTACTCATCCGATATGTGGTTTTATTCAAAGTAAGAAACCAAACGAATGTTCTCCTTTTCAGGTACAAATGGCTAGGAGATTAAGGCAAGACAATACCTAACAACTGCTAGAAATAATGGCGACTGTCCTTAAGAACATGAATCAAGGTAGAGAAGTCGAACCAGTTGAGTACCGAGGCCTGGTGGCATTCAAAAAGAATGACCCACCTGCATTCAAGGGAATCTTTGATCCTGATGGTGCCCAGAACATGATCACTGAGATTGAGAAGCTCTTTACTACAACGGTGTGCACTAATGCACAGAAGGTTACCTACACTGTCTTTATGTTATACAGAGAAGCTAAGCACTAATGGAGGTACACCAGGCAACAAGTGAAAGCTGAAGGAAGAAAAATCACTTGAAGAGTGTTTCACTAAAAGTTCTTGGAGAAATACTTTCCAAAGAAGTTGAGGAAAAGAAAGGAAGTCGAGTTCCTAAACTTAAAGAAAGGGTATATGTCTGTTGGGGAGTACACCGCAAAATTCAACGAGCTATCAAAGTACTGCCCATACTTCCAAGAAAGGGTTAATGAAAGATCACACTGCTCAAAGTTTGAGAGCGAATTAACGCTTGATATCAAGCAAGCTGTAGGGTTTCTGGAGATTACCCAATTTCCTTTCTTGGTTAACCACTGCTGGATTTATGAAGATGATATGAAGGCAAGACAAGCCCATTAGAAAAGTAGAGGACCATAGAGGAAGAAGAAGAGAATTTTCCAGAGAGAATGAAGCCCTACCAAGCTCCATCCAAACCAACTGGTGGACCATCTAGACAAAAGAGTACTACTATGTTGGGGACTCTAATGCTCCTATTTGCAATTTTCGTTGTTGAAGGCCACACTACCTTAGCGACTATACTCGACTACCAATCACTTGCTACAATTGTGGGAAGACTAATCAATACAACAATGCTTGCATTAAGCCTACAAAAGAGCAATGGAACGAGAATAATAAGAAGGCTTCAGCTGGTAAACCAAGGACCAATGACAAAGTCTTCACCATGAGTGAGAGTGAAGTAGCTGTATCTAATGACCTCATTCAGGGTAAGTGCATCATAAATAGTATTTTGTTAAATGTAGTATATGACCCAGGTGCAAAACACTCTTTTATTTCTAATGATTGTGTGAAATATTGGAACTTGCATATTTCAACTCTACCTTATGATCTTGTTGTTTCCACTCTTATCAATATTCCTATTATTATTTTCTCGTGCGTTATTGTTAAGGGTAAGACAGTCCTTAAAAACTTAATTTGCTTACCCTTACATGGATTAGACATAGTGTTAAGAATAGACTGGTTATCTTCCAATCATGCCCTTCTTAACTATCATGAGAAAGCCTCGGTATTCGAATCAAAATCTGATAACTTTATGGGATTTGAGATGGTGACTAACAACCAAATAAATGCTTCTAAAAGTAATGAAGCTTAGGTATACGTAATCATATCTTCTATGAAGGTTGAGAGAGACTCTGATATTAGAAAACTACCTATTGTCTGTGAATTCCCTGACATCTTTCCCAAAGATATTCCTAGTTTACCCCTTAAAAGAGAGATAGAATTCACCATAGATTTAATTCCAAGATCAGGACCTGTATCCATAACACCCTTTAGAATGTCCCTACTAGAATTAGCAGAGTTAAAGAAACAAATAGAGGAACTCTTAGAAAAATAATTCATTAAGCCTAGTGTTTTCCCTTGGGGCATTTCAGTGTTGTTAGTAAAGAAAAAAGATGGGAGCATAAGATTATGCATGGATTATTGCCAACTCAACAAGATCACTATCAATAATAGGTACCCATTACCTAGGATAGATGATCTTATAGATCAATTAAGAGGAGTTGTGGTATTTTCAAAGATTGACTTGAAGTCTAGTTACCATAAAATTAAAGTCAAGACTAAGGATATATCGCAAACAACTTTTAGGACAAGGTACAAGCACTACGAGTATTTGGTGATTCCTTTTGGTGAAACTAATTCTTTTGTAATCTTTATAGACTATGTGAACCAGATATTCCATGAATATTTAGATAAATTCGTGGTAGTCTTTATAGATGTTATTTTGTTATAGTCCAAAAAGCCCCAAAAGCACTCTATTCCCTTCTTATAACATGTGGGTGGGTCTATGTGGCTTAGTGGGCTTTAGTCCCTTATTGGGCCTTAGATGCTCTTTTGGGTTCTATTATAACATTACTACTAATTTCTAACACTAGGGTAATAATAATAATACTAATAATAATAATAATAACAATAATATAATAACAACACCATAGCACAGAATTAATAATAATAATAATAATAATAATAAGAGATATAATAACAATAACTCTTAAAGCGTCTTCTATCTAATAACACATAGGAAGGGTCCTAATAAGAGCTACCTCATGGTTTTCTAGTACTTCAAATTTGGGGTGTTACACTTATAAGGTTTCTTAGACCTAATTCTCAAATCCTCATCTTATTCTTGCTTTCTCTTAAAACTTGTGTCATTGTAGTAGTGTTGCCGCTAGAACACTTGCAAGTGCTGCTACAATAATGATTAAGAAACGATGGGAGATGCCATTGAGCCACCTTCTTCCTCGTTGTTGAAGTCTTGCTTTTTTCGAGGTAAAGTGGAGTGGGACTATCTCGCTCATAGGTGTAACAATAGTCGTGGGTAGAGGGGTTGGCCCTAGACCCCAATTGTTTTGGATATCTATTTATGTTTGATTGTGAGTGTGAAGAGGAATGCGAATTCCCTAAACCCGTGACTCCTTGGGACTGAATCCCCAAGGATTGATGGTAATGTCTTTTGTTTGTTGGGTTTGGTATGAATTGTAATTATTGCTCTTCAAGTGTATTGCATGAAGGTGTAGTTATGTTCATTTCCTTGTGATGAATTTGATGTGAATTGATTGAACCTATGACTATTTGAGAGTAGAGTGAGATTATTGTGAGTGTTTAGGTTAATTTAAAGGTTTCCACTATTTTGGATAAGGAATTAAAGGATTAGCTAGCTTAAACGAGAATGACTTAGATTGATAGAAAATCCCCATTTTGGAATAAAATGCTAGGCAATTGGACAATAAGAAAGTATAAACAAGACCTTATGGAGTTTTAGTGGTTTAGGGAGGCTTTAGGAAGCCTCCACGCTTACAAATCATGATTTTACGTTTTGTTGAGTGATGAGCATGCCCGTGCTTACTTTCCTAAGAGAAAACATCAACTTAAGAGGGCAAAAACAAGTAGGAAGATGATCAAATTAAGCTTTGTGGTCTTCATAAGAATTGTAGCCTTGTGTATTAGCTAACAAATGACTTTGGAATCATAAGGCACAATCACAACACAACTAAAGCAACATTCCTAACGTCACGTACTCACTTCCCTTATCCCATATCATATTACTATCCCTAAATAGTCTAATTATTAGTCTCTTAATTCAGTGTTTCATTGCCTAAGCTAGTCTAGCTACTCTTGTACTCCAAAATTTGCACACTTCACTGACAGGGAACCTAACACGAGTATGCTCAATAGAGCACTAGCGTGCTTCATCAACCAATTTTAATGCACCTATTATGACTTTGTGCTTGGCTTTATTGAATGTTTATTATGCTTAATATTGGTGTTCTAGCTATTTTTCATGTTTAAATTCAATTGGGCTTTAATGGAAATCTTAATTAATTTTTGAATTTTTATGAATTTTGACCTTTTGTCCTTCTTTAGGTCATAACTTGGGCTACAAAGATGTGTTTGAGGTGATCTTGGTGTCTGTTGAAATATAAAAGAAAAATCTACAATTTTCATGCAGAATTTGTGAGTTGATTTGGCCTAGATCATGGACAAAATTAGACTTAAAGTTGGATACGCTGTTTCCCGCTAGCAACCTGACATAAGTGTGATATTTTGGGTATATCTTGAGATATAGATATTATTTTTAGGTGATTTCAAAGCCAATAATTAGCTAACATACAGGGATATAGTTCTTATGAAGACCACAAATCCTAATTTGATCATCTTCCTACTCGTTTTTGCCCTCTAAGTTAACATTTTTTATCAGGAAAGTAAGCACGGGCGTGCTCATCACTCGGTAGAATGCAAAATCATGATTTGCAAGCATGGAAGCTTCCTAAGGCCTCCCTAAACCACCAAAACTCCATAAGGTCATGTTTATACTATCTTATTGTCCAATTTCCTAGCATTCTATTCCAAAATGGGGATTTTCTATCAATCTAAGTTGTTCTCGTTTAAGCTACCTAATCCTTTAATTCCTTATCCAAAATAGGGGAAACCCTTAAATTAACCTAAACACTCACAATAATCTCATTCTACCCTCAAATAGTAATAGGTTCAATCAATTCACATCAAATTCATCACAAAGAAATGAACATAACTACACCTTCAAGCAATACACTTGAAGAGCAATAATTACAATTTATACCAAACCCTAACAAACAAAAGACATTACCATCAATCCTCGGGAATTCAATCCCAAGTAGTCATGGGTTTAGGGAATTCGTATTCCTCTTCACATTCACAACCAAACACAAACAAATACCCAAAACAATTGGGGTCTAGGCCAACCCCTCTACCCATGACTGTTGTTACACGCATGCGCGAGATAGTCGCACTTTCCCTTACCTCAAAAGAAGTGAGACTTCAACAACAGGGAAGAAGGTAGCTCAATGGCATCTCTAATAGTCTCTCAATCACTGTTGCAACGACGCTTGTAAGGGTTTCTGCAGTGACTCTGCTTCATCAGCACAGGTTTTGAGAGAAAACAAGAATGAGATAAGAAATTGAGAATTAGGTCTAAGAGACCTTATAAGCACTTTTAAAGATACGTTAGGCTACGAAAGATAGCGGGCCAAGGTCCAACTAACATTACCTTTAGAAACTTTATTTTTTTAAAAAAAATATTTTAATTATAAAACCCCTTTTTATTCTCCTCGTATTATTTTTTCAAAATAGTATTTATTAAAATAATACACAACAAACATCATTGTCATATATTTACATATATGTACATATATATATATATATATATATATATATAATATATATGAGGAAAGAAATATCGGGGTGTTACAACTATAACATCTCGAGCGCTAACGAGGGCGAGAAGTGATCGTCAGTATAAAAGAGATAAGGCACAGACAAGGCACGGCTCCTAGTGGGCTTCTAACAGGAGGGGCACATGAATGAATCGAATACACACCAGAATGAGAGGGATCCAGAGGCTGTGCAGGTATGGGACTATACAGTTAAGAATAGCTTAATGGAATTAATAAGTGCTACCTATAACAACAAGATGCATTTGCTTTTTAGTAGCCTAAATCCACAGTTAAGCGTGCTTGACTTGGAACAATTTTAGGATGGGTAACCTCCTAGGAAGTTTCCTAGGAAGCGTGTGAGTGAAGACAAAGCACGCTAAAAAGTCTTGTGTTGGTTTATGGGGACAGTCATTGATCCTAAAAGTGGTCAGGCGTTATTGAGTGGTATCAGAGCAAGGAACGGAAGTTGGTGGACATGTAACATCCCAAGTGTTGACAAGGGTGGGGAGTGATCGTCAGTGCAAAAGAGATAAGGCATGGACAAGGAGCGGCTCCTAGCAAGCTTCCAATGGGAGGGGCACATGAATGAATCGAATACACACCGAAATGAGAGGAATCTAGAGGTTGTGTAGGTACGAGACTGTATAGTTAAGGATAGCTTAAAGAAATTAATAAGTGTTACCTATAACAACAAGATGCATCTACTTTTCGGTAGCCTATCACTTAAAAACTCCACAGTTAAGTGTAATGCCTGGCCGCTTTCAAGATCGACAACTGTCCCCACAAACCAACACAAGACTTTTTAGCATGCTTTGTCCTCATTCACACGCTTCCTGGGAAAATTCCCAGTATGTCACCCATCTGTAAATTGCTCCAAGTCAAGCATGCGTAACTGTGGAGTTCTTAAGTGATAGGCTACCAAAAAGTAGATGCATCTTGTTGGTATAGGTAGCACTTATTAATTCGTTTAAGCTATCCTCAACTATACAGTCCTATACCTACACAGTCTCTGGATCCCTCTCATTCCGGTATGTATTCGATTCATTCATGTATTCTTCCCGCTAGAAGCCTGCCAGGAGCTACTCCTTGTCCGTGCCTCATCTCTTTTGCACCGGAGATCACTCCCTGCCTTCGTCAGCGCTCGGGATGTTACATTAAGCGTGCTTGACTTGGAGCAATTTTGGGATGGGTGACCCCCTGTGAAGTTTCCTTGGAAGCGTGTGAGTGAGGACAAAGCACGCTAAAAAGTCTTATGTTGGTTTGTGGGGACAGTCATTGATCTTGAAAGCTACCAAGCATTACAACAACACCCCCTAGCTTTACCTCTTAGAAAGTGGGAGAAGATGATAAGGAATGGAGCTTGTGAGATGGTCTCAAGCTTGCATATGGATGAAGGATAATGGAACCTTGGTGGGGGAAGCTTTGTGATGAAGAGAAAATTTAAAACGGAGGAGGATGGAGGTGGGAAAGGTTCAGCCAAGAGGACAGCAGATAGGGTGACTTTTTTTTTTGTGATAAATGAGTTATATATAGAGGTGGGTTGATAGATGATGTAAGCCAAGTGACATAATGCTAGCTTATGTCATAATTCCACTTTATTTTCTTTATTTTATTTTAATTCAACACATGTTTATTATGGAGTTTCAAATTAGTCTCTACACTTATGTGTTGGACGTGCAGCCCTCTGATCCAAGTCTATGCGCTTTGTTAATTCAACTGGTACCAATAAAACTAAGTCAAATTAAATTAATTAATTTTTATATCAAACTAATAAAATTTTGTTTGAAACTTGGTAGACATATAATTTTGAGGTACTAGATGGTTTCTAAAAATTAAAAATAATTTTATATATTTTTTCTCAAATTTTTTATAAATTAATACTAATTTTTAGGATAAAAATAAATAATAAATTCATTTTAACTCAATAAATTCTAAAACTTTCATTATAATTATAAAATTAAGTTCGTCATATAAAACTAAACTTAAAATAAAATTTTAACTATTTAGGAAGTTAAACAAATACTAGTTTGGCTTTGTAGTTAACCAAAGGCATTTTAGTCATTTTTCACAAGAATTCTAGAAAATTTTCAAAAAAAATTTAAAATTATATTGTAAAATTATATAACATGTTTTCATACTCAAAATGACATTTTATTGTCATGTGAACCTCTTTCACATGTCAGCTCTTTTGTTGAGAAATCAAAACGTAATCATCATTTATTTTCTTTAGGCTCTGACTTAAGAAAATTATTAAAAATTATGATTTAATAATTCTCAAAATTTTGAACACAACCATGGGAATCAAAATTTTGATATTCCTATCTGATTGTCTAAAACTAAAATTAGAGAGAAATAGAAAAACTATAATGCCGTGTTTTTCTTAATGTATGATTTAGTGGTTTAATAACTAAAAGTGGAAATATAGTATGTGATCTTAGTGATTAAAATGAATAAATAAATTATGGTTGTATGAGTTGTCGTTGATGTTGTTTTGTGTTGATTGTTTTGGAATTCCTATATGAAATTAGGGAACTGGTGTAAATGTTGTTCTTGAGCCAAAATGAGGGTGTTGGTTATGTTCACATGGGTTGTTAAGAGAAATAATAGTATTGAGCCAGTTGTGAGGCTTGGGGAGTGAATAGACGAACTTTGGGATTTAGTGGGCTCGAAGCCTCCGTGAGGCCTAGGGAGGGTTTTAAGACATAAGACCCCTTTTTTTTCTCATTCTCTCATTTTCTTTTCCCTCGCTTACTCTCAAACTCTCTCTTTCTCTCAACTTCTCTCAAGACCGCCAAGAGTGTGGCAAGATTCCAAGCCTTAATCTTGTCCTCATGTGTTGAGGAAGACGGATTTCAGGAAGAGTTGGCTCAAGAGCTTGTTTTCTCACATTCTCCTCTTCTCCTAAATTTCAAATTCGGAACTTCTAAAGGTAAGGAAGCTTACTTGTGTTGAATATAAGTTGTATGAACCTAGGAGTGTATGTATGTTACTGTGGTTTGTGTTAGAACACATGATTTGGATGAGTTTTATGGCAATGTGTTGGAAACGGGTTTTCTTTGATTTCGTGGTTGATTCATATTGAAACGTTGTATGGATTGTTGAATGTGTCGAGTATGTTGTTGTGGGCTGTTGTGTGGTTGTATTTGTGACAGCCCAAATTTCAAGTACTAGAAATAAATCACGAGATAGCTTTTAGTAGAACCCTTCTCATATGTTATTAGACAAAAGATGTCTTAAGAATTATTATTATTATATTTTCTATTATTATTATTATTATTATTATTATTATTATTATTGTGTTGTGTTGTTGTTATTATATTTATTGTTATTATTATTATTATTGTTGTTGTTGTTGTTGTTGTTATTATTATTATTATTATTATTATTATTATTATTGTTGTTGTTGTTGTTGTTGTTGTTGTTGTTGTTATTAATACCTTAGTATTATAAATTAGTAGGAATATTATCATACAACCCAAAAGAGCATCTAGGGCCCAATAGGGAACTAAAGCCCACTAAGCCACATACCCACCCACATGTTATTAGGAGGGAATAGAGAAGGAGGATTAGGTTTAGCCGTCACAAATAGAAGAAGAAAGAAGTTAGAGAGAATGAGCAAAAGAAGAGAAGAAGAAGAGGAAGAGAAGGAGGAAGAATAGAAACCGGAGAATCCAAACCCTAGAACTCAACTTTGCATGTCCACAAAGGTGAGTGCTCTCCCCCATGTCCTTCCTTGTTCTTGTTCATCTATTTATTTTTTTCCTCCTTATACCTAAATTTAGGGATTTGATGGGTTTTGAGGGGATTGTGAAGGAGTAAGAAAATTATAGATTAGATTGACCAATTATCGATGTAGAAGAGTGATTAAGAATCTAATTATTTATCTTGAAGCATTTAGAACCCAAAGACAATAGGAAAAATAAATTAAAATTAGTACCTCGAATCCGTCCGGTGGGATTAGATAGCTGCTGGGCAACTTTTATTCAAAAACTGGATTCTGCGTTTATACTAGGCACGCGGAGCCGCTGGGCGGGGTGAAATACCCGCTGGGCGGGTTGGGTTCCGATGCGGACTTGCTAGGCGGGTTCGCTGAACCGCTGGGCGGGACTTCCGTCCTGCTGGGCGGATACGACTTTTGTTATTCCGTTCTTTGTGTTTATGAGCTCTTCTTTGCAGTTTTTAACTCATTGTTGTTTGTTTTCTTATGCCTTGTTGAGGTTATATTGTATGATTATTATTTACCTTGAAAGAAACTGAATGTGATATGAAATTGTGTCAATGTTTCATGATAAAAGTCTATAAAAAGTTGTAAGCATTATTTGTGACCATGCATCATAACATTTGAGTTATGTGATGAGGAAAGTATGTAGGAATCTGGCTGGTGGAGGCCGTGATGGGTTGTCTAACCTTAGCCTTGGGGGTTATCCGGTTGGGAAAACTCCAATGGTCCATGCTGATCCCATGGAGCCGAGGCGTACTGGCAAAACTGGGTAACCCTGACTAGTCACCGGGGGATATCATGCTAGTTGAGGGTGCGAAAGCCGAAGGCATCGGTACCGATGACGCTTCTTATGGCCTGCATTTACTCCTAGTCTACTTTCCGAAAAGTTTAGGTTGGTACCACATGTGCATGAGTAGAGGTTTAGGAACATAGCACGCATATGTATCTTGTTATAGTGTGATATGTTAGAGTGTGCTATGTTGTAATTATGTGAATTCTATGTGACCCTACTTATGTGAATTCTATGTAAGAATGCAATTGTGCCTTGTGATGAAATGTTAAAGTTGTGGACATGTGATCATATCTTGCACAAGTGTCGTTCTTGTTTGATAAAACAAAACGAGGTATATGTCTAGTTACTAGACAAAGAATGTGAAACAATTATATGCTTGTAATTGGAATTGTGTTTGCTACCTTAAGGATAAGTGAGAGGCTAGACCTTAGGATAGTGTTATGAGGGTTCTAGTTGGATAATAATAGTTGTGAATAAGATAGAGGAAGGGTGAATTCCCTCATGGCGTAATAGAAAGGTATAAGACAAGTAAGAGAGAATGAAATAAGAGTATTTTAGGATGTCTGTAACCTTTGACTTGACCCTAGGGGACAGCTTTGAATATTAAAAGGAAGAAGAGTAAATTCTAAAGAGGGTTTTGGGTAAGAAAGTATAAATAATGAGGATGAGTTCTTAAGTTAAGAATGAGATAGTAAACCAATATAATAGTTGTGAGAATGAGAGAGCAATTAACAGGGAGTATTGACTGTTGAAAGGTGTAGACTCAACCATAGGTATGGATAATTATGAGAAACCCTATGAGGCTAAAGCCATGAGAGATAAGTAATGAAGGTTGTCCGAATAGAAGAGTCTAAACCAGCCGTAGAGTCCTTAGAGCACTCACTGAGACATTATGTCTCATTCCTTTAAGTTTTCCCTTTTTCAGGATACAGGTGAAGACACGCGTAGATGGAGCTTGGAGTCACGTGCAAGAAAACGTAGTCTAGTTTATATTATGTTTTTGTATTCTTCTTTATATTTTGTACGATACCTTCAGGTGATAGATGAGTTATATTTGGCATGTATTTTTTTTTTTATTGGATTGTTTGTATATAATGTTTAATTATATTTATGAGTAGTATTTGTATGTTGTTTCTACCTTTTTCAGTTTGTTTTTTTAAATCTAGACCTAGTTACAGTAATGCCCCTTAGGGTGTTACAGTATTCAACCTTTATGGAGTCGATTTGGGGCATGGATGAGTAAAAAGTTTGGATTTTGAGGTTTTTTCGAAGAAAGTTCTGTTGCTGCTATCTGATAGTCGCTAAGCGACTAAGGGCCTCGTCGAGCAAGAATGCCCCTAAGACTGAAGTAAGACTGTCAGGTTGAGGGTTCGTTGAGCGACCCATTGTATCGCTGAACGAGTGTTCTTGAGTGGCAGAAATGGCTGTAGTGTAACAGGAATTCGTTGAGCGAAATCTTGTCCATTGAGCGAGTGTTTATAGACATCTGGAAATCTTTTAGATGAAAGTTCATTGAGCGAGTGTGTGGATCACTGAGCTAGTGTGGGTATTATAGAATACTTGGGAGCAATTCGCTGAGGGAATTGAGGGTCCTGGAAAGTGGTGCTCTTTGTTGCAAGAGGTTCGCTGGGTGAACATTGTGTTCGCTGAGCAAGGGGTGTGTGCAGATTCTGGCTACTTTCTAGAGTGGCTATTCGCTAAGCGAGTAGAAGACTCACTGCGCAAAATGTGGTCGATGGAATTTGGAGAAGGTCCTTGGAACAAATTCGCTAAGTGATCCCAGTTGTCGTTGAGCGAGAGACTTTAGAGACAGTCTATTTGCTGTGTGAGACTCATGGTTGCTGAGCGAGAACCTTCGTAAAGGAAAGTTGGTCCTCTGTAAGGAAGGTCTTCGCTGAGCGAGCATGTGGGTTGCTGAGCAAGTGTAGTGTTCTGTTGTTGATCAATCTTAAGAGTGTAGTTGTGTGAAACATGGTTGAGAAGGACTCCTAATGTGAGTCTAATATTGAGAATGAAGGAAGAGTGGTAGGTTGCTTGGATAGGACCTCCACTTGTCGTAAATACTGTCACTTGGGTTTTACCCATGAGATGTGCGCTACTTGGATAGGGCCTTAGAGTGGTAGGTTATTTGGATAGGACCTCCACTAGTTGTGTATGACATTGTTGTGTGAGGCTTCTCACAAGGTATGGGCTGCTTGGATAGGGCCTTACCTATTGACCGTGCTAGAGGCTGGATTGGGCCTGCATGGTGTTGGTAGTGGTTGTGGACATGTGTGGTGCTGGTCAGGCCCACGTGGTGTTGTGGTGTTGTGTCACTGTTGTTGTGTTGCTACACATATATTTGTTGATTGGTTGTTATTGAGTGGATGTGATGTGGTGATACATGCATTTCATGCATATGTTGTTGGCTGAGGCTGTGTGACGGGCCTTATGTCGTTGTGCGGGCAGGCACATAAGTTGGATGGTTGATAGGAGTTGCAGCTTAGACGGGCCTCCAACCTAGTGCTGGATAAGATGTGGGGTCTTAAAGATGGGCCTTTAGGGATGAGTGGATGGGCGATCCCGCAGGGGGGCCAAGGCAGTGTAGGCCTTGAGTCAGCAGTAAGCCACCACCCACATACACCTATCCCAACATACCACTAAGCTTATCCATGGATTAGAGTTTTGGCAATCCCTGAATGAGTGCTAGATCTTCATGGTAGGGGATAAGACCTGGCTAATCGCTCGAATTGTTGTGAATCTTTCAAAAGTCATTTCATCATGCATTGACATAGTTGTGGCAGATTGGTTGTGATATGGAGTTCTAGATTGAGAACTTTTGTCATATGAATGAATGCTATATATATATATGTATGTATGAGTATGAATGTTGAGAATTGTTGATGATTTTAGAAATCATATGCTATGTTGTTGTTTTAGTAAGCTTACCCTTGCTTTGTTTTGTTGTTGGATGTCTTGTTGTTGTTGTTGTGTTGGTGTGACTGTGATGATCACGTCTTGTGGCGTGGGAGCAGATGGTGATGCTTCAATGGACCTAGCCTTTGAGAGCTAAGGATGGAGCTGCAAGCTAGAGATGTTTAGCCTAAGGAGCCAAGCTTTTGTTCCTTTTGTTATATATTTAGTTTCATTCTTTTTGATGGGGTTATATAGTGTAACCAACCATAGGGAGTGTGTTTTGTACCCTCTCCCCCGTTGATGTATATTGATTTTGTTGTATGGCTTCAAGGTTATTCCCCTGTTCTTTTGCTTTTGACAATTGTAAAGATATGAACGTAAAGCAGTAGGAGAGATGGATAGATCTCTCAGGATGACTGTGTTTCATATATATACATGTTTTGTTTTTGTTCATGTTTATATGAGAATAAAGTTGGAATCAAAGACGTGGAAGAGTCTAAACCCTCAAAGTTTTGAAGATAACAAACTTATTAATGTTCAAGTTTCTGCCTAAGGACTAACCTTGTCACAGCAAACAAGTTACTCTTATAAGAACCGTCTAGTAGACATGCTAAAGAAGAGCGTCCAGTAGCCATGCTAAAGAAGACCGTCTAATAGACGTACTTAAGATGACTGTCCAAAGCTAAATCTTGTCTCTTAAAACAAAATCAAATATCAGATGCATTCAGACAAAAGCTTCCAACGACAAATCTTCAAATGGCTAAGTCTTATTTAAACATCCAATTTACTTATGTTCGTTTTTCCTCGAAACTAACATATTACCATTCTAGTGATCTAACGTTTAAATTGTTTTGAAGCATTAAATGTAATCAGATTCATTCTACTACAAAGGCGCAGCAAAACAGATAAAGTAAGTCAACTTATCAAGTTGCCATGTCGAATGAAGAATGTTCAGAAAAGCAGACCGCCAGCACAGTCTTGCGCTTTCCAGTTTTAGTGCAAGTCTAAAAGCTGCCACGCCTAATCTTTCTAAAAGCATGGTTTGCACGCCCCTCCTTATATAATGAAGTTAAGTCTTCCACAACGGATCTTTTTCCCTGACTACTATATATATGCACCAAGGAAGAAGCGAAATAAAAGAATCGCAATACGTGCTAACTTGTCACAATCTCAGCAAGACATCAAAAACTCTCTGTACATTAACTAGAAGAGTCCATTGGACGATAGTGAAAAAGTCTTGTAAAAATATTCTGAGTGTTTGAGCTTAATCTTTCAAATCCTCACTACGTGAGTTGATACCTTTATATAAACACTTGTTTGTGTTGTGAAAGCCTGGAGAGGCTTAGTGAAAAAAGAATACTTAGGTTGAGCAATCTAAGGTGATTGCCTTGTAAAGCCTGAAGAGACCACGAACAATACTTGTAACCTAAGGTTGGTTAGTGGATACCTTCTGGGTGAAGGGACTAGACGTAGCTTAGGTTGAGTGAACTAGTATAAAAACTCTCTGTGTTATCTTTCTCTCTATCCCTTAACTTGAAAACACTTTCAAACTTATTTATATTGTTTTAAAAAATAAAAAGGTTTTAAACACACAATTCAAGCCCCCCCCCTTCTTGTGTGCTTTTTCTCTTTTAATTGGTATCAGAGCTCGGCCTCTTGGGGTTGAGCATCTAACACTGCAAGGGTAAAACAATCCTGAACACTCATGGAAAACGAAGGACAAGCCATTAACAGACCACCTCTCTTTAAAGGTCAGAACTACATTATTGGAAGCAAAGAATGATAGCATTCTTTGATGCATGTCACATAGATATATGGGACGTAGTAGAAACTGGCGACTATCTGCCTCTTGACCAAGATGGAATGGAGCTATCGAGAGGTCAATGGACAGAAACTCACAAACAAAGGTATCTTCTAAACTCAAAAGCTAGAAATGCTATAATGTGTGCCTTATTTGAATCTGAATATGAAAAGGTGCATAGTTTAAAAAGTGCTAAGAAAATGTGGGATACTCTTACGCTTGCCTACGAAGGTACTTCACAAGTAAAGGGGTCCAAGTTGAGCTTACTCATAAGACAATATAAACTCTTTACTATGGAAGAAAATGAAACTACCGAACTCATGTTTGGTAGATTTCAAACCATAATAAATAACCTGAGATCCTTAGACAAAACCTATGATAATTATGATCACATTGACAAAATCATAACAAGTTTGCCTAGGTAATGGAGACCACAAGTTACAGCTTTAAGAGCATCCAAGGATCTAACAGCACTCTTTATAGAAGAGTTACTTGGAACTCTTAAAGTCCATTAACTGGAGCTGAAGCAAGACGAAGGACAAAAGAAAAAGTCCATCGCACTAAGCGTCCAGCGTCCACCCAGAGGATCATCGTCCAAAGCCTTAAACGTGGAAGAATCCTCTGAGGAAGAGTCCGAAAAAGACGACTCTGATGAGGATGAGATATCCTTCATCTCTAGCAAAATATAGGCTATGTGGAGGAAGAAAGGAGGATCCAGAGCCAAAAACTTTTCAAAGAAGTTTAACAAGGCACCAAAAGAAAAGAGTCTTTCAATTTGTTATGAATGTAAGAAGCCTGGACATTTCAGGGCTAAATGTCCCAATCTACAGAAGGACAAAAAGAAGACGTTCTTCAAGAAAAAAGGGTATCATGGCTACTTAGGAAGACATGGATCTATCTTCGTCAGAAGAAGAAGGAGAGGAAGAAGCTAACCTGTGTCTCATAGCGGAAACCAGCTCTGATAGCTCAAACAATGAGCAAGACGAAGAGGTAAAATTCAATGACTTAATCTCTCTTCAAGAAGCTTATAATGATTTGCTTGCTAACTCCTCAACTCTATCAATAGGATATAAAGAACTGAAAAAGAAATTTTCAAAAATAACAAAAAAAATTAATTTGATCAAAGAAGAGCATAAAAAGGTTTTAAAAGAAAATGAGTTTTTAAAAACTAAGAACATTTTAGAAGAGGCATCTTCTCATGAAGCCTTAAAACTTCAAAAAGAAGTTACTCTTCTGAAAGAAATCTTGTCAAAATTCGTCAGCAGGATTGAAAACTTAAATAAAATTCTATCTTATAGACGAAGTCCTAATGACAAATCTAGGCTTGGTTTTGTTAAGAAAGAAAATTACAAATCCAGTAAAAACATGACTTTTTGTAAAATATGTGGAAAGAGTGGGCATGAACCAACAAGGTGTATACATCATCCAATAAAGAAAGCGTCCAATGCCTTCAAAACTAACAAAAAAGGACCCAAGTCCATTTAGGTACCTAAGTCAATGATAATCCCTGTTGCAGATTTGCTTGACAACAGAAAGAAGACACCAGTCATGGTACCTGAACAGTGGTTGCTCACGACACATGACAGGAGAAAGGTGTATGTTCCAAAGCCTGCAACCCAAGAATGGTGGATGGGTCACCTTTGGAGGGAATCAGAAGGGAAAGATCACAAGCATAGGGACGATCGGAAAGCATTCCTTATCTTCCATTGAAAATGTTTTATATGTTGAAGGACTTAGACACAATCTACTGAGCATAAGTCAATTACGTGACAGTGGACACAATGTCTCCTTTGACAAAGACAAGTGTATTGTCAAGAATCTAAATGGATCCATATTATTCTCTGCTAAGAGGCAAAGCAATCTTTATAAGATTGATCTAAATGACCTCACAAATCAAAACATATCGTGTCTAGTATCCATCAAAGAGAATCAATGGAATTGGCACAAGAAACTTGGACATGCAAGCTTGAGACTAATCTCAAAGCTAAATAAGCATAACCTCGTAAGGGGACTTCCAAATCTTGCTTACAAGTCTGATATTCTCTATGATGCATGCCAAAAAGGGAAACAAGTAAAAAGCTCTTTTGATTCAAAAAATATTGTTTCCACAACTAGACCTCTGGAACTACTACATATTGATCTATTTGATCTAACTAGAACAGCCTCTCTTAGCAAAAAACGATATGGACTAGTCGTAGAGGACGACTACTCTAGATGGACATAGGTTATGTTCTTAAAACACAAGGATGAGTCTTATAAAATCTTTTCAATCTTTTGCAAAAGAATCCAAAATGAAAAAGGTGTTTGTATAGCTTCAATCAAAAGTGATCACGAGGGGAGTTCGAAAATGAAAGTTTTTAAGGGTTCTGTGAGAACGGAATTCTCCACAACTTCTCTGTACCATGAACACCACAACAAAATGGTGTGGTAGAGTGAAAGAACAGGTCATTGCAAGAAATGGCTAGAACCATGCTCAATGATAACTCCATTCTTAAGCACTTCTGGGCTGAAGCCGTAAACACTGCATGTTATTTACAAAATAGAATTTATATAAGACCTATCTTGAAAAAGACTCCTTATGAATTGTGGACAGGATGAAAGCCCAACATATCATATCTTCATCCCTTTGGATGTCAATGTTTCATCTTAAACACTAAGGACAATCTTGGAAAGTTTGATTCTAAGTGTGATGATGGAATACTGTTAGGCTATTCTGAAACATCTAAGGCCTATTGAGTTTACAACTATAGAACCTTAACAGTTGAAGAAGCCATCCACGTTAAGTTCAATGACAATAAGCCTAATAAAGAAATATCCGAGCTAGATGATTCATTTGCAGATATAAAGCTGGAAGATGCCAAACCTCTAGCGTCCAGAAATTAGTTGGACTGATCCAAAAACAGAAGAAAAGGAACCAACTGGACGACACTAGAAAATGAAGACATATCATCCAGATGATCAAATTCTTGGAAGACTACAAGATCATGTCAGGACAAGATCGACCTTCAAGGAGCAAGCTCAAACTGCTTTGATCTCCCAACTAGAACCAAAGACAGTGGACGAGGCTCTCCTGGACGATGGCTGGGTCAACGCCATAAAGGACAAACTGAATCAATTTGAACGGAACGATGTCTGGTTGCTAGTTCCTACACCTAAGGACAAGTCTATCATTGGAACAAAATGGGTATTCCGCAACAAGCTAAACGTTGCTGGCAAAGTGGTAAGAAATAAAGCGACACTTGTAGCTCAAGGCTACTCTCAACAAGAAAGTATAAACTTTACCGAAACTTTTGCACCAGTAGCCAGATTAGAAGCCATTCGCATCTTACTTCATTTGCTGCTTATAGCAATATGAAGCTCTATCAAATGGATGTAAAAAGTGCATTCTTAAATGGCCTAATAAATGAGGAAGTCTATGTGAAACAACCTCCTGGTTTTGAGTGTAATACTTTTCCTAAACATGTTTTCAAACTCAAAAAGGCTTTATATGGACTCAAACAAGCTCCAAGAGCTTGGTATGAAAAGCTAAGCTCCTTCCTTTTAGAAAATGGTTTTACTAGAGGAAAAGTAGACACCATTTTCTTTCGCAAAGACATCAAATCTCATTTTATTATTGCTTAAATATACGTGGATGATATTATTTTTGGTGCTACTAATGACGCATTATGCAAGGATTTTTCTAAGATTATGACAGTAGAATTCGAGATGAGTATAATAGGAGAACTAAAATTCTTCCTGGGATTGTAAGTAAAGCAGACTGCAAATGGCATATTCATACATCAAACAAAGTATGTCAACGAACTTCTCAAGAAGTACAAGATGGACGATGCCAAGGAAATAAGTACACCTATGCATCCATCGTCAATACTTAGCCTGGACAACATATCTAAAAAGGTAGACCAAACTACATACCGAGGTATGATTGGGTCTCTATTATATCTCACAGCATCCAAACCTGACATTATGTTCAGTGTATGCTTATGTTCCCATTTTCAGTCTGATCCTAGAGAAACTCATCTAAAAGCAGTAAAAAGAATCTTTAGATACTTAAAAAAACCACTAACCTTGGTTTGTGTTTTAAGTCAAACAAAGAATACAAGTTAGTTGGATTCTATGATGCTGACTATGCTAGAGACAGAATAGAACGCAAAAGCACCAATGTAGGATGTCACCTCATTGGTGGAAATCTAGTCTCTTGGATGAGCAAAATACAAGGGACGATTGCCCTATCCACAACGGACGTAGAGTATATCTTAGCTGCGTCTTGTTGCTCACAAATTTTATGGATCAAGCATCAATTAAAAGACTACAATATCTACGAAAGTAACATTCTATCTTTTGTGATAACACTGTTGCTAAAAACCCTATTTTGCATTCTCGGGCAAAGCACATTGAAATAAAACATCATTTTATAAGAGATTATGTTCAAAAGGGAGTTATTGATATTCATTTTATTAACACTGAAAATCAATTAGCCGATATATTTACAAAACCCCTCCTTGAAGATAAACTCATCCATATTCGAGATCGTCTTGGTATGGAATTTATAAATGAATAGTTTTATTCAATATGTCTTGACCGTCCAAGAACATGAGCGTCCAATGTTTTGTAGCGTCCTATGAATTCATAGCATCCAATATTGTATCCGTCTACTTGTATAGCTTTTCGCATCCCATAATAACTCACATTTATATGTGCATAAAAATCTTCATCCGTACTTAATTATGTTTTCACTGATAATGATTTGAAATAAATGTTTTATTCCTGTCTGAGTCACTCACGCGCCGTATAACCACCCTCGAAGAATGTAAGCGCCTGACCAACATTTATTGCACATCATCTCTCTCTTCGAAATTTCAAGAACTGCCAAAAGCAAAACCCTTCGGTTTCTTCATATACACTCAAACACCAAACCAAAACACTCACCTCCTCTCAAATCTATCTAAACTCACTCTCTTTCTCTCTCTCAAAACCTCTCAAACCCTAAAATCCTTCAAGCTCTCAAATATGGCAACCGAAAGCTGGTGCTGTTGTAAAGGCCGTGGCTCGTGTGGAGAGCCTAGACAAGGTCGTTGTTCTTATTGAAAGTTGTTTCAACATTCAAGCCCTGGATGACATGGGTGTGAATTTGAACGACAACTTGATCAGATGTGGAATTCTCAACTACTTCCACATGAACGAGATTATATACCCAGAGCTCATCAGACAGTTCTGGAACTCTGTTGTTTTCTCTAAGAAGAACATCGTCGAATCTATTTTAGGAGTCAAGGTCACACTGGACCTTGGCACTGTTGCCCAAGCCATTGGCTGTGAGCGGGCTGGGTCCTGCATCAAGAATGGCAGGGAAGACAGTTTTGGTGGACACGACACTGTTGACGCTGCACTGATGGGTCCAGAAGGCAAAGGTCTAGTTGAGTACAGCAAGTTGATAAAAGACGAGAAGATTTTCCAACAATTTCTAAATAAAGGAATTCTTCACAAGGCTGGATCGAAGGACAGTGTTACCTTCCTACACAGATTTGCACTGTTCCACATGGTCACAGGTCAACAATTCAACCTGCCACACCTCATCCTGAGCAACATCTTCAGGACCTTGAGAGGACGTTGATAGAGCGATCAAATCTCATACACCGCTCTTCTAAGCAAGATTTTCTGGCAACAGCAGGTGTATCATGCATTCTTTGCTCTGTCTCTTGGAAAGCAAAACCATATTCAAATTCTGGGTGGTGGTCACAGATTCACTCAACTACCGTTTAGACGCAACAATGTTGCACAGATGAAGGGTGGGTTCGTGCTGAAGCCTTTGGAAACCACCTCCAAACCAATGGATGTTAAAGAAGAAGCTGTTGAGATGGCACCTTAGCAGACAGTAGAGCTAATCGTCCAGCATGCTGAGCCGATGGACGACAAGGCACTGTTTGTGAATCCTATTGCTGCAAAACTGTCTACCAAGAGGAAGTCGTCCAAGACGCAAGCAACCAGAGTTAGAAGGTCTAAGACCCAACGACCTTTAGCTACACCTATTCCTCTTGTAGCTACTTCTATTGTTGCCTCTACTCCTCCACCTGCTCCGACACCAGCTCCTGCTAAAAGACGTTTGATCATCGCTTCTGACGACGAGGACAATGAGCCTATTGGCGAGCTTGTCAAGAAACAGAAAACTGTCATGATTGTTGTTCCTGCTCAACCACAACCTCTAGCTATCCAACCATCTGTCCCATCCAAACGATCAGCAGAAGCACTACCAGGGGAAGCATAGTCCAAGAAAAGTAAGCTTTCCACTCCTAATGCTGATGAACCTACTAGTGAATTTGTTGAATCAATAGTTGTTGAATCATCTGAAACACTCACCCAAACACAACCCGAAACACAAGCCACACCTGAACTAGACATGCTACTGCCTGGTGATGAAGGTTACACCTGCACCATCCCCACCCCCGGCATTTTTAAGTCACATCTCTCCATCCAACCTCCTACATCACCTTCTTTCTCAACCATCATTCCCATCCCCACATCTTCCACCCCCTCAGAAAGCTTGGCGAAAATAAACAAAAATGGTCTCTACTTTTTGTTGAAGGAAACCAACAAAACCTCATGGACAACAATGCGATTATTTTGCATCCAGAGCTGCTTAAGCCAGACTTTGGTTTTGATTACTCTTCGATTAATATGGACAAATACATGGAAAACTATGATCATCAACCGTCTGAGGCTTATCTGGCACTACTTCCTAGAGCTATTGAACACTTGCCGCCCAAGCAATTTATCAAACAGAGGTACCCCAGAATTGTACGAGCTTGGCGCCCTAATGCCTATCCTCCTAAAGTACTTCAACACAGAGTACCTCCAGTAGAAGACACCGACCAAGCTCTACAACAAAGAAGACCAAGGGACGAGAGGACAGTCCATCTAAAGCCTTCAGATTTGAAGTTTAGGCCTATAGATCCAGAAGAAGATGGATTCTTTCCATATGCCTTTGAGCATATGTTTTGTAACACTCTCAAAGGTTTAGCAACTTTGAAGTATCAACTTTTCATCCCCCCACCACAACACATCTGACCTTCCACATCCATCCGCATCCAACCAAATTAAGTCTGCCCAAGGCTGCCAATCATAGATGTCAATCACAAAAAGAAAAAGATTCTAACCAAGGCACCGTCCTTGCCTCTGCCGTCCAGAGCTGAAATTCAACAGCATTCAACCCATTCCCTTGAATGGTTCATAGCTCAGCGTCTTCATACAGACATGGATGAGGACGATGTTGAACGCTTCTAGCACCGACATATGTTCCTATGTGAACAAGAAGCGTCCAGTAGTGGAGTCTCACCAAACAACAAAGCCGACATCCCAACTACAACGAACTGTGAATTCACGCATCGTCCAGCTCATGTCTTTCATTTTTCGGACAATTCAACTGCCTTCGTCCATCCACCAAACGAACGTCCACTCCTCGGTACAGAAACTTCCATTCTGTACACTATGATTGTTGCTCTCACCCACCCCAAAAATTTCAAACTGCCCTACCCTTGGACCACTTCATGTACTTACTAACTTGATATACAAGACTTGAAACTTCTGGAAGCGCCTCCTTCACCCACTGAAGTTCTTCCACCAACTCCTTCCCAACCACCGTCACCCACACCTCCACCGCCACCTACTCCTAGCTCCCAAACCTCCACAAGCCTTCCCATCTCTACTTCTAGCCCTTCCCCCATCCCCCTGTTGAACCCGCTATTCTCTGTTCAACAGTACGTTGCAAGTCAGCTTCAACCCATCTTTACTCTTCTTCACCAAATTCTCCAAAACCAACAAGCACTCCTACATCCTTCCAAACCTTCCCCACCAGTCTCCTCCGCCACCGCCATAGTGACCATGATGATGCTTCCTTTTCTTTTTGTCTGCTTTTTGCTAATGACAAAAGGGGGAGAATTAAAGCGTTCTGTTCTATTTTTGATTTAAAAAAAAATAAAAAAATTAAAGCTTTGTATGATCTTCCAGTACAATAATATACATGCTTTGTTCTAATATATCTCAAAGTGTTGCTATACTTCTATTTGATTTTATAATTGTTAGATATAATATGCTTTGATTATTAGTATATTTTGATACTTAGTATAGATTTAAAACTAATACATTTTACGTCTCAAAGCATACAAACTATGGCATATCAGACTCAGGGGGAGCATAGTAAGTCTTTCAAAAATTCTTTTATGCGCCTCTTTATATTCTAGCAAAAACTTAAAAATTAATAAGGTTTGTCATCATCAAAAAGGGGGAGATTGTTGGAACCAAAGACGTAGAAGCGTCTAAACCCTCAAAGTTTTGAAGATAACAAACTTATTAATGTTCAAGTTTCTGCCTAAGGACTAACCTTGTCATAGCAAACAAGTTACTCTTATATGGACCGTCTAGTAGACGTGTTAAAGAAGACCATTCAGTAGACGTACTGAAGATGATTGTCCGAAGCTAAATCTTGTCTCTTAAAACAAAATCAAATATCAGATGCATTCAGACAAAAGCTTCCAACGACAAATCTTCAAACGGCTAAGTCTTATTTAAACATCCAATTTACTTATGTTCGTTTTTCCTCGAAACTAACATATTACCATTCTAGTGATCTAACGTTTAAATTGTTTTGAAGCATTAAATGTAATCAGATTCACTCTACTGCAAAGGCGCAGCAAAACAAATAAAGCAACTCAACTTATCAAGCTGCCATGTCGAATGAAGAATGTTCAAAAAAGCAGATCACCAGCATAGTCTTGCGCTTTCCGTTTTAGTGCAAGTCTAAAAGCTTCCATGCCTGATCTTTCTGAAAACATGGTTTGCACGCCCCTCCTTATATAATGAAGTCAAGTCTTCCACAACAGATCTTTTTCCCTGAAGACTATATATATGCACCAAGGAAGAAGCGAAATAACAGAATCGCGATACGTGCTAACTTGTCACAATCTCAACGAGACATCAAAAACTCTATGTACATTAACTAGAAGCGCCCATTGGACAGTAGTGAAAAGGTCTTGTAAAAAATTATGAGTGTTTGAGCTTAATCTTTCAAATCCTCACTACGTGAGTTGATACCTTTATATAAACACTTGTTTGTGTTGTGAAAGCCTGGATAGGCTTAGTGAAAAAAGAGTACTTGGGTTGACCAATCTAGGGTGATTGCCTTGTAAAGCCTGAAGAGGCTGCGAACAATACTTGTAACCTAAGGTTGGTTAGTGGATACCTTCTGGGTGAAGGGACTGGACGTAGCTCAGGTTGAGTGAACCAGTATAAAAACTCTCTGTGTTATCTTTCTCTCTATCCCTTAACTTGAAAACGCTTTCAAACTTATTTATATGGTTTTAAAAAATAAAAAGGTTTTAAACGCACAATTCAACCCCCCCTTTCTTGTGCACTTTTTCTCTTTCAAATAAAGGGGATAGTATATGTTATTGAGTAGCGACGATTAGGTCGTTACAAAAACAATTATGATGGGAAGTAGGGATGTTACACAAAGAGGCTCCTTTAGGAATAAATTGTCCTTCTAGATTTGTCATGTGGATCTTTGTCCTTTATCACTTATTAGGTGCTTAATCCTTAGAGGCTAAGCTCTGATCCCAAACTGTAAACACAGGGAAACACAAGAAAGGGGGAGTGTAACACCCTTTACCCCAAAGTTAATTTCCAAACAAATATTACGAAAATATAATATTCTTTTCATTTGCAGAATAAAATGGTAAAATTTAAAATCTTTCCCTTCACACAATAAAATACATTAGAAGTGTAACAACCCATAACTGCTACTATACAACAATATTGAGCAATACCATCACATGTAAACTTTCATATACATATACATATATATATCAAGATAAGACCCATTCGCCTCATCATAAAACCACCATACGATCTTTACAACCTAAAAGAATAACGAATAGGAGCGGTGACACCAAGGGCAATATATATACATCAACAAGGGGAGAAGGGTGCAAAACACACTCCCTATGGCTGGGCACACTATACATCCCATCAAAAGAAACAAAACTCACAAAAACATCAAAATACAAAAACGTGACTCATCGCGTCGCACCACCTTCTACTAGTAGCTCCACCTTCAGCTCTGAGTAGCCAGATCCATTAAGGGCTCACCGTCTGCTCCCACACCCAACGACGTGATCATCACAATCAATCAAAGGCAGCGACAGTAATAGCAACAACCAAAACAAAACATCAAAAGGCAAGGGTAAGCTTACTTAAAAACATCATGACATATCATCAAAGGAGTCATCAATAATTCACATCCTCACTCACATGTAATACAAATGCACAATCCTATGATATAGATTCCATAATGTTAAACCACATGATACAACGATTTCACCACTCCCATGTCACTACATGAGGACACGACTCTTGAGAGATTTACAACAATTCGAGCGATCAGCCAAGTCTCACCCCCTAACATGGCATCAACATCACTTCATCACGTGCCTCTCACCATTCAAGAATTGCCAGACTCTAACCTATGGATAAGATTATGTGATATGTCGAGATAAGCGTATGTGGTTGGTGGCTCATCACAACGCAAGGTTTGCATTTCCTTGGTCCCCTGCGGAATTACCCATCCACTTATCCTCAAAGGCCCCTAACATTAACCCCACGTCTCATCCAACACTAGGTTGGAGGCCCTGTCTAAGTCGTCCACTCTATTCAGCCAACCAACTTACGTGCCTACTTGCACTACAGCGTGAGGTACATCAACAACCTTGGCCGCCAACGTAAGCATGAATGCATGTACAACACCATAACAATCACCTCAACATCAACAAGTTGATTAATCTTACAGCAACACCGTGTAGGCTCAATTCAACACCATACATGGTAAACAGGTAAGGTCCTATCCAAGCAGCCCATACCCCATGAGGAAAATCTCAAAACAATAACATTTACAACAAGTAGAGGTCCTATCCAAGCAACTTTCCACTTCTCCTACAGTCTCAATAATTCTCACATTAGATTCATACTAGGGGTTTCCCCCCTCAAACCATGTTCGACACAATTAAATCTTTAATTAAGGCAACAACAGGCTACCCCACTCGCTCAACGATTCATATACTCGCTCAGCGAAGGTCTCCCTTATAGAGGGCCTACTTCCACCCATGAAGGTCCTCGCTCAATGACTATAAGTCCCACTAAGCGAATATCCACTCCAAAGAGCACCATTTTTTGCCTCTAGAGATTTTCGCTCAGTGACAATCAGGGTCGCTTGGAGAATTCATTCCAAGGACTGTCACAATTTTCTTTCGATCACTATTCGCCCAATGAGTTCTCTACTCGCTCAGTGACCAACCACTCTAGACAGCAATAAATTTTAAAAACATGCCTCTCGCCTAATGAACACATTGCTCGCTCAGCGAAAGGCTGGCAACAAAGAGCACCAACTCTCCAGGACACAAAATCGCTCAGCGAGCCTAGTCCTCGCTCAACAAATCGCTCCCAAGCATTCTAGAATGCCCATAGTCGCTCAGCGAGTCTCCTACTTGCTCAGCGAACTACCTTCAGAAAAATTTTCAAATTTCTATGAACACTCGCTCAACGAATTGAACCTCTCTTAGCAGATTCCTTTATTCTCCTCAATCACAACTACAACTTAAGAACACTCACTCAACGGCACGAAGGGTCGCTCAACGAACTCCAACCTAAGAGCCTCACTTCACTCCTAGGGGTATTCTCGCTCAGCGAGAACCCTCGTTGCTTAGCGACTACAGGATAACAGAAGCAGAGACTCTTGTCGAAAACCCAAAGATTCAAACTTTACTCTCACCCATACTCTGAATCAGACTCCTTCATGTGCCTATCTAATCCCCAAGTTGTACTATCTTCTACAGCTCCTCCCCAAACAACCTTGACCAAGGGAATTTCCTTTCCTTTTAGCTGTTTCACCCTTCGATCCTCAATTTCCAATGGCAAAGTCTCAAAAGTTAGGTTCTCCTTTACTTGGATATTGTCCAACTTAATTACATGTGATGGATCATAGACATATTTTCTAAGTTGGGAAACATTGAAAACACTAAGAAGGTTTGAAAGAGACGAAGGTCAAACAATTTAATAGTTTCACCGACTCTCTTTAGGATTTGGAAGGGACCAATGAAACGCAGAGTAAGTTTACAAGACTTCAACGCCCGACCAAACCCCAGTCCATAGAGTGACTTTTAAGAACACTTGATCACCCTCCTAAAATTCAATAGCCTTCCTTCTCTTATCATGGTAACTCTTCTACCTACTCTGAGCTTCCCTAATCTTATCTTGGATCATCCTAACCTTCTAAGTAGTCTGCTACACTACCTTAGGTCCTAACACAAGGCTTCATAAGGTTCCATGCCAATGCTAGAACAGTAACTATTGTTATAGCTGAACTCTATAAGAGGTAATTAACTATCCCAACTACTACTCTACTCTAACACACAAGCCCTTAAAAAATCTTATAGGGATTTAATGGTTCACTTAGTCTGATCATATATATATGGAGGGTAGGCTGAACTCAATCTAAGCTTAGTTCCTAGGGCCCCATGCAAACTCTCCCAAAATCTAGAGGTGAACCTAGGATCTCTATTAGAAACTATGCTAGAAGGCACACCCTATAACCTTACAATCTCACTAAAGACTTCAATCCTAAAACCATATAGGTAATGCCTCCACAACTTAAGCACAAATGTAACACCCTCATTTTAGTACCATATTAATTTCTTAATAAGTATCAAATTGTCTCTGATAAACTGGAGAATTAAGAAACTAGCAGTTATTCTTAATTCCTCTATACTAAGGGCTAGCATAAGCAAAATGTCCTAATGACTATAAATTGTCATTTTGAGCTTAGAAACATGTCACATATATTAAAATATAATTTTAAAAATTTTGTGAAAACTTTCTGAGATTCCTATGAAAAAAGACCAAATTGCCCTCCATTATCTACTAAAACTATAGCCAATATAGCCTTAACATATAGGAGAGACAAATGAACTTTCTCAGTTCATTTTTGGGTTATATATTTAATTTTATAATTTTCAAAAAAATCTTTGAAATTCTTTGAGTTAAAATGAAATTTCTATAAATTTTTAACTCAAAAATATCAAATAAATACTTAAAAATTTGAATTAGATTATTAAAAATTAATTTTTAATTCTGGAATTTATTTTTAATCAATAATTAAGGTGCTCAAAAAGTTCCAAAGAAAAAATCATTTATATGCTATAAAAATCAAAATATCAAAGTTTAAGACATTTTTCCCGATATTGATTGATTCGTCTGTAAAGAAAACGAAACGTAGAGACTTGGGAAGTAGAGATATGGCACGTTTAAAACCCCCTCTGCAGACCCACTCTCTTGAATTTATCACATTTTATTAAAGAAATACCAAAAAAAAAAAAAAAAAGAAGAAAACTAGACTTACCTTTTGTGCCACCATTTGAGACAACCTACCTCTCCTTTATTTAAACGCTAGCAAGGGGTTAGCTTTCTTCATTCTTCTTTGTTCCCATTTCGGCCGAACTGCTCCCCTTTCTTCGTCAAGCTCATTCAATTTTTTTTACACACCTAAAGTCACTATTTCTTCTCCTCCTTCAACCTTCTCCAAGACCACCACTACACATCACCTTGTTGGAAGCTTCAAGAGTTCATCTTCTCCTCTTCTCCTTGGCAAGCACGTGAGGTATAGGGGGGGAGTAGGATGTTCTTATTTTCTTTATTTTCATCTAGATGGATTTTGGGTGGGTTTGGCCTCCCAACGCCTTAGCTTTTCTTGCTTTCCTACTACTCTTACTTCTAGCTTTCCTTGTTGTTGTCACCTATTTATGTTGCTCTTTTAAATCTACTGCCCTATTTTATTTTGTGGCTTTAAATGCTTGTTTAATGTTGTTATTAACACTAAAATGATGGTTTATGTTGGTAACTCACCATAAAATATTAAAGGCTTGATCTCAAACCCTAAAATCCATGATGAAGGTTAAAGTTAGAGACTTTTCTTAATTGAATAAGAAGTTGAAAAAGGGAAGCTTTTATTTTTTGAACCTTAGACCCGCTTCAAACCCATGGCCAAGTCCTTCCAAAGGAGACTCAAAAGATAGTCACTTTTTTAAGACAAGCTTGAAGCTTTACCCGTCAACAAAGGACCTTAGAACAACAAGAACTTGAAAGGACTCTTAAAATTGAACCCAGGCTCAGCTGACACAAGTGTTGGTATTTTTTTCTCCCCAATAAGTCACGATTTTAGTGAAGGGTGAAGATGATTATTTTAGCTTTCGATGTACCTAAGAACCCCTAAATTTCATTTTAGCTATTTAAAGTTCAAAAATTGATGAAAAAAGTGATTTTTATGAAGAGGTACTTGAGTTTCAGTAAGTTGTTTTCAAATCCTGTCTGAACACTAGTAACTATTTTTGTAATATTTCAAGCTACACTAACTATTTAAAGTTTCAAATGCTCTTACTTCTAGTTTTCCTTGTTGTCAAACTTTACACAGATTTAATGGTAACCTGATCTCAAATCTATCTTACTAAACATAGAGGCTCCTACCAACTGGTCCATAAGGTCATCTATTTTAGGAAAAGGATAACTATTCTTAATCATCACCTTGTTCAACTGACGATAGTCTACACACAACCTTATACTCCTATCCTTTTTTCTTCACCAACAAAACAAGTGCTCCCTAGGGTGACACACTAGGCCTCACAAATTGTTTTTCTAACAAGTCCTCTAATTGCTTCTTAATTAAGCTCAACTAACTCTAAGGGAGATATCCTATAAGGTGCTACGGATATAGGTCTAATGCCAGGCACTAAATCTATGGAAAACTCAACCTCACGCTCAAGGGGTAGACTAGAAACATCCTCCAGGAATACCTCAGAGAAATTTCTCATTACAGACACATCTCCAACCACAACCTTGCTCTTGAGTTTAGGGTGGCTTACATCACGCACACTTAGGTGTTCTCTTTCAAAGACGCCTTCACCTGGTTGGCGATGAGAAATCTCGCATCCTTACCCTCAACTGACTCACCAAACACATTAGATTTATCAAAGCAGTTTAAGAGGACATGGTTGGAAGATAACCAGTCCATACCAACAATAACATCTAGTTGACCAAAAAGTAAACAAATCAAGTCAACCAAGAATTTTCTATTAGAAACTAGCACAGGACAATTTAAGCAAACATTAGAGGTAATGACAACACCATTAGTAGGGGTATCAACAATTAAGTCAATTTTCAAAGAAGACACAAGCAATTTCAAATTTTCAGCACAAGCACGAGATATAAATGAATGAATTGCACCAAAATCAAAGAGTACAACTAAAGAAGTTTCGCTTATGAGACATGTACCTTAAATCAAGTCATCGAATTCCAAGTCTTCATCACCACTAAGAGCAAAGACATTTCCCATGGCCTTCGATCGACTGGCTTGCGAACTCTGACTTCCACTGTGTAGTTCCTTGGGATTAGGGCAATCCCTTTCAATGTGCCATTTCTGTCCACAGGTAAAGCAGGTCACCTACTTGTTCTTGCACTCAAACGTCGCATGACCAAGTCGTCCATACTTCTTACATCTCTATGTGGTTGAAAGAACTGATCCTCGCACTACCACCACTAGCAGGCTGACTCGCTATAGGCTTTTGATTACTGAAATGATTGCTAGGCAAAACTGAGTACGGCTTCCCACAATTCTAGTTGTTAAACTTCTTCTCACAAGAGAGACCCATGCTCTTGTAATGTGTCGTTCTTACCTTGCTGTCTTCATCATAGATTCTACATCTATTCACCAATACGAGAAATTGGTGAATCTCTTGGTAGTTGATAACTTGCTTAATCTACGGTCGCATAATCAACCATAGTTATGTTGCATTGCTTGAGCTCCAAGAACTCCATCTCCTTGTGGTTGCAAACGTCCTTGGGAAAATACTTCTCCAAGAACACCTCTTTAAAGACTTCCCAAGTGATGGCTTTATCTCTAGCTTCCAAGCTTTGACAGGTATTCTCTAACCAATACTCGACCTCTGCAGCTAGCATGGTGCCAAAAATCACTTTTTAAGCATTTGTGCACGCCATGTCCTAGAATATTTTCTCAATCTCCCCTAACCAATTTTGTGCACCATCGGGGTTACATCCATTCTTGAATGTTGGTAGGTTGTTCCTTTGGAACCTATCCAACCCATGGAACTAATCAGTATCATCCTCTCTATTATGATTCCTCCCCACAGCTTGAGCTAAGGCATGAAGAGCATCAACAATAGCGCAGTCGCTCCTTTGAATAGCCATTACTTCCTGCACAAGCCAAAAGTAATAACCACAACACACAAATTCAAAAAATAACCTTCAGAGTACACAAGGAAACACAATAGACCCATAACACACACGGTCGAAAGAATCAACCTACTCTAATACCATTAAATGTGACTTTTTACCCCAAAGCTAATTACTAAATAAATATTATGAAAATATAATATTCTTTTCGTCTACAGAATAAGATGGTAAAATTTAAAATCTTTCCCCTCACACAATAAAGAACATTACATGCATAACTCGCATCAACTTAAACTCTTACTTTACTAATTGATAAAAAGATGGTGGCTCACAGTTGGCCATACAAGTCTTTGAAAATAAACCAAATTAAGATGTAAAACTACTAACATTAAGTTCAAAAGCTTAGAACATAAAATAGTAAATAACCATGCTCCGATGTCACAATCCTATCAGAGCATACCAAACCCAAGTAATAATAAATTAGATTGCAACGACGTTAATGCCTCTACTCTAAGACTCCTCCTTAGGATCCTGTTGGACATCACCTGTGTATCACAGACATAGACAGAAAAACACCAGAAAATAAAGGAGTGAGATACAATTCACATCATGGTCAAAGTATGACAGTGGAAACAAGTAGAATATACAATACATGCATAATTAGAATAACATTAATTTGCAAGGATTAAAAACACACAAGCAGATGTAATGTAATGCCACTTAACTGCTACTTTTTATGCATATGTGGTACCAATCTAAGTTCATCACAAAAGTAAACTAGGAGTAAGTGCACAACCATTGGAAGTGTCATTAGTACCGATGTCTTCGGCTTCCTCACCCTCAACTAGTATGATATTTCTCGGTGACTAGTTAGGGTTACCCAATTTTACCAGTACACTCTAGCTCCATGGGATCAACATGGGCCACTAGAATTTCCCAACCGAATACCACCCCAAGGCCAGGGTTAGACAACACGTCCCAACCTCTACCAGCGAATTTCTACATATTTTCTTTCTCCACATGACTCAATGTCATGATGCATGGTCACATATTGTGTTCACAACATTTTATAGGTTTCTATCATAAAACATTAACACAAGTCTATAGCATACTCAGTTTCTCAAGGTAAATAACAGCCACTACATATAAATTCAACAAGGCATCCAAGCAATAACAATCATACAAGGAATAAGCATAGAAGGTCAACAACATTAACTTAAGTGTCTCAGTGGGTCATGCTTAGCACCAGACCCTTAGCGCTTAGTGCCATTTCACTTTACTTCCAAACCCACTTTCTGGTAGGTCCACACCTAGCACCAAAAGATTGGCACTTAGTATCACTCATATAAGGAACTCATTATCATACTCAAGCTTAGCGCCAACTTTTTAGCGCTTAGCGCCAAACCTCTAGAGGACTAGGGGTTGTTCCCTGCCTCTCCCACACTTAGCACCAATCCTGACACTTAGCACCAACTACAAATTCTACAGATCACGAGGGTTTGCACAACGTGCAACCACAATTTTCCTTGGCTTCCAAACACTCCAAAATAGATTAATTAATTCCTAATCGCTCTTGTTACCTTTCTTATTGGTCAATCTATTCTATAAACTCCTCACTCACTCACTCACACTCCCTTTAAAATCCATTTAAATCCTTAACTTAGGCACAAGGAAAAAAGGAAGAACAGTCATGACAGTCTATATACACAATTCACATGAAATTGCTATAAAATGCATAAATGATTAGGAAAAATCACATTCCCCTTTACACACAATCATACAATTCACAAACAATTTGGGTCTAGAGCCAACCCCTCTACTCACAACCAAAGCCATACCCATAAGTGAGATAACTCACTCCCCCTTTCCTTAAAAGAGACGACCTCTGGTAAGAGGATGCAAATGGTATGGCGACGTCTTCCTATGGTTCCTCATTCCTTGATTGCAACGACTCTGACAACACTGTATCTCTAAACAGGCACAAAAGAGAATGAGGAAAAGGGTTAGGTTTTCAAGAAACCTAAGGGACTTTTAAACATGCTCTCTCGAAAAAAGAAGACATCTACGTATCTATCCTCGATAAGAGTCAACTTTACGCTTAAAAGTATGAACTTGAGTACTGATGTCAATATAGAAAGCAGATATGCCCACTACAACAGGATTAAGTACAAGAAAGGCTAAATAAGTATATTGTTTTATCTTATCAGAGTGACTGGTTGGTGAAAGGCATTAAATGTTGCATTTAATACTCTAATGACTCTTTTCTGCTTTTACAACGCCAGACGAAGGATGTCTCCAGAGACACTCACAACGGATACTTTTGGAAGAATCCTATAAATAGAAAAAGAGACCTTAGTCACTATGTGGAACTTATGATATATATATCTCTTTCTCAATCTGTAATCTCTAAATACATTGCTTATAAACATTTTCCTAAACTTCATTGTATATTCGTCTGATACGACGTTGGATAAAGTGAGATAACTCACAATCAACCATTTTTCTAAGAAATTGGTGGAAGCCTAAAGAGGCTTTGATTCAAAGAATACTTGGGTTTTTGCTTGGCGAGGTAAGTTAAAGACTACTTGGGTTGAGCCTGAAGAGGCTTAGTTAAAAGAATACTTGTAACTTGTTTAAGTTAGTGGGACTTGGTTGTTGCCAAGGACTGAATGTAGTCTTTGGGGTGAGACAAACCTGTATAATCTCTTTGTGTTTCTCTGGTTTGCATTTTTTTCTTTCATCTTTATTTAAAAATCCTTTGTTTAACCCTTCAAACAAAATGTTCTTGAAAAGGTATTTGCAAAAAAAATTAAAACACAATTCAACCCCCCTTCTTGTGTTTTCCCTATGTTTTACAAAAGTTTTAAAACATTTTAATCACAAAGCCCTATTTTAAAGGCATAATATCTCTTTTTCTCAAAATATCATTTTACTAAAAACAAAGCAAAACAGAAAGTAATAATAATACTAATAATAATACATATTAATTATCAAGAAAACATTGGGATGTTACAGGTTGAATTGTGTTTTAAACAATTGTGCAAATCTTTTCAAAAGACTTGGTTTCACTTGTTGATAAGACAATGTAAAAGCTTAGTGTAATGCCGTGTTTTTCCTAATGTGTGATTTAATGATTTAATAACCAAAAGTGGAAATGTATATGTTATCTTGGTGATTAAAACGAATAAATAAGTTGTTGTTGTGTTAGTTGTTGTTTTGTGTTGTTTGTCTTGGAATTCTTGTCTAAATTTAGGGAACTTCTGGAAAAAAGTTCTTGAGCCAAAGTGAGAGTGATGGTTGTGTTTATCTGGGTTATTGAGGGAACAACAGTGTTGAGCCAGTTATGGGTCTTGGGGAGTGATTAGATGGATCGTGAACTTTAGTGGGCCCGAAGCCTTTATGAAGCCCAGAGAGGTTTTAAGATACTAAAACCCTTCCCTTCTCATTTTCTCACTTTTGCAAAACAAAACTCTCCCATTCTCTCAATCTCTCTCAAACCCACCAAGAGTGTAGCAAGATTTCTAGCCTTGATTCTGTTTCCTTGTGTTGAGAAGGGCAGATTCCTTGAAGGGTTAGCTCGAAAGCTCATTTTCTCACATTCTCCTCTTCCCCAAATCCATATTCGAAAGCTTCAATAGGTAAGGGAATCTTACATTCGTTGAATACTTGTTGTATGAATGTGGTAGTGTGTGTATGTTGTTGTGGTTTGAGCTTGAAAGCATGATTTGGCTGAGTTGTGTTGAAATTGAGTTGAAAATGGGTTGGCTAATTTTGTGGTTGATTTTTGTTGGAATGCTGTATGGATTGTTAAATGCGTTGAGTATGTTGTTGTAGATCATTGTGTGGTTGTATTCGACCTCTGTGGAGTCGATTTGGGGTGTGAATGAGTAGAAATTTTGGATTTTTGGGTTTTTCGACGAAAGCTATTGACTTTAACATCTAATAGTCGCTGACCGACTAGGGATCTCATTGAGCAAGAATGCCCCTAAGATTGAAGGGAGGTTGTCGGGTTGATGGTTCGCTGAGCGACCCATAACGTCATTGAGCTAATGTTCTTGAATCATAGTGATGGTTGTAGTGCAAAAAGGATTTGCTGAGCAAAATCTAGTTCGCTGAGCGAGTGTTCATGGAGATTTGGAAATTTTCCAGAAGAGTATTCGCTGAGTGAGTATGAGGTTCGCTGAGCGAGTATGGGCATCCCAAAATGCTCAGGGGCAATTCACTAAGCGAGTAGTGAGCTCGCTAAGCGAATTGGGGCCGTGGAGAGCTATTACTCTCTATTACAAGTGTGTCGCTGGGCAAACGCTGTGTTCTCTGAGCGAGAAGTGTGTGTAGAGCCTAGCTGCTCTCTGGAAGTGGCTAGTTGCTGAGTGGGTAGATGACTCGCTAAGCAAATTATTGTTGGTAGAGATTTAGAGGAAGTCCCTGAAACGAATTCGCTAAGCGACCCCCGTTGCCGCTGAGTGAAAGACTTTGGAGATAGAACGTTCACTAAGTGAGACTTGTGGTCGCTAAGTAAGAGCCTTCATGGGGAAAGATGTATCGTGCGACCAGCCATAGGGAGTGTGTTTTGCACCCCTCTCCCCCGTTGATGTATATTTGATTTTGTTATATGGCCTTGATGTTATCCCCCTATTCTTTTGTTCTTTGTCAGTTGTAAAGAAAGATATGTTGGCCTTAGGAAAGAGGGATAGATTTCTCAAGTTGTATGTGTTTCATTTATATACATGTTTTGGTCATATTTATGGTTACATGAAAAGGTAGAAATAATAAGGTTGTATAGTAATGACAGCGGGTCATTATACTTGGTCAAAAGCCCTTTTGTTTTAAAGAAAAAAATTTATCAAAATGTTTTGTAAAGGTAATGGTGAAACTAAATTTGAACATAATGTCATTTAGAAAAGAAAGGAGATAATAACACAAGGGTTTTTATACTAGTTCGTCTCTAGTCCGAAACTACGTCTAGTTCTTGGCACACCACCAAATTTCACTATAACTTGCCCAAGTTACAAGTATTCTTTCCACAAACCTCTTTACGCTCAACTCAAGTAGTATTTCACTTGTCTTTCCAAGCAATTAACCCAATTGTGAGCTTAGTTCAGCTGTTCTTCTTTTGTGAAGAAATGTCTATTGTGGCATTAAATATTTCATTAAATGCCTTTCATCAACTAGTCACTTTGATAAGATAAAACATCATATTTATTTTCCTTTTCTCTTATCATATCTTGTGGTAGTGAACATGTTTGCTTTTGGCTAGAACAAGTATTTTATTATACTCCTTTTTTGCAAGCAGTGTCTTTTCAGTAGGGTAGGTATGTTGACATGCTTTTTGAATCTTTTTGAGAATATTGGCACGTAAAATCCTGAAAACATCATAAACTAATGTACAATATTAAAAGAGAGGTTTAGAGGGTGTAAATATTTGTCTATTGATAAGACGTTCTATCCATCTATTATAGTCTAATGTGCATATTTTGATTTTACTGTGCAAACTTATTAGTCTATTTGATATAATCAAAACAATTGAGGGTTCTAATTTGTCCTTTGTTCTAACAGTCAAATTTGAAAAGAAAAACCCTTTTTAGACTTAAAACAAGTTAATTATAAGTATTCTAATCAAAATAGACAAACCAGGGGAAAAACGATCATCTTACACGTAAAAGTCTTAGAAATTTCAAAAATATGATATATTCTTGAGCTTAAATATATTTTAGAATTTTTGTAAAAGAAACAAGTCGAAACAACTTACAAATCTCTTAGAATTAATTTTATAAGTTAAGAAAATGATATTGGAAAATAGGCTATTTCAATAATTTTGAAAAATAAAAAATAATTAATTCTGAATTGATTATAGAAAATACAATTTAAAATATTGATTATTTAATTAATATTTAATTAAAGATTTTCAAATAGAACCCTAATTGAATTTATCATAAAACTTTATAACACAATATAATACATAATTAATTAAATCGCATAACATAAAAGATTTATGGAAAGACCTAAGAACTATAGACCACACTATACAAATCTCAAATAAGTGATTTAAATATGTTTAAGACCTTGTGGAGTGCCACGTGAAAGTGGTGTTGTTATTGGGACTCATAGTGGTCTGTTTGTTGTATGTTGATGCCATAAGGCTCAAGTACTGTGTTGTCAAAGTAATCTTCACAAGAAAGGTATAAGTTACGAGAATTTAATTCTCCTAAAATTATACACATTGTTGTTTTCAAGCATCCATATGCATGTGTTGGAACAAAAGACATATAAAGCGTCTAACCCCTCAAAGTTTTGATGATAACAAAGGTCATTAAATTTTAGAGTTTGATGACAAGTATGCTACATGTGCAAAAACATTCTCTTAAGAGACAAAGGTATAATTCTTATCCCAGACGCATCCAATAAGCTTTCATAAAAACTGCTATCCAATACTTAAATTCAAAATAAAGCATCCAATGTTTTAGAAAACAGGGTGTCCAACTCGCCTATTTGCAAACCTCATCTAATACAAGTTTTCTAAAAAGCTTTTAACATAGAAGTTTTCCATCTAATTAAGTTTTAATAAAGCTGAAGAAGTCTATCTATCCTCGTACATGTTGAAACTTGTTCCATATGCTTTTCGATATGCTCTAACATTTACATATCATATAATTTAATGAAAAGTAGGATATTCTGTCTTATAAGTACAACACGTGAAAATGTTTAGTCAACTTATCAAGGCTGTAGTACAAAAAGAGAGAACAAAAGAAGGTATGTTTAGAAAAGCAACACTATGCGTCAGAGAGTACCTACCTTTTCGGTATAAGACCACTCCAAGACAATACTACTGCATCCTCTCTCTCCAAGATTCTCAAGAAATGTATTAAGTCCTAAACGTGAAGATTTTTTCATGCATTTAATGCTTCTTCAGAATAGGGATATCAAGATGAAGCCTTCTCTATAAACAATTACTTTTCAAGAGGCTATATAAGCAAGACTTGAAGACAGAACAAGTGGAACAAACAAGCGCTCAAAACTTACGAACTCAAACAAGCTTTGAAACTCTTATTGGATGACCCTTATAGCACTTAAATTTTTCAGATTCTTTGCATTACAAAGTGATTATGCTCTGTGCTTAAACTTTCATATCCTCGAATTGTGAGTTGATTCTTTGTAAAATAACCTTGGAGTTGTGAAAGCCTAGAGAGGCTTTGTGATAAAAGAATACTTCGGTTTTAGTGATCTAGGGTTGATCATGTTGTAAGGCCTGAAGAGGCTATTGAAAATATTTGTTGTAATCCAGTGTTGGTTTGTGGAAATCCTTCTAGTAAGAAAGTACTAGACGTAGCTCAAGTTGAGTGAACTAGTATAAAATCTCTGTGTGCTTTCATCTTTCCTTATCCTCACATGTTTTTATTTGGACAACCTTTTATATCTCTGTTAAATCATTTACAAAAAGGTTTCAAAAATTCACACAAACATACTATTCAACCCACTTTCTTGTGTGTTTCTTTCCCTTTCAATGTGTGTCTTGGTTAAAAGAATGAGCACACACTTTGTCTTTGACAAATGTGAGAAGGCTCATGGAGATTGGTGTTAACCTTCAAGATATACAAACACGTGATTCCCTAGAGAACTTAGTCTAAGCATCCCTGTGTCATGGTAGTGACCACCCTAGTACAAATATTCTGACAAAGCCACGGTTGCTCTTGATGATTAGATACTGATGCGTTCGTCAAATGGCTTTGACTCGTATCATGCTTAGGGACCAAAGAGTCCTATTGATACAACAATTGATCTATCAGATGAAAAAGTAACCTCCATGAAGTAGAGTCAGTCACATGCATGAGTTTTTCACTCATGTGCATCGGTTATTATGCAATTGTTTATTTGTCGATTAATTGAATTTATATATATGTTAATACTGTTTGTCTATATATGCTTGTATTTAATTATATGCATGTTGTGTGTTGTCCACACATACTCCTATAATACTTGTGTCTATATACTTTACCTTTTCTTGTCCATGGTTGGAGATGATCGTGATGTTCGTGTTACAAGAACAAATGGCACATTGAAGACAACATATGGGGATTCTACACATTAAGTTTGCAGAGGAAATAATATGCGGGAGAATGTGATGCGTGCCAATTTGACTTCAATAGTCTAAACGTCTGTGACACAAGAAAAGGATTTTCACCTATTTCCCTACTGATGTTCCTGTATTCTCCTTATCCATGAACATGATGATAGAGTTCAGCTTACCGATCAAGCGCATGTGAAGGGTGCCTTATTACACTCCTAAGGACTATCAATGACTTCATCTGCCAGAGGACGACGTCGTAGATCTTAGGTCAACATCTCTAACTTTGAGAATGATTCATCTTATTAGGCTTCTCAGCCTTAAAGTTAGAGTTAGTATGGGCAAGCCTAGGACTTTTATGACTTATATTTTATTTTGTTTACTATTTGTAGCAGCATTAGGTGCAATACACTTTATATTTCTTTATGATGCATTGATTTGTTATTCAGTAGTTACTTTTTGATATCTCTTTACATTTGATTATTATTATGTATATCTTATATCACATCGAAATGCAAAAAAAATTTACACTTGTTTTTATAATTAAATTAAATAACATTTTCTTAACATTGAATATATTCCATGATTAGAGTTAGTCTAATGTGATGTCACGGGACGTTACACTTAACATCCTTTATTTGATGGGCAATGCGACAAACAAAGTTAGAAGGCTTGGGACATACAATGCTTCAATAAGACGTAGCAAAGTTACTCACATGAAGCAATCAACATTTTTATACTTAAAAAACATTAGCCTTTAATGCAACAAATATACTTTTATCTCTTGTTTGTTATAATTAAAATTTATGGTTGTATTATCTCAGACTGAACAGAAGAAAAATGCCAACAAAATAAATGGCATGAAAAGAAAAGGCAAATCATAAATTTCTTTGATTAAAAAAAATATTGAATTTGACACAAATTTGATTCTTTTAAGCAATTTTTTGGGTAGAGATCATAGGTATTTTTTACTGGACAATCTTACTCAAGCTGAATAGGACCACTATGGGTAGCAAAGCTCTCTCTCCAAGTATTTAACACAGTTGCATACTTGGGATTCGAACTCAAAATTACAGATTAAGCTAAAACAACCCCACGTCAGTTGATCTACGCACTCGATGTAACAACTCGAGGTAAATCATAAAATTCTTTTAAGCAATTTCGATCTTTGCAAACAATCCTAGCACATAAATTCTGGTCGAAGGTTAGTTATGCAGATTGCGTTGGTTTTTATTCTTTGAAGCACGTGCTTTAACTTTTGCTATGTTGTAGCCAGTCGTGATGGATGGGATCAGATGAAGAAAGAGCTTTAATTGCTATTGCTGGATAATATTTTGGCCTAAGTGACTATGGCAACAGGGATCGTCTTGTTGACCTTTTGTTTCTATCTCTGCTCAGGGCATATATTTCCATTGTACTGCTAGAGTACCATCGGTACTCTTTTCATTAAAGTTCTTTTGCTGATCAAGTAAAAAAAAATAAAAATTATTATGATGTTCTAATCGTGAATTTGTACTATAAACATTAATTATTTAGTTATGTTCTTTTAAACTGGTGTTGTTTATTTATATTTTAAGCTTATTAAAATATTTATACTCTTTTAAAATATAAACTATAGACTTAATTATATACACTATTCAACAATTCAAACAGTAATTCGTTAAATCAATGGATGAGTCGGTTAACTTCAACCGGTCAATAGAATTTAATGACATTCTATAAATATCACTGCCCTGTTATTTGGCTCGTACTAACTATAATTGTTAGTAACAAATTTCCAGTATTAAAAGAAATTGAATAATGCAAAAAAAATTCCGAACCATTGTAAAGTTTCATGCCAAGTTATCTCCTATAGTAGTAGTAACAACCTTGTCCGGATCCAAACTAGGCGACATAGCTTGGCGTCATATCGAAAGAAAAGCGCCAAACCGCACACAACCCCACCCTTTTCTCTCTCGAAGGTGGAACCGTAAGGACATCACTTTCTGTCACCTTGAAAATTTGCAAACCTCTTTAAAAATGGGGCCATCAATGAAAGGTGGTGAAGGAGTGCAGCCCCACGAGAAATCATTCAGGGACTTGCATGGCCCATGAAAGTCCCTATAGAGGGGTACCTTTCCATTCTGGCCTCATCCCCTCCTACACAACTTTCTTTCACAATGTCCACAATGTACCCACAAGTCCAGCAGCCTACAAATCTGCCTGCACCTTAAAAAGGGTATTGGATGCCGTACACCCAGCACCATTGCAAATTCAAGGGTTGGAGGATAGGTAGTGGGACCCTTATTAGTACAATTTTTTATTGATAAATCTGACCACCAGATTCGACTTTTACAATATTTGTTTGGTATAAATTTTAAGAGAACTTAATGTGAAAATTTTGATATTAAAAGAATTAAAATTAAAAAATTGATTTATTTCTAAGATTAAAGTTTTAAAAATGAGATTATATCCAATAAGGTCTATCTAGTGGTAGAAGATTTAGATAATTTGCATAATGCGTTAAGTTCATATCTCATTGTTGTCACTTGTACTAAAAAAATGATATTAAAGCAGTTAATTTTATTTAATGAAGAAAGAAAAATATTTTAATTTTCTTTAAATGAATTTTATTCGCCGTAATATTAATTTTGGGTCATTTACACTATATCACCTAATTACAAACTACAATATATGGTAAACTTTGTTATATTTTATAATAATCATTTAAAAAATTATAGTAATAATAATTACTAATTGGTTGACTGTATAAAAACTTTATCATTGACAATACATGTCTATTAAACTCAACTATAATATTATATTACAATATTAATTTTAGGCTAAATTACATTTTTGGTTCCCGTATAATTCTCAATAAGTGATTTTGGTCTCCCTATTTTTAATGCCGCAATTTTAGTCTTCTAATTTTTAAAAATTCATGATTTTGGTCTTCCTATTTTTAACTCTGCAATTGTAGTCCTCCAATTTTTAAAAATTCGCAATTTTGGTCTTCCTATTTTTAATTCCACAATTTTAGTCTTCCAAATTTTAAAAATCCACAATTTTACTCTAACTATTAAATGCCCATTCATTGACCATTAATGCCTTAACGTTAACTATAATGTGGCATTAGATTGAATACGTGGTAGATAATATTTAACAAACTAATGTCACATTATAGTCAACATTGAGATTGAAATCGCAAATTTTTAAAAATTGAAAAACTAAAATTACGGAATTAAAAATAGACGGACCAAAATTGCGAATTTTCAAAAATTGGAAGACTAAAATCACGAAATTAAAAATAAAAGAACCAAAATTACAAATTGAAAATTATACAGGGACCAAAAGTACAATTTATTCATTAATTTTAAAAGGTTAAACGGTATCCAAACAAAATAGGTAACAGTAGAAATTGATTTCTCATTTCACATTATTATGCTTTATACTTTCTTCTAACATAATCCTGATTTTCATGTTAACCAAGCTGGGGATCACATATTCCTACCTTGTATTTTGATTAACAAGGCCGGGCCCATATCATGTGAAACTCAGACAGAGGCAGTGGGTAGGGCCCACAGGATTTTGGGGGAAATGGCAAAGGAAAGTGGAAGATGGGGTCCGAATCAATCTGACCCAGATTTCATGTACAGCAATATTGTAAAATGCCGTTGCAGTGTTAGAAGTTCTTCCCAATAAACTAGTGCTCAACAATAATCCACTGAATCACTGTAAATGTGCAGTGTCTAAGCCAGCAAAGGAGGAACAGCAATAATGATCATAAAGAAAGCTCTGGGTACTGACGGGACAAGTGAGGCTACTGCAGCGATTTTGGTTATTGATGCATCATAGAATATCTCTATAACTTAGATTCTATCAAACGTGCAAAAGTAATGTACACATTATAAGCAAATATGTTACACTCTATGGACCTTTTGCCAACCTTAATAAAGAATAAATCCCAGGATGGCTAAAGATGCTTGACATTCAATCCACTTTGTTGTAGTTTATCTATTCACATTTGGTCCACTATTCATGTATTGTTGAATATCACTAGAATGCATATTTAATCATATTTGTTTGAAAGGAGGTTTCAGAGGAAACTACATCAGAAGCCACCAGACCCCAGCAAGTCAAAAATGTACAATGCAGAAAGAAGAACAAATTTCATTATTTATGGGAGGATATATTATTTGATACATTCATAATTTAAAGTAAAACAACTACACAAACAATTGAAATATTTGATTTAAACACCAAGAAATAAATAATCATAATAGTTATTTGGATATTTTTGTGTTAGTGTCATATAAAATTAATGAATGTCCGACTGTGTCTTGAACATGATTGTCTTTGAAATAGGATATCTGTAGAAAACCAAAAAATATAAAATCAATGCAAATAAATTAAGAATATTTTAAAATTAATTACATATTGTCAATTCAAAATAATTATTAGAAAAATTATTTCATATTTACATATATCATGGTCAAAATGAATCTTATAATGATTTGGAAAACAATTACATGAAATATCACGTAACATGTCCATTTAAGATTAAAGGATAGAGCCTAAAACAAACATGTGAGATCCATGTAACTACGCACAGTAATGGGGATCCCACATGAAGATTAGAAAAAAGCAAAAGGGGCTTCAAAAGGGTATGAGAAAGTATCAATAATAATGGACAAAAAGTCTGATCACACAATAAAATAGCAAAGGCGACCCACACGTGATGGTCCCAACTATAGGGTCTAATATTTGCACGCTCACTTAGTGCATAATCACAAACATAATCCAAAGTCTAATTGGTATGCTAATCTTTGCTCCCAGCACCACTTTTCCCCGTTGCTGATTGCAGTTGTGTCCCCTTTATCTTGCTAGTGTGGGGGACAGAATGAGACTCCAAACGTCACCCTGACCCCAAATCCAATTAGTCAACTATCACAATTTTGTCCATAATCAGCCACTGATATCAAATCAAACATTAAAATAGAAGAAAAAGAAAGTCGATGTGCAAGATTTTATGACAAGATACAAAGAAAAATATCACAATATATAAAATGAAAAATTAAAACGTCACAGAAAATAACTTCAATTGCATCAGAAGGGAGAATATGCGACTAAATAAGATGTGTCTTGACTATAATCTCCCCTTCGTGAATAAGTTATAACAATGCAGCCACTTTAACCGTTTTAATATGTAACAAATATAATTATTTACCATGTAATGTTAACTTAGATTTCAACATTGATGTTTATAAACAAAACTGTACCAAACCTGTGACTAGCTACTAGGGACGATATAGGTTCCGCTTAAAGTTTTCACCCTTCATGAACCCAGAGGGGTTTGGCCTAGTGAAAGCGTGTTAAGTCCATAAGATAAAGAGTGTGTACAGGGATACTCCACAAAGTGGAAGGTCCCTGGCTCGATCTTTGCAAAAAGTATCCTTTTGGGGAAGAGGTTTACCCATGTTCCTCTAACCCTTGCGATTATGAAGTTCCCTCTCCACAGTTTTAGAAATAATAAAAAAAAAAAAAAAAAGGTTTTCACCTTCCCTCAGATTTAATTACCTTTGTTAAAAAAAAATGGAGAATGAGGAGAATTAAGGGGAGCTGGGTGGAAATACAAATACATACTTTAGGTCTAGGTCTATATGTCTGCATCTGCTTTGTGCACCTTTTAAGCTTTTTCTTTTTCTTTTTGGTCAAAACGTTACAAGTTATATAGTTAAATAAATTAGAGAGTATAGACGTCTTACATACTATATGTTGCATATGAATAACATTACATATCTTCCAAGAAAAAGAAAAAAAGAATAGATTGACATAATATATATCACACACTACTATAATAGATTGCATGTTCCACACATCTGCAACGTTTGAAATTAGACGAATTGTGGAACGTAACATGCAAACAATTTTCTTCAAAGATATATAGTATGTGTTTGAGTGAGCATTTTCAAAATTGATTCTGAATGAAATTGATTTTTCAAAATTAACTCTAGTTTAAAATGATTTTTAAGTGACGTAATTTATGTTTGAATGTTTTTATTCTATAAGTAAGTTAGTAGTAAAACTCAATATAAATTATTCGATCTAACACAAAAGCTACTTAAAGATGATTTAACTCAATCAATTTTGGACTCATAATCAATTCTTCAATGTGGAACCAAACATGTAGACATTTACCTAAAATTACGTAAACTAGTATTTCAACATGACTTTGGTTGATCTAATGTGGAACTAAACACACACGTAGAAAATACAAATAATTGATTTCAGTACAATAAATTCTCATCAATGGAAATTCTACCGCTACTACATGTAGTGTATTACACTAGAAACATGTATATATAAGAAAAGAAGCTAAGGAACAAAGAAAAGGAAAAAAAAAAAACTGATAATTACCACTAGATGGATGCTTTTGTTATATTTTTTGGGGGTCCATGACAAGGTGGGTTCAAATCTTAGACAAAGGTGCACGTTAGTGCCAATCTAGCCGAGTTGTTTTAAAGTAAGGCCCAATTTGCAAAATATGAACAAAGCCAGAAGATAAAACAATTGTGAAAAAAAAAAGATAAAATAATTATTTCACAGGTACATTAAGTGCCGATAACAAGATTCAAATACGATTCAAGGAAAAATATTTGAAACCAGAACAAAGCTAACCGAGGATTTTGGATAATATATTTTTTTCAAAAGCAATCTTAATAACTTCAAATTAAGATAAACCAAATACACTGTTATACGCACCAAGTAGCTTAAATAATTTACTCCAAATAAAAAAATAAACTGCGATACAGCAAAAGTTGTCATTAAACGATGCGCTTGTTTGTTTTGAAGTGTCGACTTAAAGAAAACCTTGGAAATTTGGAATCAAATCAATTTATCCATTTCCAAACCACTAAAGTCTCACCAAATTCTTTGTTTAACCTAGTAGTTAGGTAGTACCCTTTCAACTGGAATACCTTAATCATAGTCCACCGAGATTTTATTCAGTATAGTTATTGCAACATTTGCGTTGTCGTTCATTCATTTAAGTTGGACATATACCCACTTAAAGATGTTAAGAAGTCTGTGCCTTTCTAATCTAGCTTTGTAAACATTGGATTTTTTAATCTATCTAGAATTTGTGCGTGTAATGGGCCGTAAAACTCAGGTTTTCCCACTAATTCTCTGGCGCTGCTATTCCCACCTCATTTTTTGCTATTTTCACCCACCCCCCCCCCCCCCCCCCCCTTTTTTTCCAAAAACTTATATTTACCTCTATCACTTCCCCTTCCCTCTCACATTTAAAATACTTTTCACCCCCCTTCTCCTTCCCACTCCCATCGCACTTTCCTTCCCCACACCCCACCGCTTTCTCTTCCTTCCTCTAAGCTCCCAGTCCCCTGTTCGTCACTAGAGCTCAGGTTTCGTCATTGGATTTTCATCGAAAAGCCACATTTGTTTCACATTCATCAACTTGTGAGTTCACTCTTTTTTTGTTTTTTAAGTTTTAGATTTAACAAAATCACGATTCTGTTGTATAATGATACATAATGGAATCATGATTTCGTTGTGTATCTGATCAAGATGCACAACAGAATCGATTCCGTTATGTATCTTAAAATGATTTTATATGATTTTAAATTATATAATTTTATATGATTTTAAATCATTTCAAGATATATAATAGAATTGTGATTCCATTATGTATTGTGAGAATTTTAAATTAAATTTTTATTTAATTATTTATATGATTTGAATGATTTGAATGATTTGTTTTTTAAATAGTTTTATAATTTAATGAAATAAATAATTTAATTTATGTATTTTTAAATTAAATTTTTTATTTTAATTATTTATATGAATTTAATAATTTAAATTATTTGTTTTTGATAATACAACTAATTTAATAATTAAATTAATTATTTTTAGAATATTTCTAATTAGTAATATTGATTATATTTGATTATTAATTATTTATTAACTAATTTTCAGGTTCATTATACCAAGCACGAGGTTTGGTGCCCCTCCTTCTGGACAAGGCCCTTTACTAGATGATGCACTATGCACATCCACCACCGATTGAATCTGCACGGCAGGCTACACAGGCTGCAGCAGCTAGGGAGCAGCGCAGACAGTACCTAAGGCAAAACCCAAGGTACAGGAGGCAGAGGAGCCTAAGGCAGATTATAAAAGAATAATTTATTAGGAACTTTCCCTGAGAGTAGTAATCTATGAATTCACTGCTTACACGAAGGAAGAATAGTGTAGAAAAATACGTAATGTAAATTGCAAGAATGGATCATTCAATTGAAATTGGCAGACCCTCAGAGAACGAGCAAAACGAACCAACATCATAAGATGATGATAAGTTGAACATGTTTTTAAATTCAATATTGGTTGAAAACAAGAAATTTTGCATCATGACTCGACATCCCATCCCTTTTTCCAAATTCTATTAGAAAACTGAAGAATATATAATCTGTTTCCTCTTTCCTCCGAGGTAGCATTAACATAAATGTTTCTTATCCTGTCTTTAATTAAATTTTGCAACGTTCTATGATAATGAGATCCTCCTGGTTTGACCGTGTCTTGAGTATAAAATAGAGATTGGTTGCGTGACCAGCCACCTGTGCCACTAACAAATATGATGCAAAGTAAGCAACTTCTATAGCATACATACATTCAGAAAACAGACGACAATGCAAATTGTGTCATATCCTATAAGATATTTAAATAAAAATAATGTAGACTAACTAATCCATATTTCAACTGCCAAAACAAATAAACATATTAACCTAGCTTAACCAGAAGAGATACAAGACCTTGCCAAAATCAATAAAGCACAAGACCTTGCCAAAATCAATAAAGCACAAAGACCTTGCCAAAAATCAATAAAGCACAAAGACACTGCACTAAGACCATACAAGCAGTTGAGAAAGAAGTTTTCATTAATGAAGATGCGCCAACAAAGGCAATGAGGATTCCACTTATTCTTTCCATTTATAGGAAGCTCGGTCAACAACTAAATAGTCTCCCCTGATATCCTTTACAACTCGAAGGTCATCATCAAGGTACACAGTATCAAACCTGCAGAACAAGATGCAAGCATAGCATCACAAAAATAAAACTTTATAAAGACTCCTAACAACTTTGTTCATACCTTTTACCCCTAAAATCATCACAGAAATATTTAAAACAAGAGACAAGGGACTTTAACAGAAGTGCATTTTTCTTTTAGGCAATAGTGTCTAGGAAATAACACTCACTTATCCTTAGCCTTGTAAATTGTATCATGAAGTGAGTGTATACACATACATATATACATATGTGTGTGTGAAGCTGATAGGCCATTGAAGGTTTATGTCAGAAAAAATAAAAGGCAGCTATAAATAATTTATGTAAGACAGTTGGGTTTTTAAATAGGGTAGTTATTTTCTACACGTGATAGTTATTGTTTTGTATCAGCAGAAAAAGGTAGTTATTCTCTACAAGTGGCAATTATTTGTGGAATATAGATATAGGAAAAGAGATCAGGGAAGGCAACGTGTGTGTTTTTCATTGTTTCTGCAGTGTTGAAGGAGGAAACTCCTTGTTAGGGCAGTAGCCTGTGTTAGCCATTCTATACTACACATTTTGGTTAATAACAGACTTGTGATCAATAAATTCTGTTATTTGTATTGCAATTTCTTGAGTCTAACAGAAGCCAGGTGTCTTTTCACTCAAGCTATTCTATCCTATCACTCACTTTAAAATGGTAACAGTGTAGTACCATCTCCTTGACCAAATCTATTCTACTGCCAAGATCCCTAAATATGGACCACCTTCGATTGGTACCTCATATTATCCTATTGGCTTAAATACCTTTTCTTGTCCTTGCAAATATACCATTTTTTCCTTTTAGTCCCCATAAAAAAATAAAAATAAAAATAAAAAAATGTTTATGATTCTCGTATTGTTCAAACCTTCTATTTTTTGCCCTCTTGTTAGTTTCCATTACAAAAACACTTATGTGGCTCCATTTGATGTTGCCACATGTCAACACCTGATGGAGCCACATAAATCTTTTTGTAACGATAGAATAAAAAACAAAAGGTTTGGCTATTAAAATGATGATAAGAAAAAAAAATTACAAGAACTAAATGTGAAAACGAGTACATTTGCAGGGACGAAAAAGGTATTTAAACCTGTCCTATTTTGTTTTATTTCTCACACGGCTTTGGTGTCATCTTTTTCACTAGTCGCCTCTTATATCGGCAATCTTCAATCAATGGTGACTTTTCCAGCAACCTGCAACTGCCAACGACTTTTCCAATGAACTTCCAGCAATCTTTTTCAATGACCTTCAATTGCCAATGACTTCTACGACAAGCTTCAACTAGCGGTGAACTTTTCAAACAAGATAGTCCCCCCAAGTACCTTAGTTGTATGATCTCTTCGCATGTTTTGTCTGTTGCAAACAGTACCCAAACCATCTCCAATTGTCACCACATTGTCAGTTGTGTCAATCCCCAGCTGCCACCACATTCTCAGTTGGGTCAATCTCCAGCTTCCACACTATTCTTAGCTGTGTCAATCCCCTGATGCCACCTCATTCTCAGCTGTGTCAATCTCCCAACTACCATCTCAAACTCTGCAATGCTATACTCCAGCTTTTGTCACCCTTCAATGGAATTCTAGCCCTCCATTCTCACGCATTGTACAGTCACCAGTCATTATGTCCTCCATCTGACATTGTTCTCTTTCTTTAGATTAAGCATTTTTCAGATTCCTTTTCTTGTGGTACCTTTCCTGCCACAGACTTAAGCAGAGTGTTCTATGGTCCTTTTATGGTCTAATTCATTTTTACAACCAAGTTTAGTTGAGACCATATTTTATTTCTCCATTTCTTTTAAAGGTTTATTTCTGACAGGGGGAGCATTAAAATATTGACATGTAGTTCATGTATTTCATGCAACACATGCTAGATGCATTAAATATTCATAGGAATTGCTATTTAGGAAATAGCACCCACTTATCCTTAGCCTTGTAAATCGTATCATGGGGTGTGGGTGGGTGGGGGTGTGTGTGTGTGTGTGTGAAGTTGAGTGTCCTTTCACTTGAAGCTATTCCATCATATCCCTCATTTTAATAGTTTTTATTTGATCAATACTTAAATGCAGTTTCTTAAGTATTTTTGGTGTCGTTCTCCAACTAAAATTAGAGTTTTACCTTGATAATTCACACAATAAAGGTCAGCATTTAAAGTTGGCGTTGAATATTGAGGTGAAGCTCCAATTTTGATTGGAGAACACCACCAAAAGCACCTAAAAAATTATACCTAAGTTTTGTCCTTTTCATATTTCCTTATAAATAAGGATAGTGCTTTATGTTTTGCATCACAACAAATCTAGTCAATATCAATCTAAATGTATTTAGTCTCTTTTATCTCCTTTTCCTACCTCTATACCCAAAACCCTATAATTTCGATATTGTAACACATCAACTCAAGAGAATATCAATCTCAACGTATTTAGTCTCTTTTATCTCCTTTTCCTCCCTCTAAACCTAAAACCCTAACATTTCACATTGTATTAGAGCAGTACCATCCTGTGCAAGTTGTCCTGTCACTACACCAATACCTAGTTCTCTAAAATCCAAAGCTCTATTCCATGATTCGTTTTCTTCCTTCAATTTAGTTGCCTCTTGTCGTGTTCTTTCCAATTTCCAATCACCCGTTGTCATATATCCCCTTGACATTTCTTGCAACATGATAGATAGATTACCACACATTCCTCAATATTTCACCTTATGGCCATCCCCTACCTTTGCTAAGTAAGGAGGCGTCCGTTCCACTAGTAAGTTGAATTCCTCCACCATTGTGGGAAGCTCCAAAATCAATGAGGATCACTACCTTTTTTTCTCCCCATAACTTCCATGATTTTTTGAATGCTAGGCCTGCCATAGTGTACAATGAGAGTTGCAAGGCCTTTTAGCTCACTTAATTTTACTCCTAAAATACTACTTTCCCTAACTCTTCTTCTTCTTCTCCTTCAGCTACATACTCCATAAGGAGCACCTAATATTATTTATTCTTGTGCACATGTTTAGGCTCAAATATCTCATCACATTCACATCATAAGTGCAACCTTTCCTTAATCTCCTCTTCCATCTCTTCCATTGTCAACCTCTTGAATCTCCTAATCCTGCCTATGAACCACCCATTTGTACCACTAGATCTGCTAGTGGTTTGTGGCTGCTCATTGTGAATTAAATTTAGGGTTGAATCCATTGTAACAAAACTTGAAGCTGAGAAATAAGGAACCCCAGTTTCTCCCCCTGCCATCACTACTTCGCTGACTATGGCTTGGTTTCTCTTATCAATCATGTGGGCTTTATTCATTATATCAAACAATATTTTAGGATCAAGCATCTTTAATTCTTCTTAACCCATTCAAGAAAATCTCCTTCAAGTATTTTAGGTCTACCTCTCAAAGAATAGCTCTCAATTTTTCTTTGAGATCTACTATGGTTGTTTGTTTCAAGCTCAATAGCACCTTGAAGGGATTCTGCATCATAAAGGGTTGAAATCTCCTGATGACAAAAGTTTTGAACCCTTCCCATGTTGGATTTGGTATGCAAGATTCCTAACATTAGAGCCAACTCAACCTCCTTCCTTCCATGCCAACCATAATTTCCTGCAACTCATTTCTCTTCTCGATTTTCCTTTAATCTTCCTTTCTTGGTCAAGATTTTTTTCTTGTTCTATGCCTCATGTTTCCTTACTGATCTCAGCTTTTCCTCTTGTTCTATGCCTCTAGGTAGAAAATGACGTTTTCATGTTTAAGGCATTCTTGCTAGGAAAGGTAGAAAATGAGCTGGTGTCTAATGGACACGAAAAAGGAAATGGAGATGGCCAGAGAGAGACTTAGGACTTGTTTGGTTTAAGAATATATTTTCTGTTTCATTTCTTATTTTCACAAATAATTAAAAATGCTACTGTTGGAGATCCCACATCGCCTAATGATAAGGTCAAATTATAATATATAAGTAGAAGGCAACCTTTACCTTACAAGCCGGTTTTATAAGGTTGAAGTAGGCTCATAACCCACATTCTAAGATGGTATTAGAGTCTATCCTAACGATTATTGTTGGACCTATCGGGCCATCCATTATCGAGCCATTATTGGACCATCCACAGATGTCCAGTCCTGCAAACTTCACGCTCGAGATGTCCAGTTCTTGGCTTGAGGAGAGTGTGTTGGAGATCCCACATCACCTAATGATAAGGCCAAATTATAGTATATAAATGAAGGACAACCCTCACCTTACAAGCTAGTTTTGTAAGGTTAAGTTAAGCCCATAACCCACATTTTAAGAGCTACATTACTATTATTTTATTTCCTGTTTTCAAATTTTTTAAAGGAAATGATAAAAAGTAAACAATATCTGCTTTCATTTTGTTGTTTTTACCATTTCCTTTACAACTCTTTTGAATATAGGAAACAAATTGCATATAAAGTGGCATTTTTTAGATCATTTTTAAACAACAATAAATGAAAATAAAATATTTTCTCCAACCAAACAAGCCTTTAGAATTTTTTATTTTCATTTGTTTGTGCTCAAAAACAAATTTGAATAAATAAATTACTAAAAAATTCAATTTCATTTTTATGGTTTGGTATGAATCTAAAGATTAAAACAAAAATAATGATATGTATTATACTCATATTACCATATTATCCAATGAATGACATTTACAAACAAAATATGAATAAACTAATAAAAATATACGTTGATAGTAAAATTAAAATTTTATATTATATTTACAACTCATTCAATATAAAAGCATTTGTTAACCATAAAATACAAACACTTCATTTTCATCATTGAAAGTTATTCCTAGCAATCCTCTGAAGGGCCCATTATGTACATGGGTATGGTATTGGCAAGGAAGTGAACTGAGGCTCATGAAGGGAGATGTGGGCAGTGGAACATGTAAATGTGGTTGAAGGAGAGAGAGAGAGAGAGAGAATAACAAAAAATGACAGGTGGTAAGAGCAGAGAGAGAGATTATATAATGGGTGTCATAACCAAATAGGGGGTGGAGGAAACGGGTATCAATATTGGCTAGGTTGAGTGAAGAAGTTAGTTCTTCGTCAGGAAAGGGGTTCTTTAGTTTTATTTTTATATGTAAAAAGGTTTTGATAGAACACTGAAATTTGATATTTAGGCAAACTAATTGAATAGAAAATTACAGCAAAAGCTATCCTAGAGTTGTAACAACTCCTACAGAGAATAACTCTGCCAAGAACTTCCAAAATACACTCTTCTGCCCATTCCTTTCCTACAGGTTATTTTTTATACGAATTTTGCATAATAACTGCTCCTAAATTTACATAACTACTATAAAACCTAATAACTATCTACCATCAAACCATACATAAAATAACAGCTCCTAAAATACATAACTAAACCTGATAAAGCAATACACACATTTAATAATATGTAACTGCTCCTAATTTCTACCAATAACTGTCATAACTTCCCCTAATCCCATCAGGTTTATACCTCTGATATAGCTTTAATTCAGTATTATTAATACTTTAGTTTTATCATCCCTATTCTGATTCCATTCAAATTGGTACCAGAGCTCCAATCTTGGAACTGTGGTATATCATGCTGAGGATGGAGATTCCAGTGTTTGACGGAGAAGAGACACCTACTGGTGGGTGCTGTGCATTGAGGAATACTTTGATGCAAGGGGCACACCGAAGGACAAGTTGACAGAGGCGGTGAGGCAACGAGCGGTTGTGTTCTCAAATGGTGGCGTTGGTGGGATCGACGCCATCCACTGGTGAGTTCGCGAACATTCACCATTACACTTCTTTGGCATTTTAAGCCAGAATACCAGGACATTTTACCAATTTCAGATGAGGGAGAGGAGCCAGAATTGGAGCTGTTGATGATTCAAGATTCGTCCAATCTGCACCAACCAAGAACTAACCAAGGATATCAACATCCAATTTAGTTGGCAGAAAAGGAGAAACCAGACCCAAGAATACAGGCAGAATCTAAGAAAAGAAGGAAGTGAGATCTGGGTGAACTGGTAATCTTGGAGAAGAAACAAGATGAAGCAAAGATCAGAAGTGAAGATGAAGGCACAAAGATGAAGGATAACAACAAAGAAGGCAGGAAGGTGGAGGCAAAAATAGAGCCCGAAAGAGGAAACAAAAAGAAGAGATGAAATTGTTGTAGTGGGTAGTAGCGCCATGCTTAAAATAAGACGGGAGAGTGAAGCTCATATGGGAATCTTTCGAGACCGAGTCATGGCATCAAAAGTGGATGGAGACGGAACAAACCAACAACAGTCATGGAAAGGCACATTACGCACATGCGGGCCAACCCACCGTTGCCACCAAAACTGTCAAACAAGAGAGGGACTCCAGCTACAAGAAAGCAATGGACGTTACTGACAGGACCACCAAATTTGAGTGCTAATATGAACAAAGAGGGATTATTAACCGGGAATGAAATCTGTCCTACATGCTTGCTTATCCATGTTCCACTGCTAGAACCACCCAACCAAGTGACCCAAGTGATGGCTGAAGTTAATTGGGTGAAGGTGACAAGAGGCGAGAGGGGTTTTGTCCAACAACTTCGACACTGAAGCCCAGATCAGGAGAAGGAGGTAGTATGGGCAGTAATGGAAGAAATGGACTTTTGGAACAGTGGAGCTGATCCAGGAACACAGGTTCCTTAACGATGCAGACTTCACCAAGGGTTGGGCACAATTATCTTATGTTGGGCCACAATCCCATCTACCCATCCAAAGGGAACAAAGAAGAACAACAACTCTATCATGCTCATTATGTTTCAAACAGTGGGATCCTGAATTTTAAGATTTTTTCTGCAACTAAATGTTGTCCACCTTGAGGACAAGGTGCAACTTACAGGGGAGGGTATTGATGGGCCCATTATGTACATGGGTATGGTATTGGCAAGGAAGTGAATTGAGGCCCATGAAGGGAGAAGTGGGGAGTGGAACGTGTGAATGTGGTTGAAGGAGAGAGAGAGAGAAACAAACAGAAAATGACAGGTGGCAAGGGAAGAGAGAAAGAGATTATATAACGGGTGTGGTAACCGAATAGGGGGAGGAGGAAATTGGTATCAATATTGGCTAGGCTGAGTGAAGAAGCTGGTTCTTCATCAGGAAAGGGGTTCTTTAGTTTTATTTTTATATGAAACAGAGGTTTATGCCTCTGATATAGCTTTAATTCAGTATTATTAGTACTTTAGTTTTATCATCCCTATTCTGGTTCCTATCATCTTCTAACCAAGCAAGGTTATAATCATTTTTGTCTGCATTTTCAACTCTTCAATTTAGTTTCTTCTCTACCAAGCAAACCCTTAAATTTGAAAAGACAAAAAAGAGTAAGAATGACCACTGAAATCGTTGGTTATCATGTAATGCTACCATATAAGAATAGATATTAGAAGCATAACTAAATCATTAGCTAAATTTTTCAGCTACAAAGTAAACATAAAGTACTTACCAACCCTGTCCAAATGGTGGCAATGGTATTTCCCAGTTCTTCCCACGTAATACTGCACTGGTAAATCTAAACAACCAATGTCAGTCATCATAGGTAATATGAATATTTCTTGTGTAAACATTAGAAATTTAATTTTGATTCACTAACAGTACATCAAGTTCACACTTTCAGTTAAGTATGTGCAATGCCATCCATCTAAAAAACTATATACAATTTTGACAAGAGAAAATAAGAGACTTCAAATAATAAAATATTAAATTGATATGATGAATAATAATGTGCTATAATATACTAACTTATTGATCATATTTGTTGCAATTTTGGGAGAGTATTATTTGGAGGAAATAATTTCTTTTTCTTTTTTTCAAAAGCTCTCTCAAGAAGCTGTCAGAAACGTGATTATTAGCCCAAAATAAATTAAACCAAACATGCATTACTGTTTATATCTTTAGAATAATTTAAAGTATCTTAGATAATGTTTTAGATTAGCTTCCAAATTTTCTTATTATCTCATGGTTTGTTTCCCTAAGGGTTAGTGCTTTATGTTTTTGAGTACAATGTAAAACACCACATCATATCAAGTTGATATCAATTCAGTCTCTTTATCTCCTTTCCGTCCCTCTACAACATAGTATCAGAGCATGCAAATCCTCCATAACCTGTCCTGTCACTACTCATTGTTGAGTTCCCTAAAATATGAAGCACAACCTAATTTCCATGATTCTTTTTCTCTTTCAATGTCTATTACTCTAATACTAATTAGTAATCCACCACTAGCCGCCATTTTTTTTGCTACCAGCAACCCCTCCCACTAACCAACCCTCTTAATTTTTCTCACAATACCAACCTGCCGTCTAGACCACCACACCCTCCCACAATCCTTTTGGTCTCTCCTCTCCAAACTGATTATCAATCATTCCCTCTGATTCTCCCCATTCACAACCTGCCAGTTGTCCATTTGTATAACAGAATTCTCTTTTGTCCCCTTTCTCCAACTTTTTGAATAAGTCCTTCCACTTTGCTAGGCCCATTCATTCTGATCCCATGTTTCCTTCTTCTACGTAAGTGGGTTAGGTGTGTATCGACACCCCCTCCAATGAGAGCCACCTTATCCTAAATGTGGAAATCAGGAAATTGTTGAATAGTGGAAAAATCTTCCCAAGAGTTCTCATGATCCAGGAGATCGGCCCATTTAATTAAAACTTCAACAGACCCATTTAGAAGTCTTCTGAATTCTAAAACTGCCTCTGGTTGAATCTGTAATTCCAACTCCTCAATAAGGAAAACAGGAAGTTGTTGGCATGGAACTTCTGCTTGAACAACCCTTTTTAACTAAGATATATGAAATATAGGATGAATGCATTAGTGAGTTGGTAAAGCCACTTCATAAGCTACTGCCCCAGTACTACAAGCCACATTAAAAGGACCATAAAAATGGCTACTAAGCTTTTGATTGATCCTCTTAGTTGGATATGACATTGGTTGAAAGAAAGTCTATGCTTTTGGTGGATGCATGACCAAGCGAATGGCTAAACACTGTTATAGAAAATTAAAGATGGTTGAATTCAGGGTATAACAAACAAAAAGAAATCCAAAATTTAGGAACCCAACAGCAGAGAGCAGCTACTGAACAAGTCGCAGAAGATGGTACTACTCTAATAACATGTCAGAAACTAACTCAAAGACACATAAATGATTTGAGTAATGCTACACAGATAAAAAACATTAACTAGACTTTTAGATGTTGTTTGGTTAGAGGGAAATGGAAGGGAGAGGAGGGGAGGGGATATTTTAATTAGACCTCTTTGGTTTAGAAATTTGGAGGAGAGGGAAGGGGAAATTAGAGGGGCCAAAATCCCTCCCCTCTAATATTGGGAGGATTTAAAGGGAAGTGAAAATGACTTATAGTTTTTGGACTACACTTTACAGAAAAAATTGTCGAGAGATTTTATTTCATTTTATTCCTTGTCTTCTCCATTACTATTTATAAGTATATAACGGAATATTTGTCTTCCCTTCCCTTGCAGCTGCGAACCAAACAAAGTAACCTTTCCTTCCCCTCCCCTCCCACTTTTGAACCAATGTAGTCAATTACTTTGACTTCCCTAGGGAAGGGAATAATGAGAAGACTCTCTCTACTTGAGAGTAGTCATGAAAGAGTCACGTTTCAAGAGTAGAAGGAAGAGGCAGAAGATAACAATAAGCATACTCTAAAAACTCTTCGTTCCTCAAAACTTCGAAGATTCAAACCTTTTCCATAGATGTCATATATTAGTCAAGCTCTGAAAAATGTTAAGCAATGCAAGAGTGTATGACGCCAAAATCAAAACTCAATAAATTACAATAACACAAAAAGAAAATTATTTATTATTGTTATTATTAGTACTAATTTCAATTATTCACCTGAAATTCGCTCTCTGGGGCGACGCGACCTCAATATCTGATCGAACAAAGAAAACGCCATCAGGGGGAAACGTGATGACGTTGTTGAGGGTCCTCTTCCGAACATCTATGACCTGCAACACGTCACCGGCTCGGGTTCCGAACAAGGGGGCCTTCTCGATGATGAAGAGCTGCTCCTTCTCCGTCGTCCACAGAAGCCGCCACGTCGCCGACAGGGAGTCGCCGGTGGTGACGGAGCCGGCGCCTGCGGCGGCCATTGCCTCGATGGCTTCGACAATTGCGGCACGCTTCGCGGGGTCGCGCTGGGTCCGGAGGCCGCGGTCCTGGTCGACGATGAGGGCGAGGAGGTGCTCCCTGGCGAATCGGGATTGGGCCGTGATGGAGGAGCAGGTGAACCGCCTGTTAGAGTAGCGTGGGCCGGGGAGTTTAGTAGTGAAGGGGTTGGGAAGGAGGAGGGTGGCCATGGGCATGGGTGGGGAGATGATTAAGTTCCATGGAGTCTGTGGAGGGAGTGAACTACAAAGAATTGGCGGTCGAAAACTGAAATCGCGTGCACAGGATGATATTGTGGGAGCCACGTGAAATGCACCGGAATATTAATTTTTATTTTTATTTTGTTACCATGGTATTGGTATTGATACGAAATATCCATTGTCGGAAACAGTGATTAATTTTCACTGGAGATTGTGAGCACACACAAGATAAGTATTCTCCTCCCAACATAATCTATTTCATACCTAAGACCAGGATTTGAATCCTGGACAACTTAGTTAAGGAACACAAATCGCTATCACTTGTGCTAACCAATGTAGGATTTTCTTGTGGGATTTTATTTTCCATGTTCGCCTTTTGTTTGTGAATTTTGAATAAACTACTTATTTGTATTCCCTAGATTATATGATTGGTGCGTGTCAAATGGATTTAATCAAATGTATTTTTATTAAAATAAAATATTTCTTCTAGTGAATAAGATTTTATTCCTTAAATAGGTACAAATTAAAATGTGTGTGTAATTATTTATATCATTTCTTACGTATATGGGGGATGAAATTTGAAAAAAAAAAATAGGATAATGGCTATATGGGTCCGTTTAGGAAATTGTTAGATTAAAAAAAGCTCGAAAAAGATTAGAATTATGCTTTTAAGGGAGTGATTTTGTCATGAAATGACAATGGCTATATGGGTCCATTTAGGACATTTCTTAGTAGTAACATACTATCATGAACTACGTAGGACAAAGCAAGGGGTGTGTTTAGCAAGTGGAGGTACATGGAGCCCTCATTTGTAATAGAGCAAAGGGTGGGTTTAGAATTGCGCAGTTGCTTTTGTGACATCTCTACTTATACAATCAAGAATAAGTCTTCCTTTACTTTTTACTGTTCATTTCATTTTTTGTTTCCCTCTCTTTTCCGTTCATATTGGACTTTAAATGGATCATCACCTAATTTGTGTATCAGTAAATTAAGACCATGGTCCACCTTTTCCTTTAAATGTACCTGAACAATATGACATGTTATGATTTTATATTTAAAAATTCAATTCAATTTTAAATAAAGATAAGTTAAATATAGTAATAAAGTTTGAAAATAATAAAAATATATTATTAAAATCTAAAAAAAATGTGTTCTTCAAAAAAATAAAGTGTGTATTTTAATATGAGAGAAAACAATTCTTAAAGATGTTATCTGTTGGAATTAAACTTAGTTTATTGTCACTGTAAAATTCAATAATTTTACAAACAATTTCTAAAAATAATTTATTTCTTTACATGAATGTAAAATGCAATTCAATAATTTTGCAAACAATTTCTGAAAACAATTTATTTCTTTAAATGAATGTAAAATACTTTTATTCTTATTTATTTATAAAGTAGTATTATTAAAAATCTCATTTATTATAAAGCATCTTCAGTATATATCAATTTTATGTGACATGTTATGATTTTATATTTAAATTGAATTCAATTTTAAATTAAGCTTAGTTAAATATAAGTAATAATGTTTGAAAAGAATAACAATATGTGATTAAAAGATGAAAAAAATTACTTAATATAACAATGATTGTGTTTTTTTAAAAGAAAGAAAAAGTTCGTATAATTTAATATGAAATAAAATAATTGTAAAAAAAATTTCTCTTGAAATTAAAAGAAGTTTTATTGTCACTGTAAAATTCACTATTTTTTTTATATTTTAAAATTCACTAATTTTACAATTAATTTCTGAAAATGATATAATATAATTAATATATGATTAAAAGATGAAAAAAATACTTAATATAACAAAGAATGTAATGATTTATTTATATTTATGAATGTAAAATACTTTTATTCTTTTTTAATTATAAACCAATATTATTGAAAATCTCCTTTTTTTTCAGTTACATAAGCTAGAGAGAGAAACAAAACCCGCAAAGAAAACAGAGTGAAGATCAGAACTCAGAAGCGAGACCTAGCGGCAAACGTGTTGCAACCCATTCTGCCAAGGAAACAACAGCGAAGATCAACAGGGAGACCTAGCGATGAACGTGCTACAACCCATTGTATCTACCAAAAGATGCATCCCTATGTGGTATTTTGGGGCAGAGATTTATTGTGAATTGATTTTGCTGTCATGTTGTCACTAACCAATATTTGTTGTCCTTGGTATGACTCATATGTAGGTGGAAGGAGATGTTCAACTGTGCTTGTTTTGTTGGTGGAATAGGGAGCAAATATGTCTACCACTGTTGTATTGGTTGATGGTAGATACAACTCTGTTTTCTGGTTTTTTTGTAGCCATTTCTAAAGGTTAGAATGAACAGATAATTAGGCAAATTGGTTGGTGGTGCTATTGTTATCTACCTAGAACATAAGATTTTGAATTTAAAATTTGGAGGCCAATTTGCATATGACTTGTTTGTGTTGGTTTGCCTACAAATAAGTTTGAATTGGTTTATGTGTTGTGCGTCGTATAGGTGTTTGGGTTATTATAATTCGTTTCTTGGTATTTGACATTAATTTTTCTGTGGGAAAATGTCTGGACTATTTGATTTGGTGAAGGATGTGCATCGTGGGAAACAGACACGGAGGCTTAAATTCTATGTGGTTTGACTATGGGACATGTGTACCATTAATGATCCTTCTCAACCTTTTTCAGCAGAGATGTTGCTAATGGATTCTGAGGTATGTCATCTTTGGTTAAGTGTTTATGGTTTCTATTCTTGTGGCTATTAATTTATAATGAGTGCATTACAATTTCTTTTGTTTCTGTTTTGTTTCCATAGGATGGTAAAATTCAAGCGTGTATTAGAAAACCCATGCTGAGGAAATTTAGGAGTTGTGTGGTTGAAGGTCAAGTTTACAAGATGAGCTTCTTTGGAGTTATCGAGAATGCTGGTTCGTACAGAGCCTGTAAACATGAATACAAATTACTTTTTCATGGGAGGACTAAGGTTGTTCATTATGATGCTGTGTCCATATCTTTGTTTGGACCGAGTTTGATGAATACGTGTGAAATTCTGAGCTTACTCTCTATTGATTGTATTAATGAATATTATGGTTTGGTTGTGCTATGTAAATTGTTGGTATCTGTTAGTGGCTGTTTTAGCCAGAGATTTATTTCCTTAATTTCATGCTGCCATTATCCCATGTTCTTTATCCTTGGCATGACACACACGTTCTTTTTCCTTATCATTCCTTATATGAGCGTCTTTAATGGAATAGAAACGTATGAAATTCTAAATGAACAGTAAAAAAGTTGCTCATTCTACCACTAAATTATTTTTTTTATTCACATCTCCTCATGCAGGATTACGATTCCATTTATTGGGCCTGGATTTGGGGAAATTCTGACTATACTTGTCTGTTTTATTCTGCTTCAGTTTTAAATAAATGTGTCTAGCTGATATAGAGGCAAGTAAGTTTTGTTACTCCTTTATCATTTGCGTAGAAGTGCAAATCGATCTAGGATCCAATTATGTTGGCTGGGTAATTGCAATTGATGAGTTTTGAATAAAAAAATTGTAATTGACTATAAATAGGTGAGGTTTGGGGAGCTATTTGATATTGTAGTATCTGTCAGTTGTGTAGTTTATTCTCTGTTTTCATTCCTTCTATTATTGTATTGTCTGTTACAATATTTTGTAAGAAGATTGTGGGGAGTTGCTTACAAGATCTCAAAGAAAGAAGATGAAGAAATTATAATAATGGTATTTTTTTAAAATATCTTATAATATTAGAAGATTATTATGCTGCAACTATGTATAGATTATTTATTTTCCCCAATTTCTACCCTAACTGTTTTCTACCAGATGTGAATATGACCGAAGCAAATAACTGCTATAATATATATAGGGGTGTATTGGTGCTTGCCCTGTAGTTGGCTATAAATAGTGAGGTTTGGAGGGTTGTTTTGTTTATGTTATGTAATGCATTCTCTCTTTTGATTCCTTCTATTATTATATTTTGCAAGGGGATAATGGGAAGCTGTGTAAAGATCTTAAAGAAAAAAGTGAAGAAATTGCATTAATTTTTAAAATATTTTCATTTTATTAGAAGATTATTCTGCTTCAACTAATGGTTCAAGCAAACGTGTTTTTTTAGGTTATAAGTGGTACATTTTTTTTCATAGAGAAGCAAGAAGAATGTTGTACCCCCTCTGTTTACATAATAGTTGAAAACTCCAAGAACTTCAGTTGTTGAGCATCGACAATGTGGTTCAGTCTGCTTGGATTTAAGACCTCAAAATGCTATTACATGGGATGCTGGTTCTCTTCAGTATGCAAATTTATCGTAACACTTTCATACCGAGTTCCTTTTGAACGTCTGGCTTATGATAATTATTCATTGGTCTTTTAAATTATGTAAGCTCGATTATTATGATTTAACCATTGAAAAAATATATGGAGTTGAAGACAAAGACTATATATATTTTTTATTTAATTACATTTATTTACCTCTCTATTGTGGTTCGTAAGTAAATTTGGTCTCTAATTTTTGTTTAAATTTAATATCTATTTTTTTTCTTAATTATGTACTACAATTAAGTCTTACAGTTAGTTTCCTCTAATTAAAATATCCAAAGGTTCTTCTAGAAGGGATATTATTGGGAGTCTTACTATTTGTTGGGAGTGATATTGTTGAAGGACACAATGACAAGGTTCTCCTAGAACAAACCTTTTTGCATTTTGTTGTGCCTTGAAATACTCTTATCTTACATTTATAAATGTTGTTGCATGGTGTTTTTTCCATATGATTGTGGGATGTACCCTTACATGATGAAAGAATTATTTTGTATATTTAAATTTATTTCTAGATTTTATGTAAAAATCTACTATACTACAACCAAAAATAAATATTCCACAACCATACACAAAGGTTCAATCATCCACTTCCTCTATTTACCTTTTTCTGATTCAAATTTCAAATAGTGAATCGTCCTGTGCAAGACCTCTAGAGCCTTTATATTCATAGTGGTTTTTATAAAAGGGGCTTCTAACATCTGGAAGAACAAGTGTGATGACAAACTTCCCAAGAAGAAAGGGAGGCACTTTAGACTTTTTTACCACTTCACTATAGAATAGGATATATTTCCCCAACAACAATATCTTTTACCCAATGTTTTGTCCTTGGTTGCTATTTCTACTAACTCAATCTTGCTACGTATAAAAATATGGTGTCTTTGAAACACCCCTTAATACAAATAGAAATGGATGATATGCATGTTTGGTAACTCTTATAATAAAGGTATCGCTTGACTAGTGCAGATTCATAAAGCATGGGCAAAAACAGAAAAATAAAATACAACATGGATTATAGGCATGATAAAACATTGTTGGGACCAAATGCCATGGTCAGTTCAATACTACAAGGTATACATAATGGCATGTGGTACATCAGAAGATGCTATTTGGGGTACTTGTGAGTTGTACATTCATGGTTTATTGTTAACACACAACAAGCAAGAACCCACATGCCATGATCATCAGGTTATTATCTCATAATTTAAAACCAACCTGATTGACCTGAACCAACCAATCCTTGGATCTGGGTGATTGTTTCGTTTTTAAACTATTGTAATTGATCTTTGAACATGACAATAATATTATTTTTATAATACTTTTTTTGCAACATTTTTTCTTTTTTTCTCATTTAAAATTTTCTTCTTATTGCCAAAAATGTTGTGAGAACCTAAGATTGAAATAGTATTACTAAATCTGAAAATAGCAAGGACTAAAAAGTTCTAATGTATTGTCTCACGTTGAATTTGGCTTTCGACACAACCATGCAGGCCACATGGATTGATAAAGAGACGGTTTGATCCTCGATAAATTTGAACTCATGAAGCTTTATTTCTTGATATTTTGATATATATAAATTAAAAGTCCAAAAATTTTCATGTAAATTGATACCAATGGATTGTGTTAATATAGAATTATTCTTCCTAAGATTATGTATGTGCATAATTTCTTTTTTCAAATAACAATTAGTTGTCTCTAACTATTTTTAAATTTTTATTTTTTAACATTAAAATTTGTTCCATTTTCTCCAAAATGCTACGATGATCCACTCCTATAAAAGTGATCTATATTTTAATGTACTTTGAAGAATGATATGTGCTATTCTGAATTTTTAAAAATATTTAAATTTATAATTTCTAAATTTATTATGAATATATTTACATACTTTTAATATTTTTCTATATTTAGATTTTAATTATACTAAAAATGTATATAATTTCATAGCTTTAATCTTTAATTTGTATTTTGAAATTTATTTAAATTTAAAAATATTAGTACTATAATATGCAAAATATTTATTAATTATGATTACAAATATATTTTCAGGTTAATATAAGTAACAAATAAAGAATGAGAGTGGTTTATTGAAGACGTTTGGAAATGTGAGTTTTGTTTCATGTTAGAAACTATTTAAGGATTCCTTTACATTTAAAAATTATTTCAAATGTGATATAATTATGTTGAATATCATTTATGAGTATGTATTAATTTAATTATTTAATTTTAATATATTTATTTTGTTTGAATTAATAACAAAGTTTAAAAAATTATAAATAAAATGTAATGTGCATCACAAGTTCTGAAGCTAAGTGGGTGTTGTCATTCATTGCTAAGTGTTGTAAAACCTCAATGCTTGAAATGTTCTTTTATGTTTGTATGTTAGAAGAAGGTTAAAGAAGAATGAATCAATTTACTATTACCTTATCAATCTATAGTGTCTGCAAGAAATAATTTAATTATGTTAATTTTTGGATTAAGTTATTTAAAAATTATATATAAAAATATTGAAAAAATTATTAAGATATGACCTGTGCATTTCATGGGCTTGCTCTACTAGTTTTATACATAATGGATGTATGTAGTCCCAGTTTCACATTGTGACATATTTCATCTAGTAAGCAAATTGAACCACATTGTGATAGATTTCACAGCACACCATCACCTGAAACAAAAGAATCAAAATGCAACACAAGTGTTGTAACACCCTCATTTTTACTTATTAATATGCTTTTTCTAATTATTCTATAATTTTCTATGAAGAACTAGATGGGAATCTCATGAGTATGATCCCACGATTACCTTCATATTAGTAAATAGTAGTTAGTTTAGATTTTTAATAATTTTTCGGACTAGAGCCTAAGAAGGGGTAAAATGACCGTTATGCCCCTATAAGAACTAGATAATTGAGAAAATAGATAAAAAATAGTTTAAATGTCTATTTTTTTTAAATCATGTATGTGCTTAGAATAATTAATAATAATTTTAAAAAAACTTCAGGAATTTATTGAGACGGTTTTTATAAAATGACCAAAATACCCCTAGTTAACTATTGAAGTAAACCAAAGATTTTTTGACCTCAAAATATTTTGAAAAATTTATATTGAGTATATTTTAATTATGAAAATTTTATTTTAAGGTAAAAATTGTAACACCCCCACTTTTACTTACTAATCTATTTTTCTACTTATTCTATGATTAATTGTGAAAAACCAGATGGGAATCTCAAAGGTATAATTCTCACGATTATATTCATATTAGAAATTTCTATCTAGTTTATATTTTTTTATATTTTATTGAGTTAAGGTCCGAAAGCGATAAAACAACTAATTTGTCCCTAAAAACTTACTTAATAGGATAAAATAGTAAAAATTAGCTAGAGAAGTTTAAAAATTATTTTTAAATCATATTTATATTCAAAATAATTAATAATAATTTAATAATTTTTAAGAAATCTATTGAGATAGTTTTTGTGAAATGATCGTATACCCTTAGCTAACTGCGAAAGCCAACAAGAGACTTTTTAACCTCAAAATATTTTGAAAAATTTATATTGAGTATATTTTAATTATACCAATATTATTTTAAGGGAAAAATAATGAAAAGTCCAAAAAATATATTTATTTGGCAAAAATTGGATTTATTGGCCTAATAAATGCTTTTTTTAGTTAAAAAATTATTATAAATAATATGTACATGATAAAAATATGAAAAATTTTTTAAGGCTAAAAAAAATATGCTTGAAAACGTGGTTGGCCAGATTTTCCAAAAACCTACTCAAAATTCCTATCTAATTTTGTTGCAATAAAATAATATTTAATTATTTTTAATATCTAATAATTATATAAATTTATTTTTTTAAATTTCAGACCCTTGACTGGTCTTGGACGTCCATTTTAGCCCCATGTGAAGAAGTACACTTAAATATATTATTATATTATTTTTAGTTCAAAATTTAAATGAAAAGGTACCTACTTTTGTCCTATAAATAACCCCATCAACCACTACACTATTTTCACTCTCCCCTTCAGCAAAACCAAACCTCTCCCTCTCCTCTCTGCTGCTGGATCGTGTAGCTCTTCTCCTCCCCAAGCTCTTGATTTTTTTTTCTCACCAGTAAAAGCTCTTCCATTAGTTTAGGCTCTTAAACCTCCAAGCCACCTCTCCTCTTTTATTCTTCCACCAAGAAACCACATTTAGACGTAAGGGGGGGGGGTGAGGTTTAGGTCTTCAAATTTGTTTCTTAATGGGTGTGTGTGTGTGGGTTATCCCTTAAACCCATATTAGTTTACTAATCCTACTACTACTACTATGTAATAATTTAAATTCTTGTTCATTTAAATTCTTGCTTTACTTAAGTCATTTACTTTAATGTCCATTTATTTTCTTGTCTTTGTTATTGTTTACATTATGTTGCCATTTATTTTAATTTTGTGCTTCATTTATATTTTGTCCATTTACTTTATGTCCTTTGCTTTATTATTTAAATTTTGCTTTTTAAATTCTTGCCTATTTAATTTCTTGCTTTACTTATTATCATTTATATTTTTCCCATTTAAATTATTGCTAGTTACTTTTTATCTTGTTGTTGTCTTAATATTGTTAATTCCATTCCATTGTTGTTTACTTAAGCTTCATCTTATTGTTATTTTGATTTTGTCATTTATTTTCTGTCACTCTTATTCTTATTATTGGCATCTTATTATAACTAATATCCTATTATGAATAACTATCAATGAGCCTACTTTTATGCAAGCTAGCTATTTTCTTAAAAACCAAATTTAAAGCCTTAGATCACTTGGAATAACAACAAATTTTGGAACTCATTTTTCCTTAGGGGCTTTTGGCCCACTTAATAAAAGTAAGGCTAAGAAATTTTTTTATGTCAATTAGCCAATTAAAATAAGTAAAGATGGTTGAGAAATAATAATAAATTATAAAATAAATTTTTAGACCACTTAGAGAATGGTTCAATTTTTAGAAAGAAAAACAAATAAATTGGGCTTTTTCTAAAAAGGGCATTCGACCTATTAAAGAGGAAGTAAGAAGAAAATTCTTTTTAAATTATTTATACAAAATTTAGATTTTAATGATGTACTAAAAATCTAAGTGGCAAACTAAAAATTTGATTTTGTATACAAAATGGGCTCACGGCCCTTTTAAAAAAGTAAAGAAGAAAATGAGTTTTTTTATTAAAATTGAGCACCTTTTTTATAATTACTTAAATTAGTTCAAAACTGGTAAAAATGAACCTAAATTAGTTCAAAATCTCAGACGTTTTCTTACAGCAGCTTACACTACCCATGACCTTATCTACGATCGCTCCCGATGGCTGTGTTAGAGAACCACAGGCCCCTCCACCATCGTATGTAGACTTTAAGATGGATGACACTCCATTTCCATAGATGGATGTTGTTCCAAACATCAGCATCATGGCGATCCCTGCACCGTACCTCCAGTACCATGAGCCACCAATCAAGATCCCTCTTTACCCTAACAACACCGAGTCTTCATCCGATCCCTCTTATCATCCGGGTGAGAACTACGAGTGGATCTCTTCTTCTTTTGAGGTCAGCAGTGTCGACAACTTCGATGGCCTCAAGTAGTTGCCCAATGGTCATGTACCTTCTAATGACGAGGATGAGGATATGGTGGACTAAGAGGACATCGACATGATGGACTTCGAGGACTCATAGTGACGATGGTTCTACCTGTGATTTTTTTTTTATATCCTATAGGATGGGGTGGCCTAGTATAGGTTTATACTGCTCTGACATAGATTTTTGTTGTATAACTACGGGCGGGTATCTAGGTTTCCTTTTGATGTATTTTCTATGTATGTATTTAACATCTGACCTTGTACAAAAGGCTTGAAGCATACATAGATATATGACGATGTTTATTTCATGGTTCATTGTATAATGTCTCTTTATCTATTCCATAATTGCAAAAGTAAAAAAAAATATATAGTGCGGTAAAGTTTTAAGCATAGTTGATGTTTCTAAGGAACGGATTAAGGAATAATTAAATTAATTAAGTACTTGTCTTATTATAGTAGGTGTTACAAAAATAGTGAAAAACCGAAAAAAATATATTTATTTGACAAAAACTTGATTTTTTAGCTTAATAAATGCCCTTTTTAGTGAAAACTTTATTATAAATAATATACATGTGAGAAAATTCTGAAATTCTTTTTAAACTCACAAAAATATGAGTGAAAGCATGGTGTGGTTAGATTTGGTTAAAACTAACCAAAAAATTCAAACGAATTATTTACCATAAACCATTATTTTATTACCTTTTACCATTATATACACATGTTAAATTAAAAGTCAACAATTTCAACTCTTATTTTCTCCCTTATGGCTCAATTTTCTTGCTGTTTTGAATTAATGGTTAGGGGAGTAGACTTTTAATTATTTTTTATGGATTTAGTTAAAAAATTAAATCAAAACTATACTAATTTTTTTCCTATAAATACCCATCCATATACACTACCATTCTCAGTTTTTTCTTCAAATTTCAGACCTCTTTCTCTGAAACTCTACTAGACTTCCTCTTCTCTCCACTCTCCAAGTCTGAATTTTTTTTTTCTTCCACGATTAAAGTGTTCCAAGCTTAGGTTTAGTTCCTATACTTAAAATACCTCCTGTCCTCTTCCATATTTCACCAACAAGCTACTTATTCGAGGTAAAGGGGGAGTGAGGTTTAAGCCTCTAATTTTTGTTTTCTTAATGGGCGTGTGTGTTGGGTTATCCCTTAAACTCATATTATTATACTAATCATACTACTATCTATATATAAGTAATTATTTACTTTCTTGTTCATTTTAATTTCTTACTTTACTTTAATGACATTTAATTTGATGTTATTTATTTTCTTGCTCTTGTTATTATTTTTATTTATGTATATGGTTTTGGAGTGGATTTTTCCCCCAAAGCCCTTAGTTTTTTACTTTCCATTTAATTGCTTTCATGTAGATAGTTTTGGAGTGGATCCCCCCCCCCCAACTCTTAGCTTTTTACTTTCCATTTAATTGCTTTTAAGTAAATGGTTTTGGAGTGGATTTTTCCTCCAAAACCCTTAGCTTTTTACTTTCCATTTAATTGCTTTTATGTAGACAGTTTTGGAGAGGTTTTTCCCCTAAAACCCTTAACTTTCTTACATTTCATTGTCATTTATATTTATGCTATTTACCTTATTGTCCATTTTAATTTCTTGTCATTTATATTTTTGCCATTTAAGTTATTGCTATTTTTTTTTTTAATTTAACTTTTGTTATTTATTTTATTGTTCCATTGTTATTTATTTTTATGTTGCATTTATTTTGTTGGTACTTCATTAGAATTTATTATCCTATTGTTTTAAATTATCATTGCATTTATTTTTATACAAGTAATTAATTTAAATCAAGTTTATGGTCTTGAATCACTTGAAATAAAATTTTTTAGTACATATCTCTAAGTCTGGGCTCTCATTTTTTTAAATAAAATAAAATGAAGCTAAACTTTTTTTTTGAAAACCAAAAACTAGTATAAACAAAGTGGTATTAGAGCAGGGCCTCTCTCCTAGTACGGTGTGGTTCGAGGATGAACCAAGCGGAAGCTGGTGGACATGTAACATCGCGGGCGTTGACGAGGAGCGGCTCCTGGCAGGCTTCTAGCGGGAAGGACACATGAATGAATCGGATACACACCAGAATGAGAAGGATCTAAAGGTTGTGCAGGTATGAGATTGTACAGTTGAGGATAGCTTAAAGGAATTAATAAGTGCTACCTATACCAACAAGATGCATCTACTTTTTGGTAGCCTATCACTTAAGAACTTCACAGTTAAGCGTGCTTAACTTGGAGCAATTCTGGGATGGGTGACCTCTTGGGAAGTTTCCCAAGAAGCGTATAAGTGAGGACAAAGCACGCTGAAAAGTCTTGTGTTGGTTTGTAGGGATAGTATTCGATCCTGAAAACCGCCAGGTGTTATTAAGTGGTATCAGAGCAGTTATTTCCTGTCAAGTCTTGGGTTATGGACTTGACTATTGTTTGTTGTGTGCTCTTGCATTTTTTGTTGAAAAACAGAAGTGTAGGATAAGTAATACGATAGGAAATAGTGAAGATTGAGGACAACGATGAACGCACAAAGAAGACTAATGCTTAGGATTTTACTATTATTGGTTAAGGGACAGTAAAGTAAGAAGTACAACTCCGGGAAAAGTTCTGGCTAGGAAAGGCTTGGTACATAAAAGTGTCCTCTGTGACCCACCTCTCTTTCCTAGGAGTTGACTCAGGATGTGTTGATTGCTACCTATTATTTCTCTTCCAGTATGATGTATTATTCTAAGAAAAGACTAAGGCAGATGTTCTTCTTTTCAGGATAGAATGGCTGTAGACCTAGGAATAATGCTACCCAACAACTGTTGAAAAGGATGACTACTGTCTTGGAGAATATGAACCAAGAACGCAATGCCAAACCTACTGAGTATGGTGGATTGGAAACCTTCTGCAAGAACAACCCACCTCAGTTCAAGGGAGGTTTCAACCCTGAAGGTGCTCAGTCATGGATTGCAAAGATCGAGAAGATCTTCATTGCTATGGCGTGCGCCAATGCGAACAAGGTCACCTTTGCGGCGTTCATGTTATCTGGAGAATCTGAGAATTGGTGGCGATTCACCAGGCAACAACTGGAAGCAAAAGGAAGGCCGATTACTTGGGAGGTCTTTAGACAGACATTTCTAGGAAAATATTTCCCTAAAGATATCAGAAGGAGGAAAGAGACTGAGTTTTTGAACGTGCGACAAGGTAGCATGACGATTGGGGAATATGCAACAAAGTTCGATGAATTGTCAAAATATTGTCCTTATTTCCATGAAGGTGTAGACGAGCATTCTCAGTGCTCGATGTTTGAAAATGGTTTAAGGCCTGATATCAAGCAGGCCATTAGCTACATGGAGATCACCTCATTTCCCTCACTCATAAACTGTTGTAGGATTTACGAAGATGATACTTAGGCGAGGCAAACGCAATAGAAGTCTGGACGTCCACAGTGGAATAAGAGGAAGGAGTTCTTCAATAAGAAGAAGCCTTATCAGCGTCCACCTTAATTCTCTAGAAGTTCTTCAAGATCGAAGAATTTCAATTCTGCCCTACTATTTTTTGGCACGAATAACCCTGTTCATTGCTTCCAATGCAAAGAACCCTATTTGGCAAGAAACTGCATGGTCAGGACGGTAACTTGCTATAACTGTGGCAAGCTTGGCCACTATAGCTACAACTGTAAGGAGCCAAAAAAGGAGCATAGCAATGGAGGTGGAGGTAGCAATGAAAAGGCTTAAGTAGGTAGGCCCAAGGTAACGGGTAGAGTTTTCACCATCAGCAGAATCGAAGTCGCTTAATTTGATGGTCTCATTTAAGGTAAGTGCATTATAAATGGCCATTTCTTAAATGTACTATATGATTTAGGTGCTACTCATTCATTCATATCACATGATTGTGTGAAATATTTGAACTTGCTTGTTTCCTTGTTACCTTATGATTTGACTGTTTCTATTCCCATAAATGTTCTTGTCATAACTTCTCTTGCATGCTTAAACTGTTGTATCTCTGTAGAGGATAGAGATTTTTCTGTAAATTTGATATATCTACCTCTATCTCATTTGGACATTGTGTTAGGAATGAACTAGTTATCTTCCAACCTTGTTCTTCTAAACTGTCATGATAAGACCTTAACTTTTGAGCCCATTCTTGATAAAACTCTTGACTTAGGAGATTTAAGAGAGGTTACTCTAACCATATGAAGGCTTCAAAAAGAGCCCAAGTTTACATGATCCTGACTTCTTTGGAAGTTAAAGAAAGTTCGGATGTTAGTAAGTTTCCTATAGTTTATGAATACCCTAATGTTTTCCCTGAAGATGTTCCTAAATTACCTCTGGACAGAGAGATAGAATTCACCATAGATTTGGTACTAGGATCATGACCTATATCCATAGCTCCCTACAGAATATCACCTCTAAAGTTAGCAGAACTGAAGAAGTAGATAGAGGAACTCTTAGATAAACAGTTTATTAGACCTAGCATTTTCTCCTGGGGTGCTTTTATTTTGTTAGTCCAAAACGAAGGATGGAAATATAAGGTTGTGTGTAGATTATCGTTAGCTTAATAAGATTACCATTAAGAATAGGTATCCTCTCCCTAGGATAGATGATCTGTGTTGGAACCAAAGACGTATGAAGCATCTAGTCCTTCAAATTTTGAAGATAACAAACTTATTAAGTTTTAAGTTTTTGTTAAAAAAAATGTTTTCTATAGCATCCAATGCGTGTTTTATATTAAGGCGTCCAATGCACTAGTTTTAACAAGCATCCATTTGACTCGCGCATGATGATCGCCCAAACGTAAGTCTCTCTCCAACGACTAAGTGTTTAAAGCTTGTCTGATCTATGCATTTTTCACATGAATATCTTGAGACTAATGCTTTACCTTTTAAAGAGATCTAACGTTCAAATATCGAACCATTAAATGAAAGACAGATACATATTAGTGTATAAGTGCAGTGTTGCAGAAAAAGGAAGTCAACGTATCATGTTGGCAAGCTGAATGAAGAATGTTCAGAAAAGCAGCTTTTCAACACAGCTTTGCACCTTCCATTTTAGTGCAAGAACAAAAGTCATTTTCTGGACTTTGCTGGCAACTCGATACACGCGCACACTTGTCTCTACTAAAAAATGAAGCTGAGCATTTCAATGGCTATTTTTTGAAGAGTTTATATATAAGCTCAAATAAAGAAGAAGGGAGTGCAATACAAAAAGAGAACGACTACAATTCTTGTGTTTACTAGACGACTTTGAGAACACCTTTAAAACCCTCTGTAGAGAAATTTGCCTACTGTACTTAAACTTTCATACTCTCACATTGTGAGTTGATTTGTTTATATCAACTGTTTATGCCGTGAAAGCCTAGAGAGGCTTAGTGGAAAAGAATACTTGGGTGGTTAAGCAATCTGGGTAGATTGTAGTGTAAAGCTTGAAGAGGCCGAGAAGAGTACTTGTGTGTAACCTAAGGTTGGTTAGTTGAACACCTTCATGATGAAGGGACTGGACGTAGCTCAAGTTTAAGTGAACCAGTATAAAAGTTCTTTGTGCCTTTGTTCTTCTCTTATCCTTTCTTTAACTATTTTCTTGAAGTCATTTTGATTAAGTTAAAAAGTTTTTAAACACACAATTCAACCCCCCTTTCTTGTGTGATCTTTGTTCTTTTAATTAGTGTCAAAGTTCAGCCTCTTGGGGTTGAGCATTTAACAATGCAAGGGTAAAAAGATATTGATAACACATGGATAACGAAGGACAAGCTGTTAACAGATCACCTCTTTTCAAAGGTCAAAATTATGATTACTAGAAACAAAGAATGATAGCCTTCTTTGATGCATGCCATATCGACATGTGGGATGTGGTGGAAACGAGTGACTATCTACTTATAGACCAAAATGGAACTGAGTTGCCCAAAGGTCAATGGACAGAACCACATAAACCAAGGTACTTGCTTAACTCTAAAGCTCGAAATGCTATTATGTGTGCCTTGTCTGAATCTGAAGATGAAAAGTGCATAGCTGAAAAAAGTGCTAAAAAGATGTGGGATACCCTAGCTCTTGCTTATGAGCGTACTTCACAAGTTAAGAGATCTAAGTTAAGCATGCTTATAAGACAGTATGAATTATTTACTATGGAAGATAATGAAACTCTTGAGCTTATGTTTGGTAGATTTCAAACCATTATAAACAACCTGAGATCCCTAGGTAAAACTTATGACAATTATGACCATATTAACAAAATCTTAAGAAGCTTGCCTAAACAATGGAGACCATAGGTTACAGCTCTAAGAGCGTCCAAGGACTTAACAACACTCTCCATGGAAAAGCTACTTGGAACACTCAAGGTTCACGAGTTGGAGCTGAAGCAAGACGAAGGACTGAGAAAAGAAAAGTCCATTGCTCTAAGCGTCTACCATCTAGTGAAGGAATCGTTGTCCAAAGCTCTAAATGTGGAAGAAACCTCTGAGGAAGCGTCCAAAGAAGATGACTCCGACGAGGACGAGATGTCCTTCATTTCTAGAAAAATATAAGCTATGTGGAGAAAGAAAGGAGGGTCCAGAGCCATAAACTTTACCAAAAAGTTTCGTAAGGAACCCAAAGACAAGAGTCCACCAATCTACTTCGAATGCAAGAAGCTTGGACACTTCAAAGCTAAATGTCCAAGTCTACAAAAGGAGAAGAAGAAAATCTTTTTCAAAAAGAAAAAGAAAGGACTCATGGCAACATGGGAAGACATGGACCTATCTTCCTCGGAAGAAGAAGGAGAGGAAGAAGCAAACCTTTGTCTCATGGTTGAGACTAACTCAGAAAGCTCAAAAAATGAGCAAGATGAAGAGGTAAATTTCAATGACTTATCTTCTCTTTAAGAGGCATACAATGAACTGCTTTCTAATTCTTTAACCTTCTCAGTAGCCTATAAAGAATTAAAAAGGAAGTTTTCAAAAATATCAAAAGAACTTAATTTGCTCAAAAAGAACTTTGAAGATAATATGAGAGAGAATGAAAGATTAAAGGTAGATAAAACAAAAGATTATCCGAAAGTGACACCTCCCAATAAAGCATTAGAACTTTAGAGGGAAGGAACTCACTTAAAGGAAAGTTTATCCAAATTTGTCAACGGAACTCAAAATTTAAACAAAATCTTGTCTTATAGATGAAGTCCACATGACAAATCTGGATTTGGCTTTGTTAAGGAAGCCTTTGGAACTAGAGCTATTGCTTTTGTAAAAATTGTGGAAAGAGTGGTCATGAATCATCACGACGCACTCATCGTTTAGTTACGAAAGCGTCTAGTGCCTTCAGAACTAACAAGAAAGGAACCAAGTCCATTTGGATACCTAAGTCTATGGTTATTCCTATTGCAGATCTGCTTGACAACAGAAAGGAAACCCCAATCATGATACTTGGACAGTGGTTGCCCATGGCACTTGATAGGAGAAAAGTATATGTTCCAAAGCTTCCAAAAAAGAATGGTGGGATGGGTCACTTTTGGAGGAAATCAAAAAGGGAAGATAAAGGGAATAGGTAAAATTGGTTAGCACCCTGTACCTTCCATTGATAATGTGGTGTATGTTGAAGACTTAAACACAATCTGCTGAGCATAAGTCAATTATGTGACAGCGAACATAGTGTCTTTTTTAACAAAGATGAATGTATAGTTAAAAACTTGGATGGATATATTTTATTTTTCGCTAAAAGGAAAAACAATCAGTATAAGATTGACTTAAATGATTTAAAAAAATCAAAATGTATCTTGTCTAGTATCCATCAACGAGAATCAGTGGATTTGGCACAAGAAACTTGGACATGCAAGTTTGAGACTGATCTCCAAGCTAAGTAAGCATAACCTCATAAGGGGACTTCTAAATCTTGTATGTAAATCTGATATTCTTTGTGATGTATGTCAAAAAGGGAAACAAGTGAAAAACTCTTTTGATTCAAAAAATATTGTTTCCATTACCAGACCTATTGAACTACTACATATTGATTTGTTTAGACCAACTAGAATGACCTCACTTGGTGGAAAACGATATGGATTAGTTGTAGTAGATGACTATACTAGATGGATATTGAAGTAAACCAGAGACTTTTTGACCTCAAAATATTCTAAAAATTTTATATTGAGTATATTTTAATTATAAAAAATTTATTTTAAGGTAAAACTAGTGAAAAAGCAAAAAAATATATTTATTTGACAAAAACTTGATTTTTTAGCTTAATAAATGCCTTTTTTAGTGAAAAATTTATTATAAATAATTTACATGTGAGAAAATTCTGAAAAAAAATTTAGACTCACAAAAATATGTGTGAAAGCATGGTGTGGTTAGATTTGGTTAAAACTTACCCAAAAATTCAAATGAATTATTTACCATAAACCATTATTTTATTACCTTTTACTATTACATACACATGTTAAATTAAAAGTCAACAATTTTAACTCTTATTTTCTCCATTATGGCTTCATTTTCTTGCTGTTCTGAACTGGTGGTTGGGGGAGTAGAGTTTTAATTATTTTTTATGGATTTAGTTAAAAAAATTAAATCAAAACTATACTAATTTCTTTCCTATAAATAGCCCTCCATCTACACTACCATTCTCACACTTTTTTCTTCAAATTTCAGACCTCTTTCTCTGACTCTACTGGACTTCTTCTTCTCTCCACTCTCCAAGTCTTAAGTTTTTTTTTTCTTCTACCATTAAGTGTTCCAAGCTTAGGTTTAGTTCCTATACTTAAAATACATCCTTTCCTCTTCTATATTTCACCAACAAGCTACTTATTCGAAGTAAAGGGGGAGTGAGGTTTAAGCCTCTAATTTTTGTTTTCTTAATGGGCGTGTATGTTGGGTTATCCCTTAAACCTATATTATTATACTAATCATACTACTATCTATATATAAGTAATTATTTACTTTCTTGTTCATTTTAATTTCTTACTTTACTTTAATGACATTTAATTTGATGTTATTTATTTTCTTGTTCTTGTTATTATTTTTATTTATATAGATGGTTTTGGAGTGGATTTTCCCCCAAAGCCCTTAGCTTTTAATTTCCATTTAATTATTTTCATGTAGATAGTTTTGAGTGGATTCCCACCCCCCCCCCCCCCCCCAAAAACTCTTAGCTTTTTACTTTCCATTTAATTGCTTTTATGTAGATGGTTTTGGAGTAGATTTTTCCTCCAAAACCCTTAGCTTTTTACTTTCCATTTAATTGCTTTTATGTAGATGATTTTGGAGTGGTTTTTTTTCCCCAAAACCCTTAACTTTTTACATTCCATTATCATTTATATTTATGCTATTTACCTTATTGTCCATTTTAATTCCTTATCATTTATATTTTTGCCATTTAAGTTATTGCTATTTCCTTTTTGTTCATTTAACTCTTGTTATTTATTTTATTGTTCCATTGTTATTTATTTTATGTTGCCTTTATTTTGTTGGTACTTTATTAGAATTTATTATCCTATTATTTTAAATTATCATTGCATTTATTTTTATACAAGTAATTAATTTAAATCAAGTTTATGGTCTTGAATCACTTGAAATAATTTTTTTTACCTATCTCTAATTCTGGGTTCTCGTTTTTTAAATAAAATAAAATGAAGCTAATTTTTTTTTAAACTAAACAACTAGTATAAACAAAGTGGTATCAGAGCAGGGCCTCTCTTCTAGTACGGTGTGGTTCGAGGACGAACCAAGGCAAAACTGGTGGGCATTTAACATCTTGAGCGCTGACGAGGGCGGGGAGTGATTGCCGGTGAAAAAGAGATAAGGCACGGATAAGGAGCGGCTCTAGCAGGCTTCCAGCATGAAGGACACATGAATGAATCAAATACACACTAGAATGAGAGGGATCTAGAGGCTGTGCAGGTATGGGATTGTACAGTTGAGGATAGTTTAAAGGAATTAATAAGTGCTACCTATACCAACAAGAAGCATCTACTTATCGGTAGCCTATCACTTAAGAACTCCATAGTTAAGCGTGCTTAACTTGGAGCAATTCTGGGATGGGTGACCTCTTGAGAAGTTTCCCAAGAAGCGTGTGAATGAGGACAAAGCATGCTGAAAAGTCTTGTGTTGGTTTATGGGGACAGTCTTCGATCCTAAAAGTGGGCAGGCATTACAAGTGTAACAAATAGTTAATTCACAACACACCATTAACCCCCCCCCCCCCCCCCCCAAATAGAAGCAAAATGCAACACAAATTGAACCAAAACATAAATTCACAAATTGACTCATACATTTCACATGTTGAAGCAAATTGAACTAGAACCATCACTATGGCACAACATCACAAAATCTGTAATTTGACTCAAGGACAACTAATTTTGATAGCAAAATAAACTCCAAGCAATTGCAACCAATATGAAACATAAAAAATGAAGTCAACATTCTAATATTTGGCTATAAGGGAACCCTAATGTGTAGCCCCATAATCGTTCCTAATTATAAGGCAACATTATTCTAAAATTGGGCTCCAAAATGTCAAGTCAGGTCATGATTTGGGTCGACCCATTAAATATAAAATTCAAGATATCTTAATAATTTTCACACTGACTTGAATTTTCTCAAGTCAGTAAGAACCAAGAATACTCTCTTGCAAACTCACCTCGAAGGGTCTCAAACTATGTAAACATTCACCAAATTCAAGCTATGCGTGAACTTCTTAATAGATAAAGGCTTATTCAACATACCAACTGAATTGTCTATTGTGGCTATCTTCTATATGGATAACAATTTATGTTCAATCATATCTCAGATGAAATTCAAATTGACATTAATGTGCTTTGATCTTTCATGATAGCCTGAATTCTTGGCCAAACTCAATGCACTACTTTGATTATCACAATAAAGAATAAGTCTCTATGTATCCAAATCCAAACTATCAACAAGACTCAACGACAAAGTTTTTGGACTATACAAAAAAGCTATTGGACTTAACAATAGAGTTGTTGGACCATGCAAAAAAGCCATTAGACTTAACAATAAAGCTGTTGGACTATGCGAAAAGTTATTGGACTCAACAATAGAGCTGTTGGACTATACAGAAAAACTATTGGACTTAACAACAGAATTGTTGGACTATGCTGCAAAAAAGCTATTGAACTCAACAACAGAGTTGTTGGACTATGCAGAAAAGTTATTGGACTCAACTGAAATGTTGTCAAATAAAACCAACAACCACAAACATATGAAGAAGTAGAGCTGTCAAATGGCCTAGTTGGTGGAAAGCAGGTTGGCCTAGGCTAATCTGAATCTCTTATGGGTTGTGTTTTTGTTGGCTCGGCTTAGCCCATTGGCCTGCCAGGGCAAAATTGGCCATTTATTTTTTTAATTTAAATTTATATAAATTTGAAAGGAAAAAATAAAAAATAATAATAGCAAGACAAATAGGCCTGATGATTTTTGGGCTAGCATTTTCTAGGCTTGGCATGGCCCATTTGGGCCGTCGAGCTAGGCCAACTTGGGCTGATTCTTTTTGGGCCTCTATTTTGCGAGCTCCCTATTAGGCCAGACCAATTTTGACAATTCTATGAAGAAGAAAGAGGCAAAAAAAGAAGAAGAAGAAGATTTAACCTGATATATTCTCAGTTTGTTCACATATTTGAAGTGTTATAACAAGTGTTTAAATACAAAAGCTAAGAAGCCCCGATTATAAAAAGCAAACAACAAATTATGACTAAGTTAAAAAATAAGCATATAATTGGCCCATTACTAACTAAGCTTAAAAGTAATCTGAATAGTTCCAGAGACATTAATAAGATAGTTGGAAAAAACTCAATTTCTGACAATATTTGGCAACAACTTTTTTAACAAATTAATCATATCACTTTTCTTTTCAAAAGCTCTTTCGAAAGTCGTAAAAAAATAGATTATTTATATAAAATAAGTTAAACTTAACATGTGTTAGGATGAACCAAAGTTCAAGGTAGCGATGGTACTGTTTTGATACATGAATTTTCGAAATGTGATTTAAGGAGAGAAAGGAAAAATAGAATAGATGAGCAATAGGAAAACATAATTTTTAACTTATTGATAATTGTTTACAATACATAAGCTCATCATAAACCCACTTTACACTAATTTTTTCGTTGTAGTCACTATGAAATCTTGTATACAATGATCCACTTTGGAGAACTACAAGTAACTAATTACCTATGTGAAAATACTTTCCTTATAGCTATACTATATCATTTAACAATCTTTAATTCAAAACCATAGTATATCACTTTTTTCAACTGAGGTGGACACTTAATTGTTTGTATTGGAAAAAATAAAGCTGGTTGAGAATGAGTGTTAAGATCACAACAAATGTATCGGTTGCACAAGTATTACAATGTAAAATAGAGTTATCATCTCCATAGGAATTGTTGTTTAATCTCAACTCAACCAAATAATTACTTGAGTGTTTACGAATTAAAGAAAGATTGAGAATTTTTGCGGTTTTTGGATTAAAAGAATAAAAGGAAGCAAGAAAGTAATTGGAAGATATTTACAAAATTAATGAGCAAAAGCGAGTAGGCTTCAAAATTCCCAATGATTTTCTCCCAATGCAATTTCTTTCTCTTCTAAACCTATTCCTGTTAGGCAATTTAACTTTAATTTACCTAAATTAATTCAACCCTAATTCCTTAGGCGATAAACACTTTGTTCCTAATCTTGTACCCTAGCTAATCCTTTAGGCTAGCAAAACTTAGTCACAAGCATTAAGAGCAAGAATATTACGCAAAGGCATACATCATCTCTTCTTGTTCCTAGGTTCAAGAATTATATGGTTGTTAAAGTGGAACAGTTCAAACCCCAAATTTCTAATTGCAAGGTTTGAATTACATGTCAATTTCAAATGGTTGTCAAGCATTAAAAAGCATTAAGTACAAAATTAGCAACTAAATTGCATTAACTAATAGAAGGTTTAGAAGGAAGAATAAATTATAATATCCAATCATGGTTCATCTTAACCTAACCAAAAAGGGGCTCAGAAACTTCGAGTTATTAAGTAGGAAAGACAAATAAAAAGAACAAGATAGGAATGCCATTAAACCTCAAGGAATCAAATCCGAAGTCCCCAAGTCTAAGGTTAGAGATTGAGTCTTCACTTCTTTCCTTGCTTTTGGTCCTCAGAAAAATCAAAGAATCTATAATAGAAAGTCTTTTCCCCTTTTTATACTAATTCTTAGATTGGTTTGAACTTCTTTTCGCACACTAGGCTCGTGGAAAGCACCTAACAGGGTTCGAGCATGTTGGACACCCTATAGACCCATTAGGCATGAACAAGAATAAGTAGGGGCACGTGTCTTCGTGCTGGGCAGCCACGATCCCCGCCAATCAACCAAGCTAGCCCTGTTGGGTGGATTTGTGTAGTGCTGGTTTGATTTTTCATCTATTGGGAGCGATACAAGCAAAACTAGCTTTTGGTTCTTCATGAAAGTTGTAGATAATTTTGTCCTTGAAAGAATGACACCAATCTCATTTGTTTAGATATCTATAACTTTAGATATGCTTAATACAATGCACCTATGTCAGTGTTGTCAAGATAGCATATCAGTTTCAACTTCAAGCTCTATTTTCTCTATGATCCATGATGAATCTTGTCAAACTCTCTTCAAGAAAAGTGTAGATCTATGTTTAAGCTTTCCATAAAGACCAAGATCACTTCAATCACATTCCCATAGTCCAAGTTGTGACCCTAACAAGGAGGAAAGGTCGAAGTTCAAGTCAGCAATTTAAAGCTTCTCACTGGTACTCATTTTCCCTACATTAAAAACCCAAAAAAATCAGTATATTCATGTGCTTTTTCCATTTAAACCATTGAAAACATGAACCACAAGAAATTATATACTTATGTGTTATTTTCTCACAATACTTTGCAAATTAATGTATTAAACATATTAAAAATGCTTTATAAATCTACATATATTGTAGATTTATGAATGATAAATTGAGAAATGGGAACAAAGAAACACTTTGCATTAAGGAAAAAGGCTCAGACAACAAATTGAGAGTAGTACTTCATCTCTTTTGAATCAATAATGAAAGGAGTCACCGGAGCCTGCTTAAGACTTGCAAAAGGTGTGTATCACTTAAGGCTACCATGACTAGTTAGTAGCTATAGTTAACGGACATGGATGATGTTCTCAAGAACTAATGTTCGTACAACTCCTAGTATATTGGAAACATGTTCTTTTTCATTCTTTCCCTCGTTCCCATCCATTGCTTCTTACCAAAAGACTTAGAGAAAAAGAATATTAGGGTATCCTTTTAAAGAGTATTATATGCTATATTGTCTTAGGATGTTGTGAGCATTATTGGATTGGCATGTACTAGTTTGATTTGGATTTTACCTAGATTAGTATAAATATAACCATGATATTTTGACACTTTATTATTTAATTTATTATTAATTTATTTCTTTACACTATTTCTACACCTCACCTTTTATGATAATTAAGAAAAAAAAAAAGAAAGAGAAAGCAGGAGATATCTAATTGAGTTTTCTTTTTGTACTTAATTTCACCACATAAGATGGAATGCATGGTAGAAAAAAGGAATAAGGGGATGAAAGGGAAACATTATTCTTAATCACAAGGGTAGTGGTAGTGTTTTGTATGATTCTTTAGCAGTTATTAGTGAAATTAAACATCTCTTCTATTCTTCATCCTAGCCTTAAAATTTCAACAATGGAGAGAGAACTAGAAAAATGATCGGTAAATGCTTGCTTGTGTTATTTTCATATTTATGATGTGCTAGGGCATTTGTTTGGCTATTACATTTTGGTGTTATGACTCGACTCAAGTTTTAGTGTGTGAAACAAGTGTGGACTAAGCTTTGGTTTGGGCTTTTGTTAAGGGCAGAAAAGAATACACGAATTCATTCTATCATATGGTTACCCTTAGCATATGCATGCATTCTATAGTAACTTTATTTGCTAATCCATGCAATTTTAATATCTTTGCTTCAGTACAATATGGGAATACTTTCCTTAGTATTTTGTCACTAAATATTGGAGGGGAAAACAACTATGTTTTTAAGTATTAATCTTGAGTCCATACTATGAATGCTTTCCAAATTTTATGAAAAATGGCATGTACATGCAGTCTTGTTAGCTTTATAATTTGTTTCACTTCCCCCATTGTGTCATAAACCCTTTATTAAAATATTTAAATTGCTTGTCAAAAATTTACTAGTTCAAACTTATTACAATCAACAATTTCTTCATGTGGTTGCAAGTTTGAATGTCGAATAAGAAAGTTTAATGTTATATTGGGATATGGAAATAAGTGAGGATGAAAGAAATGGAGAGGTAAGAAATTGGAAAGTAGATAAAATGAGTGATAAATAGATTTTTAGGTTGTTTAAAAAGGGGAAAAGTAAAAAAAGAAAAGTTAAATTCTCTCTTTACTTATTTGGTTAAATAAAACAATGACAAGAAAAAACTAAAATTCCTTTAACATTTTCTTCACAGACTTGTGGAGGAACATGTAGATGCGTGCTCACAATGTTTTATTTCATCATCTCCACTTTTCCACAGTTCCAATAGGGTGAAATTTTTTGGGAATTATATTTTGGCAATTTTTATCTCCCAGCTTTTCTTTCCTCGATAAATCACACTGTATGGCTTTGTTTACCACACTATTTAGGTTTCTAAATCCTACTTCACTAGTGTCTGTGACCTGGAATTAAATTTAAATTATTAGCAGAACTATCTGTGAACATTTTTATATGTTTATTCCTCTTAGAACAAATTGGGATATGTCTTTCCATAAATATTGAGCGTTTATTGCATTAGTATGCACTAAGATGCAGCTTGAAGGTCAAATGAGACAGATTTTTTTTCCTTCTTCATTCATGTCATTTGATGATCATTATCTCTCCTTAATTTGAGTACTATTTCTAGATTTGATCTATATTTAATTATGTGTTACATTTTTTTTTCTAATTGAGAAGAAAAAGATTTTTGATTAAACAAATGTATGGTATTTTATTAGACATGTAGGGTGGGTGCTATACGAGAGTTGTATTTCATGGACTCCTATGGGCCTTGTCTATGGGACCTAGCGAGTTAGGATTGGAGTTAACTAATGTTCATTTGCTTTGGCCGCAATAAAACATCTTTTAATAATTTTTGGCAAAAATTAAGTAATTTTTTTGCCTTTTCATGTAAACTTGTATTAACAATTATGAAATATGGACCCTACAATATTAAAACATCACATAATACCCTCGTATAGGGAAAAGAAAAGAAAGTGGTTAGTTAGAGTGACTGCGTCCGTAGGTACCTGATAGAGAGCTTATATATAATTACATTTCAAATATAAATCAGCCTAAACTAGTAAGCGAGTACAACTCTTAAAATCAAAACATAAAATAAAAACTCTAAAGAGAATGTTCCTGTCCATCAGTACCTAATAGGAGTTGTATACAGAGTATTGGGATTGGGAAAACATAAAACATAAATATCAAAATAAAAGGTTTCATGCATACATCAAAGGGATAAATAAATGTACAGGCTTACAACTCAAATAAAATATGTTATAAAATAAATACAAAACCTCTAAATGAAATTAATAACTCCTAATCCCCAACTACTAACACTGGCTTAAAGGACTCGTGGACATCGCAGACTTTCCCCAAGACTAACCCTACTGGCTAGGGGTGTAACCATCTTGCCCAATTTGGTATGTTTGATTGAGGTCATTACCATCTAGGAAGTCACTTGGAGCTCCTCATTGTCCCCACTACCATCCCTATCTCCACCCACCTAAGTGGTATACTCTATGGTGTCATGCGGGGCCCTCAAGGACCCAGTAGTTTAAGAGAAGGTAAGCATGCGTAGTGGCATTGCCTTCCTGACAGTCATACGAGTCTTGCCACCCGCTGACCTAATGGCTAGAGGGCTCTACTGCCTGTCTTGACCATGGCCTCTCTTTTGTCTCTCAACTGAGACCGCGGGGACCACCACTACTCTCCTTTACTCATGTGCCACTGGCTCATTGACACAGAAGCTACCAAGGTAATGGAGGAGGAGGGGGAGCCCTGAACTAATAAGTCCAATGGTCTACCGGCATAGACAAGTGCATATTCTGCACTATCGGCATAGCCTGACTGGGATCTGTGTTATCTGGGTGCTCATACTAGAAGGTGACTCTCCCAGATAACACACTTTGGTAGTTCTGTCCATCTAGTTGTTCTCCATGTTCGATCCACTCGCCATTGTTGAGGGTGATCCACATATAGCTTCGTCCATCCATCAACTGCTTGGTGTCAAGCAAAGTCACAACCAAGAAACAAAACAAAAGTAAAGGGTGAGATAATAGTCAGAGACAAACAAAAACAAGGAGCATATAAGCTTTAGGGTATGCCACCCATTGGCAAGGACCCACACAAATACACATAGGCATAACAAACTTAAGGTGTATGTCACCTTGATGCGCTTAAAATACGCTTAAGGGCAAGCATCCCCTTATCTCTGTAAGAACAAAAGGACAAGAGTCCTGATATCGAACCCAAAGGACTAAGTGGCGATTACCAGTTTTTAGAGATGCTATATTGTTTAGGTAAAATTAAATTGATAGTAGATTGGTTCAATAATGATAAACGTACAACAAAAATTGCAAAACAATCAGTGACAAGTGGAGAAAAATTTAGAGGAAGATAGGTTTAGGGTTGTGGTTTCCTTCATGCTTTTAAATTCCTTCACATCTAATTCTAATTGAACCTCATTCTATTCACCAATTACCAATATTCCCTGTGTATTTTATTATCAATTGTTGATCATGTTTTGCAATAGTCCTTTCTAAGTTAATTTCCCAATTGTTCATATGAGATAATAAAACCCTAGGAAGGCATGAAGAACAAAGGGGGGATTAATTAATTATTTAATCCTATTGGAAATTAGGAATGAAGGTTGATCATACAACAAAACCTAATTTGATTACCCTACACATCTACCAATTAATTGTGGTACGGTTACTGTTCAATTAATCGATTTAGAATATACAAGGGACAATCAATTCCAAGAAATAAAAACAATAAAGCAATCTAATTGACAAAATAAAAAAAATAAAAATTTAATTAAAATTAAACATTTAGGGGTTCCAAGAACAAAGTACACCACAACCCTAATAGAAAATTTAGCTACCATGGGAAGAAGAGAAAAAAATTCTAGAATAATACATAAAGAAAAAAAGGAGAAGAAATCCTTTATAAGAAAAGTAATTCTCCAGTTTCTGACTTTGAGTATCCTATTTGCTCAAAAGAATTCCTCTCCAAAGACCAAAGACAAAAGGAAAAAGTAGACAGTTCAAGGTAAAATATAGATCAATCAAAAGTTTGGCCCCCTTCTTTCTATTTGTAGCTAAATTTCAAAATTGAAGTGCAGGAGTAAGGGGCTCAACCTAGTCAAGTATTCACACAATCTAGGCCCATTGTGTGCAAAAACAAATTAAAATTCAGACCTTGGACCCGTCCGGCATGGTTAAATAGCCACTAAGCGGCTATTTTTTGGAAACTAGACTCCATGCTGGCATTGGGCGACTACATTGCCCATTGGGCATGTTGACCCGCTGGGTAAGTGCGACTTCGTGCACTCCATTTTGTTCTTCCAATCTCTTTTTTGTCTAGTTCTTGTCCAACAAAATTAAAGCAATTCATGCAATTTTAAATAGAAAGCTTAGAAATAAATATCACATAAAATCCTTCATTAATGGTCTATTTTCTCACAAATTACCTATGAGCTAATGTAAAAATAATGTGAACTTGCTCTATAAATCTACACAAAATGTAGATTTATCACACCTCATTGGCAATGACCCATTCACGAACACGTATCATGCAGTATAACCTAGGTAGCACTACAACTACCATATTCTCATCAACATACATAAGTAAATATGGGCTTATGCTAGCACAATACAGTCTCATAGTTTAATTCTCCTTCATAAACAACAAAAGTATACTAATAGTACATAGCATGTATAATCAACAATCATATACTTATCGTCGCAAAGACATCAAATAATCACATACAAACAAATAACATCACGAGCGCAATCACAATTACTCAACCTCATAAGCTGGTCAATCAAATGCATACAATGCATGTCTCCTAATCAAGCATCTTTACTCTTTCCTTAGTGCTCATGATGCATGCAGGGTACCTGTAACCTCATAATTTGGTGCCATACACCCTGTACCAGGCATTTTACACTCTGTATAAAGCATTTCCATCCTATGAGTGTTCCTCAAATTTGTCTCAACTCAATATAAGACCACTGCAATATTTGTCTCAACTCATTGTAAGACTACCTTAATATAAGTTCCTATGGGAAAACCACCTAAGTACGAGGCATTTTGCCCTCATTAGCTTTAGGAATCCATATAGGATTCATACTCCCCAAAGGGTAGCAACCTCATGTGACTCATGATGCATGATGAATGTTATTATGTCTTTCCTTTTATTAATGCTGAGATGAGAGAAGCAGAGATGGATTTAAAGAGAAAAGCCCATAAACTCCTCAAAACTCACTTTCCTTAAACCAAAACTCCTCATTTTAAAACACATCTTGTTCTCAAAAAGGTTTTAAAAACCGTTTATAACTCACGAATCATGATGGGCTACTCAAGAAAACCCAAATACTCAAAACTCTTTCAAAAGAATTTCATCATATACTCAAGCATCAAGAAACACAAAGACCCCCAGACTTTGTGCACAAGTCTAGGTATCAACCTCTTTAGTCCCATGCTCTAAAATAAATTACAATTCTAAGACTTATAAGCTTTACATAAACCTTCAAAATAACTTTTCAAAATAAATACTTGGGTGAGGAAAGCATGTAAATAAAATTCATCTCATCAAACATTACCATCATAGAAAAAAGGCTTTCTCACTTAAACTCCTCCAATAAAACTCATTCTCAAAAAACATAGTGAAAGTTAGCATTCTGCATACTCAAAAATCCCTCTGGTCTATACCTCATAAAATATACCATCTCCCTCATCATCCTTTGATGTTTCTCATCATTATTCTTATATTATGTCATTGGATGAAACCAATCGGCCCGCATGCAATGCGGTGTCTGTCATAGACTACTGCCACATGGAAAGAAACTACAACATCAACACATACTCATACATCTCATCAAGTAATGTTCATCTATATTTACATATACACATGCTATGGCAATACATTTATCATATCTAATACTCAATCGTATATGTGTGTGTATGTGTGTCACCGGTATCTCAGTAATGTCATACAATATACACCTCCTTTATTGGAGTGCAAACATAACAGATTACACAACCTCATCATTTAATCTCATACATTTACGTCATACATCAATCTCATAGCATCACAAACAGGCATTACCAAGTAAACTCAATCATACATGCACTCATGTCAGCATCTCACAAAACTCACATAACATCAGAACATCTCTACAACTCTCACAAACCTCTAATTAAGGTCAAACTACTTTCATTTGAAAGTTCATACATGACGCTAAAGGCCTACCAAATGGTTTTGGCCAACTTTTTTCACATCAACATTAGTTTTGACAACAACTCAAGCCTCATGCAAAGCAAGATTTTAAGAATCTTTTCATAAATTACTTAACTCTTTTGCTTGTCCTAGGCTCATACATGGACATACACTTGGGCAAGGTAAATTCCATCCATCTTTAGGGTTTAGGAAACTTGGGAAATGATTCCTCTTCACAAACTCCATCACAACACTCCATAACATGTTAAAAACTACAAACACACTTAAGCTGTCTTGCCGAAAAACCAATTTGACACACTTCACGAGAATATTCTACAAAACTCCAAAAAATTCCAAACCACAATGGTTGGAAAGAAGACATTTAAGGCTACATGCCCACCAAAGGGTTTGACTTAACTCCAACTAGAATACTCATATGAGTTGAATAAATATAGGACAGGTGCTATCCAATAGCTTGTAGTCCACACACTCAACATAATTGAAACATCTAACTTTCCATAGCCTTAGGTAAGGCTTAGCTCAAGGCTAGGGATACATCCAGACTCATTTCTCACATACACGCACATAGGAAACATTCCCACAAGCAATTTGGCACCTTATTCAACTCAACAGGACTTACATAGTCCATACACCCATAGCTAAGCTGCAACTTCACGATACTGAACCTACCTTGCCAAAATATTCAACAAATATTCCATAGACCTTAGAAAAATACAAGCCCACTTTCATTTAAAAGATCACATCCAAAACTACAGCCCCACCAAAAATCAAAAGTTGATTCCATCAGAACAGATCATATGACAATTTACAAAACAAATTTCCATAAAAATTTTGAAATTTATTGAGGTAAAATGAAATTAATATGAATTTTTAACTCAAAAATGTCAATTAATTACCTAAAAATTTGAAATAAATTATTAAAAATTATTTTTAACTTCTAGAAATTATTTTTAATCAATAAATAAGGTACTCACAAAGTTTCAAATAAAAATTCACTAATTTGATATAAAAATCAAATTATTAAAGTTTAAGCGATTTGTATTAGTACTAGTCGATTTGACTATAGAGAAAACAAAATGTAGAGAATTGGAAAGCAGAGATATGCCATGCCTAATTCTCTACATCTGCTAACTCACATTTAATCTTAACACATGTTTAAAAAGGAAAAATCAAAAAGAAAATGGGAAGTTGATTTATGACACAAGTCAAATGACATTACCTAGGGACAACTCATCACCTAATCTCCCTGTAAGTAGGACAACCTTGGGTAGATTTCTCCACCTTCTCCCCTCAAATCTAGCATCACCCACCTCCATCCAATGAACCTTAAAGCCACAAATTTCTCTTCTCTTCATCAAATTCGTGAGGTATATAGAGGGCAGTGGGGTTGTTCTTTTATTTGCTTTCATATAGATGGTATGGGTTGGGTCTTCCCCCAAAAGCCATTAGCTTTCCTCTCCCTTTACATTATATTATTCTATTTTGTTGTTGCTTCTCTTTAATGTTATTTCTTGTTGATGTTGTTCTTAAATTTTATGGCTACTATCCTCATTTATTTTAAGCATTTTATCGATGGTTTATGATTGCTATTAAGATGATAATGTTATGTGCATTAAACTTTTAGAAGTTTGTTTTTGCCTTCTATGGCTCACGGCCATAACAAGTTCAAGGGAGTAACTTGTGAATTTTTTTTTTTAGCTAGAAAATGGTTTAATCTATATTGAAAGAAAGTTTGAAGTCACGGTTAATTTGCTAAAACTCAAGGTTTTAGTGTGTTAAAAAGGAACTTGAAATTTTTTTTAAAAGACAATGATGAGACCAAAACAAGTTTTAAGAAATTTTTGCAAAGTTGATTTTGTTTCCTTTGGAAGCTCATGGTTTTGCTCCATTTATGAGGGTTTGAAGAATCTTTTTTTAGCATAAACAAACTAACCAAATAAAAGTTGACATAAGTTAAGTTGACAACCATCCTTAGGCTTTTCCTTTTGCAAGCCACAGTTTTTTTTTTTTTTAGTTCTCCAGAGAGAGCTCTACAAACTTTTAGATTTAATAAATTAAGATGGATTAGTAATAAAATTTTAGGAAGGTTGATTTCCTCCTAGAATGTGCTCACAGTTTTGTATAAATGAAACAAACAACAAGACATTTTTTTTCTATCTTAAGTTTCAATGAATCAAGACTAGGAGTATAGGAAAAATTGAAAAACCATGGAAAACCTTAGGAATGGCTCTAGGCTCTTGGTGGGGAAAAAGGGAAAATTTTGAGCTAAATTATTTTTAGACTTAGAAATGGATCAATTTGGACAAAGTAAAAGTGGTTAAGAAAAATTTTAATGGCTCGAGCCCTTAACCATGGCCATTTGACCATTTTAAATTCTAAAACTTTTATTAGAGTGACAATTTATTGCAATTGGTAAAATGAAGTTGTTCTTATTAGTTATTAACTAGTCCTTGTCTTTGAAAATAAAATTGAAAGTTCATAAATACTTGATTTAGAGCCCACTTTACTATAAATTAAACCAACTAAGTTTGAATGAAGTCTTGGTAAAGGTAACCTTAAACACTAAAGTGACATTCTAAATCCTCTCTTGGTTTATATAGAATTCGCCTTTTATAAAATAAAAAGGAATCTAATTTATTTTGTTGTAAATTTCATTTAAATTAGTTAAATCTTTTATTAATACCTAAGATTAAAGTTAAAATTTAAAATTTTGTTAACTAATCACCTAGGTAATTTTGTTTTATTAAATAACTAAGTACTCAACTATAAAATCTTATTAAGTAAGCTTAGTCTTTAAAATAAGTACTTACGAAAACCAAATAATATATGATGAAAGTATTATTCATTTATCCCTTAGGATTATGTCTAATTTCTCTAAATTTAATTGATATTTAAATACATGCCTCTTAAAAATTTATCTTTAAATTATTGAATTATGTAGATATTCTTATATGAATATGTTGATTTTAATGTGAGAGGATTAGAGGTTGAGTCTCTGCAATGTGAAGTAGAGACATAAAAAAAAGAGTATATTGGTACTCAAACTTGTTAAGACCAGGGAAACTTCTACTCAAACACAGGAGTGATTAAGTATTAGTTAGTTGAGTAATGTGATGCAAGGGGCATGCAGTGACATGACACCCTACATGGAAAGCCACAGTTTGGTATGCTAAGGAATGAAAAATAGGGACCCCCTTGTCTTCAGGGTAAGGTATCAAGTGGTGAAGGTCTCAATGGCCATGGTAGTACTCTTAAGCTGGGATATTTGCCTAACCAAGCTTGATAACCCCGACAATTACTCAACATTCTGGAATTGGTGCTAGAATATACTTTCGTATGGATAAGGAATGTCCTGAGTTATTGCTCTATTCTTCGATGATGACAAGAACTATACCATGTTGATGATATTGAGAAAGGTATATATACTCCTAATCACTTCTCGGTTCTGTTAAGAACTATTACTCATCAATGGAAAAGATGGATCTGTACAGAGTTAAGGGTAGTTTACTATAACTTAGAAAAAAATCCTAGGTTTCCTTTTTTGAATGTCAGCTATGTTTTATCTATACTTAACGGTAGGATACCCTACTATCTTTGTGAAAATGATTTTAAGAATAAAATCACCGCACTCCTCTGTCTTCTTTTTACGTGATTGTTCGTGAATGATACTTGAAGTTGGTGGGTCTCCCCATCCTCTTCAACCTGCATGTTGACTATGAACATGCTGAGGTATGGTATTATGATAAGGGGATGGATTATCTCACCTTTCATGGCTTCATCACGATTACCTTTATGTCCTTTGTACTAAGAGTGCTCATGCCTCCTATTTCCTTTACATTTCCAGTTTTAGTTGCTTCCCCGCCACCACACTTTGTTTACACACCACCACTCCCTCCTTCGCCACTTGTTGAACCTACTATCCACTACATGGCGCCATATCTAGATTTCATACCACCAGTAGAGTAGCCACTTAGTGATATAGCCACACCTAGAGGACCCTAAGGGATCACCTACGGAGGTGGTATTGGATGAATTCCCTACCAATTCTCCAATGGAGGATTATCATGTGGGTATGGCTAATGGTTCGCATTCTCCCCCTTTTCTACACCCTCTAGTGTTAGGTCACCTCATGAGGTGCCCAACGACATGTACACCATACAGCTTTTGATGATTCTTAAGAGACTTGGTTTGACGAGGATTGGTAGTTCAGGAAAGATGTTTTTTTTTTTTTTTGCACAAGGATTGGGATTAAATGGAACTAGATGAACTCAAAAAGGTGGAGGAGAAATTTCTCTAAGCTCCACAGTCTTGCAACTGGAACTAAGGAGGAGGAGAACTCAAAAAAAAAAAAAAACGAAGAGGATGGGCTCTTGGGACTACATGGTTTTGAGTTGAAGTAAGGCAAGGATTCTCTCTCTCTCTGTCTCTCTTTTTCTATGTTTTGATATTTAAAGATAAGTCCAGGTAGGTTTAAATCTAATAGGTAATAAGGTTCCTTTATCACTACAACAAAAGAGACTTTAACAGCACTTAAACAAGGTCTTTAATAACACTTTCACGTGCTATCTTGCCCAATGCTATTAAAGGGGGTTACCTTTAACAACACTTTAAAAGTGTTGCCATAGGGCATAATAAGACAACACTTGTCATAAACAAGTGCAATCTTAGGGCCCATTTTAATAGCACTTGTTTAAAACATCACAAACAAGTGCTATTAAAATGGGCCCTAAGATAGCACTTGTTCATGACAAGCATTGTCTTACTATACAACATTTGTTTTGTCTTAAACAAGCGCTATCCATGTCATTCTTTTTTTAATTTTCAATTCATTTTGTTGTTTCTCCCTGAATTTAATATTTAAACGGCTTCATTCAATGTTCAGTTTGCTTCAATAAACTGCAAATAACATTTAATTCCAAGAGATAATCAAATTAAATTGCTCCTGTTCAATAATTGCAATACTTAGACCATTTTCATAGTTTAACAACCAATCAACAAATTGATCTTTTTTGTCCAAGTTATAAGTCAACATATCTATTTTTTTTTAATATTTGTACCATTTACATAGTTAAAAACAATGAGCCATGCACATATTATCATTTCCATAGTCTCATACAACTTAATTAAAGCACCATTCACTTAAGTTTCATTGATCATTGAAATTTCTATCGAAATTTTGGCAAAGTTTTCTTTGTAAGATGGAGAGTCCAAAATTTCAATACACTTGTAATTTTAATAGAATTGGAACCAATAAAAACAAAACTTCACACAAGTCATATAGTTCTTAATCAAAGCCTATATTTAACTTAGTCATAATATATAATTAAGTCATATATAGAGAATAATAATGCAATTTGTATTATTCAACATGTAAGTTAAAAAATATACAAATCAAACCATACGTTTGAGTTACAAAATTCTAAATAGAAAACTATACTAAACCATAATTTTGGACCACATAACGACATCAATCTTCCTTGACTTCAGCTAGTTGCTAATGAGAGTAAGTAACATACTTGAAGTCAGGGAATTACTACAAACTAGAAAATCAAAATAAACATAGGTTAAACTGAGATAACATTGAATGATGTCAAAATTAATAATGTGATAAATAAAATTATAACTGAAATTACATACCATATTTGGGATGATATTTGCATTTTGTGAAAAGATTTCTTTCATGAATCTCATAACATAATAACCACAATCAATTGAATTGGTTTGAAGGGGGCACTATACAATCCAAAATGAAAGATTTAATGAACGATCTATTATTCTTATTTTGGACAATGGGTTTTGTTTGATCTAAATTTAGGGCAAGAGATTGAAGTAAAAGACCTTTGTACATACCTATATAGAGATTCAAGTGATTTTGTTTGATCTAACTTTTGGCACTCAAGTCCCCTTATCAGGATAGTAAATGCACAAAGCTCTAAAAAATAAAATTATTTTTTCAAGTTATTATATTTAACATAGAAAAAATGCACAATGCACAACATAAACGCATTTAACTTACTTGTCAAATGTATCCTTCATTTGTCGTTTATGTTTTGGATCATCATGTAAGGAATCCAAATAATATATTGTCTCTAATGTGGCATTGATGACAATCAACACCCAATGATTCCTAAAAAAGTAGTTAGTTAGCAACTTATAAGTAGCTTACATTCTAAAGTAAATAAAGAAATTATTTACCCTATATTGTAAGGTGCCAAGAATAACTTGTCTCGCTCATTATTTCAATAAGCACGTCAGCTATATACTTGTTGACACATCCCCTAATAAAGATGTATTATGTGGGCATAAGAACGAGAACCTCTTTTTGTTTTTTCTGGTGAGAACCAACTGATAGTACAAATACCTTAAATGAAGAAAAGGATATAAGTTACCAATAATATCAAAAAACATTGTTTACTTAAAGTACTTGATATATACACAAAGAATAGGACAATCTAAACATTCATGCTTAAGAAGTTCATTAATAACTTCTTGACTAATTAACTCTATATATGATTTTCCAAAAATGTCTCTCTCCATGTCTATGTGCAACATTGCACCACCTTGAAGTTTATCTTTCGCATATATTTTAATAATTTTGCAATACATAGGAGATTGTGTACACCAATTACAAGGGACCACTTCACATCAGCAGAATCAGTGAAATAGAATACTTGTTGAGCTTGTGATGCTAGAATAAAAGGCTTATCCTTATACCCCTCCCTATAGAGATCCACCCGCTTAAACCCTAACTCATCAATTTGAACCTCATTATTGTTGTTTACCCTTTACAACCAAACATAGGTAGTTGAAACATGCTATAATCCAATTCCCATATGCTTTTAATGACCCCAAAGTATGACATATTCACATATATGGGGTTTCTGTCCTTAGCACTTGAGATGTGCATAAATTGAGCTATAAGAGTCACATCACTATTTTGCACTGTACTTTGATCATCATGGTCTTTTTGTAGAATGTATACTCATTAATTAGATAACTACTGTAAAAAAAGACGTGTACACTTGGACCATTTGCTAACCATCTTAATCTATTTGAAATTGAAGCTTTATTTTTCGCCAACTCTGCAAAGAATTACTCTTTCAGCCATGTTGTAAAACACCTATTATGCTATTTTATTATCCTATTCTCATTCCTATTTGGGTTTGAACTTCGAAGTGGTTCCTTATGTCTTTCAACATACGGCTTAACCTCATTGTCATTGTGTAAAACATATAAGTGTGCTTGCTCCAATTCTTTCCTTGATATGGTTACCACTTCCCTTCCCTTAATCCCTTCCCCTGTTGTTCTTCATATGTGACGAGACCTTGAAAGCCCTATGGAATCAATATTACTTAGGTATTTAGTACAAAATTCAATAGTTTCTTTAACTATGTATTGCTCAACAATACAACCCTCTGGTTGGCTACGATTTTTCACATATCCTTTTAATATCTTCATATAATGTTCTATTGAGTACATCCATCTCATTTAGACTGGTATGCACAATTGTGTCTCTCTAAATAGGTGTACAGTTATATGAACCATTATGTCAAAGAAGAATTGTGGTAAATACATCTCAAGCTCGCACAATGTGTCAACAATTTCCCACAATGCATATTTATTACGAAATAAAATGCAATCATTAGGACAAGCATGAATCTTTTCATAACTCATGCCTATAAAGCATAACATTTGCTTACCCTCATATGTTCGACTAGGAAGAACATTATCTTTTGGCAACATATGTTTAGAATTGTAAGTAATTCAGTGAAGCTCTTGTCAGACCATCCATTGTTTGCTTTCAAGTTATACAATTTTAATACCATTGACAACCTAGTGAACTTAGTACAACCATGGTACAATGGCTTCTCTGCACACTTACTAACATCGTAAACATTTCAGAACAATCTTGAAGATCCTTGTAACACCCCAAATTTCAAGTACTAGAAATAAACCACGAGGTAGCTCTTAGTAGAACCCTTCCCATATGTTATTAGACAAAAGATGTCTTAAGAGTTATTGTTATTATATTTATTATTATTATTATTATTCCTATTATTATTAATATTATATTTATTGTTATTGTTCTAGCAGTTATTATCATCATCATCATCATCATTATTATTATTATTATTATTGTGTTGTGTTGTTGTTATTATATTTATTGTTATTATTATTATTGTTATTGTTGTTGTTATTATTATTATTATTATTATTATTATCATTATTAATACCTTAGTATTATAAATTAGTAGGAATATTATCATACAACCCAAAAGAGCATCTAGGGTCCAATAGGAGACTAAAGCCTACTAAGCCACATACCACCCACATGTTGTAAGAAGTGAATAGAGAAGGAGAATTAGGTTTAGCCGTCACAAATAGAAGAAGAAAGAAGGTAGAGAGAATGAGGAGAAAAGAAAGAAGAAGAAGAGGAAAAGAAAGAGGAAGAATAGAAACTAGAGAATTCAAGCCCTAGAACTCAGCTTTGCATATCCCTAAAGGTGAGTGCTCTCCCCCGTGTCCTTCCTTATCCTTTATGTTGTGTGTTTATCTATTTACCTTTTCTCCTTTCTTATGCCTAAGTTTAGGGATTTGATCTATTTTGAGGGGATTGTGAGTGAATGAGGAAATTATAGATTAGATTGACCAATTATCAATATAGAAAAGTAATTAAGAATCTAATTATTTATCTTGAAGCATTTAGAACCCAAAGACAATAGGAAAAAAATAAATTAAAATTAGTACCTCGGATCCACCCGGTAGGATTAGATAGCCGTTGGGCAACTTTTCTTCAAAAACTGGAGCGCGCAGACCCACTGGGCGGGACTTCCGTCTTGCTGGGCAGATACAACTTTTACTATTCCGTTTTTGTGTTTTTGAACTCCTTTTTGCAGTTTTTAACTCATTGTTGTTTGTTTTCTTATGCCTTGTTGAGTTTATATTGTATGATTATTATTTACCTTGAAAGAAACTGAGTGTGATATGAAATTGTGTCAATGTTTCATGATAAAAGTCTATAAAAAGTTGTAAGCATTATTTGTGACGATGCATCATAACATTTAAGTTATGTGATGAGGAAAGTATGTAGGAATCTGGCTGGTGGAGGCCATGATGGGTTGTCTAACCTTAGCCTTGGAGGTTATCTAGTTGGGAAAACTCCAATGGTCCATGCTGATCCTATGGAGCTAGGGCATACTAGCAAAACTGGGTAACCCTGACTAGTCACCAGAGGATATCATGCTAGTTAAGGGTGCAAAAGCTGAAGGCATCGGTACCGATGACCCTTCTTATGGCCTGCATTTACTCCTAGTCTACTTTCTGAAAAGTTTAGGTTGGTACCACATGTGCATAAGTAGTGGTTTAGGAACATAGCATGCATATGTATCTTGTTATAGTGTGATATGTTAGAGTGTGCTATGTTGTAATTATGTGAATTCTATGTAACTTTATTTATGTGAATTCTATGTAAGAATGTAATTGTGCCTTGTGATGAAATGTTAAAGTTGTGGACATGTGATCATATCCTGCATGTGTGCCGTTCTTGTTTGATAAAACAAAACGAGGTATATGTCTAGTTACTAGACAAAGAATGTGAAATAATTATATGCTTGTAATTGAAATTGTGTTTGCTACCTTAAGGATAAGTGAGAGACTAGACCTTAGGATAGTGTTATGAGGGTTCTAGTTGGATAATAATAGTTGTGAATAAGATAAAGAAAGGGTGAATTCCCTCGTGGCGTAATAGAAAGGTATAAGACAAGTAAGAGAATAAAATAAGAGTATTTTAGGATGTCTGTAACCTTAGACTTGACCTAGAGGACAGCTTTGAATATTAAAAGGAAGAAGAGTAAATTCTAAATAGGGTTTTGGGTACGAAAGTATAAGTAATGAGGATGAGTTCTTAGGTTAAGAATAAGATAGTAAACCAATATAATAGTTATGAGAATGAGAGAGTAATTAATAGGGAGTATTGACTGTTGAAAGGTGTAAACTCGACCATAGGTATGGAGAATTATGAGAGACCTAGTGAGGCTAAAGCCATGAGAGATAAGTGATGAAGGTTGTCTGAGTAGAAAAGTCTGACCTAGCCATAGAACCCTTAGAGCACTCACTGAGACATTATGTCTCACTTCTTTAAGTTTCCCTTTTTTAGGATACAGGTGAAGACATGTGCAGATAGAGCTTGGAGTCACGTGCAAGAAGACGTAGCCTAGTTTATGTAATTGTGTTTTTTTGTATTTTGTATATTTTGTACAACACCTTTGGGTGATAGATGAGTTGTATTAGGCATGTATAGTATTTTATTGTATTATTCTTATACAAATATAATTATATTTAAGAGTCACTTCAACATGTTTCTATGTTTTTAAGTCTTTCCTTTTTGTTTTTAGAAATCTAAACCTAGTTATGGTAATACCCTCTAGGGTGTTACAATCCTCTTCAACCATATGTACAATCTCTTCAAGGTGATCATCATCAAATGTATTTGTGTCAGTATCATTTGTAGCATACCTCTTATTATTCCCCAAATCACTACGCTCTTTTCTTGTCTCATCGTGCCTTGTCCAACATGTATAACTTTGATTAATTCCATTGCACACTAAATGATCTTTCAACTCATCCACACTAACTCCCTTTGCGTAACAACACTTTAAGCAAGGGCATATGATTTTACTTAGGTTTTCTACATGATCAACTGCAAACCTAATGAAATCTTTCACTCCATCCTCATATTCTTTGAATAAACTGGTTGGCAAAAATCCATTTCTGATCCATACTTTCCCAATTTAACAAAATAATTATTAACATTAGCTATTTTTATGTTTGAGAATTTAATATGTACATGCAAGGAAAAGCTATGAAACATTAACACAATTCAGTCAAAATAATCTCTTTTGCACTCGCGAGCCCAATAATAAAATTTTGAACATAATAATTTCAAGCAAAAAGAGACACCATTATATAAAGATTAATAATGAAATAGGATTGTGTACCTTTTAGCCTTGTGGCGGTGCAAATGAGAAAATAAGGGAGAGTTATGAAGAAAGAGGAAACAGAAATCCAATGGGTTGATTATTGATTATCATCTTATTAATGGCTAAACTATGAAAAAAATTGAGTACTCAACAATCATAAAATAGTTCAAATAATATTCCATTATTAGTACCTTGGCTGAATAGATGTTATAGGTAATTAATCATGTTTTAATCAACAAAACCTCAACTGTTACTCTTAGACACAAAACTAAGGCCAACCATTGACATATACATATACATACCTCTTTGTAGAGCACTATTTACACAAATATTTAAGTTAGACACAAACTAGATAGTAGACATAATTATGCTTGCTTCACTCTTATTAGAACACAACTTCAAATTTATCATAAGGATAATATAACATAATCCATACATATGGTTACTCTTGATATCTTACTTGTATTCATGTTTAAAGTGAAGAAAATGTATCAAGTTTAATTAATTATCTAACACTTCTAGATTTAAGTCTTCTCTATTTATACACCACCAATATCAATTTTTCATTCCAATTTATTATCAAAGAACAATAGGACAACACATGTTTTATATAGAATCAAGGCCTTTCAAGGCTCTAACGCATCCAAGTCACTTCCTTTCTCCTCTTACAATGCCTTATACTCAAAAGCATCCATTAGTAATCATTTGTACATCAATTATAGGCTCAAAATCATCAATATGCAAGGCAAATTCACGTTTTTTCTACATATGGCATAGATTCAAGTGCCAAACCAAGTGATTTTGGTATCCTTTGATCACCAACAAATTAAGGCTTCATTTCCTAATCATATAGCACTCAATTTACATCATTTGGTACACTTAGAAGATGATTTACCTAAGAAAATCTCAATAGAACAACAGCTAAACTATGCAGTAGATTTTCAAGGATTCAAGGTTTCAAACATAGCATTCATGCATGATTTAGTCACCAATGACCTAAGGAAAAATGTAACAACCTTTCCTACACAACCCACATCACTTAACATTTTAAATTTATGATTTTAGATGCAATTTTAGGTCCAAGGTAGCAACTACAAATCTATCAAAGAAATCAGATTTCCAACCCAAAAAGAAATACGAAATTTTGAGCCAAAAAGAATAAATAAGGAGGGGAAAGGGATTTTACAAAGGATAGTGCAGGAAGTAGAAGCATGGAAACCTTGAACATTCTAGTTGTTTTGTTTTAAGAGGTCTACAAAAACAAAAGCAGCAATTAGTGAATCAAGTGAGGAAGACATGAAAGCAATGAATTGGGAACGAGAATGCACAATTAGTTAGCATGAAAGGGAATAACCCTAATTGGTGCTTGAAGAGGTTGGGCAAATTAAAGGAAAATCTTACCATCTAAGAACAAGAAGTGTGAAGTTGAAGACAATGTTCGCTCGTTTGCACATGTTTCACATTTTAACAGAATGTAGTGACTGACCACACCACTCCACACAACCTCACTCGCTCCGGACAATGTTAGGCTCCTTTTCTTCAAGGTTTTGATGGAGTGAGCTTTAGGGCTTTACATCTTCAGGAGAAGGAAGAAGATTAGCTCCAAGCACCAGTGTTCTGGTTTAGAATGCGCGAGACAGAACAAAACTCACGAAGGGAAAAAAGTCGCATGGATTTCTTAATAAAAATGTATATTTCATTTATCCTTAATAGCATTTAAATAAATAGACATTGTCTTATGTGTTAATTTTTTTAAAATATTGATGTGTTCTTTTAGACAGTACTTGATAAAAAGAGGTGCTATCTTATGATCATTATTTTTGCAACATTTCTTTTATAAAGTGCTACCTTATGTTTCTGCCTCCAATAGACAGCACTTGCAACAAACAAATGTTGTCTAATGTGTGTTATTAAATGTCCTCTTTGTGGTGCTGTATCTAGTATATTAGTAAGTACATATATTGAATTTAAACACTGTGGCTAAATAAGCAATGCCCAAAATTTGGTGATTTGCTTTCAAAATTTGTTACTCAAATTAGTTAAAGTGATTTAAGGCCTGTTTGGATGAGCTTTTCTAAAAGAACTTATAGAAAAAGAACTTATTTAGAAGCTCTATCAAGAAAAGATCTTTTTAAATAAGTTAATATTGTGTATGGATAATACATTCTTAAGTGCTTATTCAAAATGATAATTATTTGAGAAGCTGAAAATTTTAGCTTCACCATAAGCTCTACTGGGAGCTTTTACTTTTCCAAAAGTTGAAAAAAATGTACATCCAAATACCACTTTTTACATAGCGAAGTGCTTATTCCAAAAGATAATCTCACAAAAGATCTTTTAATACTAAAAATGGAAGATAAGGTTTAACCAAAATTGGTAAATTAAAAAGTAATTTACCTTGAAATAGGTTCTAATTATTTAGGAAAATGTGTTAATGGCACATTATGATAGTTCATGATAAATCTTTGATTGCTTGATCAGTTACACAGTGTAATTTTATATTGACAATGTACAATTAAAATTTTAGTTTACTTAGAATTTTATGAGGTATTATCATACAAATCATACATGATGTTTTAATTAAAATTTTGTTGGCTATACTAAATTTAATTTCTTTTTTAATTAATTTCAATCACTTATTAAATCACATGTTAAGAAATCGCAGTGTTACAAACTATGTTTAAGATTCAGACTTATAATACAAACGAGAAAGCAAATGCGTTACACATAAAAGCTTACAATTTTATTAGTTGTACTTGGCCCTAAAGCTCTCCTAGTATCAAGCAACGTGATCAAGTAGCAATGTTTTGTCATATCCCTTTATGATGATCATCACAAGTGGCATATACGTCATCCACTTCATTTTCCTCATTGAAAGTAGGCATGCGTATTGAGAACACTACTGGAAAAAAGGCTTTTTAAATCGGTTGTACAACTGATTTAGATATAGGTGGTATAGAAAGTATAATCATTTTAAATTGTAACTTAAGCCGATTTAAAAAACACCTTTTAACTTGGTTCACTGGGGAACCAAGGGTTTTATTTGGAATCAAGTTAAAAAGATTTAACTTAGTTTTTGGCCAAATCGAGTTAAAATTTTTAACTAGGTTTTGGCCTAACTAAGTTAAAAAGTGTTTCTTTTTAACTCAGTTAAGGCAAAAACCGAGTTAAAAGGTGATTTTTTAACTCAGTTATTGCATAGGCAAGTTAAAAAGTCACGTTTTTTTTTATAAATATTTTGTTTGTTTTCTCATACAACTATCCCTATAATCATCAAATAGATACCATAGAAACACCCATTACATCAACATCTTCAATTATAACCTACTTTAACCAACAAAATGTCATAAAGCTTTCTAACAAATTAAAATAAAAAACTACCATTGTTTTATCCAAAAACATTCTAAAAAAACTATCTATTACTAATTTGAAGGAAGAATGTTGCCCAACGTTGGCGGATGTCTAACATGTCCTCTTGTGAGAATGGTTCCCTATCAATGAATAATTGCAAGATAAAATAATATAAGATAAATTCATTAGCCAATTAACTATAAAAACTATAAGTATTGTAACTTGTTGAAAATTATATTATATTGTCCTATGAATCGACAATATCTGTTGAAACTATGATCAGCATATGTTTCATTACATAGTATCCACACTCATAGCCACCTACTTGTTTGTTAGCCTACCAATGACAATTGTTTTTAAGTATGTGTTTAGAAACTATTACAAATTGTAAATGAATATGTAGCTATAAATTACTTATATAGGGACAAAACCAACTAGGCTTCCTTTATATTAACACGTTCTTACCGACCAATATTTGATATCCAATCATAACTCTGATTAAAAAAATGGACATACAAATTATAATACAAAGCAAAAAAGAAATGTATTATGTATAAAAACTTACCTTTCTGCTAGTTGTTTCATTTCATTGTTAGGCTTTTTGTGCAACGAACACAAGGCCACAACATTGTTCCTAGGACAAATAATTAGCAATTGCCAGTGCAAGCTACATTGAAAAATAATTAGTTACGAGATTCAAATATCATTTAAAATGAATTGGGTGATAAATAACTTGTGCTTACCAATGTAAGTACACTGTTAGGTAACACCATTTTTCTCCACTATACATCCAATTCTGAATGTAAGCTTGAGGATCTTCATCCTTATTCCCTATCTTTTGAATAGGGTAGGGGTCAATGAATCCATATACATTCTCCTGCCCCTTTGAGAGACAAAGCTAATGCATATACCTAAAATATTCAAATGGATATTAATTATAATAATGAGATACTTATTTAAGAGATTTACAAATAAATTATACTTATAGCAACCATAATTGTAGAACTAAGATGTTTAGCATGTCATTGCCTATACATATTTTCAAAACATCCTTTTGGATGATCCATAGGTCAACATCATTGAGCCTACCAAGGAATATGGGTTCCCAATCTATTTTCACATCTATTCGCAAAGCTATAGCCACCTGCCACAAGCATGTCATCGGATTAACTTGAGGTTATGATTTTTTTGGTGGAACATCTTTCTTAAATGGTTAAACATCCTAAAAAAATAAACATAAAATATTGTTATAAAATACAATCAAGTTATTTCAATTTGTAATTAAAGAAAAAATAACTTAAGATGCGATTTGAATATACCTTGGCTAATGCAACCTTTATAAGTCGTCCCGGCCATTGAATGAACTGTTTAAGGGCCTGCCCCACAATTTGAACCTCCTAAGTGGGCACAAGGACTCAACCATATGTATCTCAAATCTATTCAACCACCACCCTCACCATATCATCCTCAATAGTTTTGTGGTGTGTGATTGACCCCAAATTATATACTCTCCCATTGGCCACTAAACAAACAGGATCCCATCAACATACAACTTACATTACTCATGGATATCAGTGTCAATCTCCTCCCCAGAAGGATCAATAGCAATATAACTCCTCTTCAGTGCTAAGACATATAGGAGTGTGAACTTGTTCTGATTGGACATTTGTATTTTGTTGTGAAAGACTCAAAGATGTCAGCTCTTCTCTAATCTCTCTTCCCAACTGCTCCTTAAGCTCATTTCTATTCTCCTGTTTAATGTGCTTCACCTATTCCCTGGTGACCATTTCTGCGACGAGACCATAACATGAAGATAATACGTAGTAATCCTGAATGCCCACACCTCGTCTAGTAGCGCAAACCCAACCAGGATGCTTGGGTCACCTAATAGCAACAATCAATATATCTTCACGTCCATAAGGAACAAACGCTCCTTGTGAACTCTGCTCAACTAAACAATCCTACAATATTTAATTCAAAAAATGTGTAGACAATGTGTAACATGTTATAATTACAATTAGAAGTCAAAATAATCTTTTTAACAACAAGGTGTGTCTCCTCAAATGTATATTGGCCCGATTGTAGCATGTGGGCCATCTTCCATTTGTCCTAGTGTTGTAGTGATGATGGAGGAGCAATATCTCCAACAAAACCAAATGCTGATGCTTCCTCTTGACGTTTCTTTGCCTTATCCTTCATCATTTTTTTGCTCAAGCAACTTGTACCCCCCACGAGATAATCTGTGTGGGTGGACATTCTTTGATGCAATCATCTGCCCCTTTTTTCTCTTCTCCTGTGATAATTAACACACTGTTAAATTCAATAAAAAAATTATCAAATATTGGTGTACTATTAAAAAAATCACTTATTCCAACTAAACCTGAAAGCAAGATCATCTAGGCTTTCAACAAACTTTTCCCACATCTCTTCATCTAAAAATGCATACTTCTCACAAGGAGAAGTGTCTTTCACTTTTCCATATATGTATCTGGTGTGAACTGTGTCTTAGGTGTCTTCTATATAATCCCAATCTTTACATAGGATAGAAACCTTGCTTTGAGCAAGAAGGCCTACAAAACTAATGAATTTTGTTGCATCCCCCCTTAGGTGCCCCGCTCATCATGTCAAACTGAATGGGTATAAACTGGTCACCAGCCCGACTGAGAGTCAATTCTTTTAACTAGGTACCTTGTCTACCCTTTTTTTTTTATAGACTCGGAAGGTTGGTTGCTGGAAGGATCAACCATTTGCTTGTTTATTACAAAAGAAAAAAAAATAACACATGTTAGTACCAATATCCACAAAACTTGTAATTCTCAAAAATAAACATAACGAAAACAAGAACAAACAATAAGATAAAAAACGTAATGAAAACAAGAATAAAGAATAGGAGAAACATAAGTAAGTTACTAACGTTGTTAGGTACAAATGTTCTCTCATATCCCATCATAATGATCATCACGTGTGGCATGTACATCCTCCACTTCATTTTCGTCAATAAAAGCAAGCATTTGTGTTGAGAACGAAGGAATCTCAATAAGAACAACACTTGAATCTCATTTTTCATCACTGTCATGCATGCTTCTTCCTTGGAGAACTACTGACAATGTAATGACCCTTTGTTGCTCTAGTACTACTCACAACCTCATACCTTACTCAAAATATTCAATTATTAACACTAAATATCATTACATCACCATACATGCTATGAAATATAAATATATTACATAAGACAATATAATATACAAGTCCATGTATATATATAACCCCAAGGGAGAGATAAAAAAAAACAAAATTCTCTACAGTTGGTCAACTATACAACCAATACAAAGGAAAACATCAAAAAGATCTTCCCAAAGGATCCACCCTAAAAGGGCCTTCAAACTTTCACTAGATCCTCCACCATCAACTGTAGGAAGCTGGATCTGATGAAGCCTCTCCCTCTACTCCTACGTCAAAATGACATGATCATCACAGTCACAGCAACACAACAACAGCAACAAGACATCCAACCAACAACAAAACAACACAAGGGTAAGCTTACAAAACAAAAACCAACATAATATATACAACTCATATTCTCACACCATTAACATACCAAGATGGAATCCAAATCATCAAAGAAATGGGTCTACATACAATATAACACAACAATACATCAAGCTGTCAACCCTATATGTCAATATACGAATGACACGACTCTCGATAGATTTTATACATTCCAAGCGATCAGCTAAGTCTTATCCCCTACCATGGCCATCTAGCACCATTCAGGGATTGCCAAAACTTTGATCAGTTGGATAAGCTTATGGTTGTCAGGATAAGTGTATGTGAGTGGTGGTATACTACGACATAAGGCCAGCACTGCCTTGGCCCCCTGTGAGATTACTCATCTGCTTATCCCCTAAGCCCAGCTTTAAGACCCCACTTTTTATCCAGGCACTAGGTTGGAGGCCAAACTAAGAACCAACTCTAGTCACCATCCAACTCACATGCCTACCTGCACACGGCTTGAGGCCCACACAACCTCAGCCAACCATATATGCATGTCAATGCATGTATCAACACAACAATCAATTCAACCCAAAATCATTCATCAATATCCATATATATATGTATCAACATATCACCATAATCATTAACTCAACCACAACAATCATCATATCATGTATATATGTATCAACATATGAGCACAAACATCAACTCAACCACAACAATCGTCATGTCATATATATATGTATCAACATATCACCACATGGCCTACTCAGTACCACCTATGGTCTAATAATCACCATCAACCCCAAATCAACCCCATGCACACCCAAATCGGCCTCTTGTATGTTCAACAGATAAGACAATGTCCAAGCAATACATACTTTTTGAAAATTCTCACACAACAAAACAGAATTACATGCTCGCTCAGCGATGCATATGCTCACTCAGCGAGTACCTTTCATACAAAGAGCACACTCTCCCTTTGAAGGTTCTCGCTCAGCGAACTTAATTCTAGATAGCAACCAAGTCTCAGACATATTTCTCACCTAGCGAGCACATTTCTCGCTTAGCGAAAATCTCATAATAGAGAGCACGAACTCTCCAACTCTCTAATTCACTTAGCGAACGCAGGTTTCGCTCAGCGAACTTCCTCTAAGCACTCTATAACAATCAACACTCGCCTAGCAAGTATTATACTCGCTTAACAAACCATTTTCTGGAAAATTTCCAAAATTCTTGTAATCACTCGCTCAACGAACCGATTTTCGCTTAGCAAATTGCCTATTTTCCTCACTCATTCATCTTGCCTCAAGAACACTCGCTCAGCGACATTGGTGGTCGCTCAGCAAACCTTCAAGCAGACAACTTCATCCCAACTCTAGGGCACTCTTGCTCAGCGAGGCCTTGAGTCGCTTAGCGACTCTCTTCGCACAAAAACCCAAAATCCCACCTTTTTCGCTCATCCTTACTTTAATCTAGTTCAAACAAGGTTCAACAGATTCCTACCACATTAATAATCAACATATTCAGCAAAATTTTGCAAACAAAACATATAGTAGCAAATCATCCAAACTCAAGCCAAAACCCATTTTGCAACAAGTTTCACAAAATCTCAAACCAAATCAGTTTTCAGCACAAACCAATGTGAAAATCATAATGAACAACAATCAACAAATCAACTTACAGCTCAAGTAAGCTTCCTTACCTCTAAAAGTCTCCAAATTTGAATTTTTAACTTCCTTGAGAATTTACTGCCTTGAGCCCAGGAACAGTTTCTTTTCTTACCACAACCACTCAACTAAGCTTACAACTCCTTTACACCCTCACAAACTCAAGAAATCTTAGAAAGAGATAGAGAGAGAATGAAGGGATGAGAGAGAATGAAAATGAGAGAATGAGGAACTCTCCCCCCCTTCTCCTCCTTTTATACCCGACCTCTTGAAGGTCTCACATAGACTTTTGGCCAACTAAAGCCCAAATCTTACCAAATCACTCCCCTTATCTCAAAACTGATTTAACTCAACTATTTTTCTCTTAAAACCCAAAAATCACACTCACAACACACCCACATTGGCTCAAGCACGTATCTCAAGTTTCCTAAATTCAAACCCGAATTTCAAACAAACAACACACAAGCATCATCATGTACAACAAACCATACATAACAACAATTCATTTATTTCTTTTAATCACCTAGATTACACATCAAATTTCCACTTTTTAGTTATTAAAACACTTAATCATGCATTAGGAAAAACAAGACGTTACAAACAACCTCTTGTTAGAAGGATCACTGACATAAAAAACTTGTTTTGCTTGGTATGCCATAATGAAGGGCTCGTCCTTGTAACCTACCTTGCTTAGATCCACCAATGTAAACCTTAATTCATCAATTTGCACACTGATGTTACTGTCAACCCACTTACATTTAAAACAGACACTCTAAATTTAGTGTAATCAACCTCCCAAATGTCTTCAATAACTCCAAAGCAACACATGGATGCCATAGTGAGATTTTTATCTTTTGAACTAGAGAAGCGCATGGACTCAGCCACAACCATAACCCCACTATTTTGCACGGAACTCTTGTCATCTTGCGACTTTGTATAGAAAGAAAACTTATTAATATCGTATCCAATCCAACATATGACATCAAATTTAGGCCTAGCCATTTTAATGTCTCAGAAAAATTCTCATCATTGACAACTTGTTCTTTAAATCAATTTAGGAATGTTTTGTAATGCTCATTCAACTACCCTTTCTCGGCCATTCGAGGACTTTCTTTTTCTTTACAATGGTTTTGTGAGCAAAAAGGTAAGATTGAACTTCATTAGTGTTATTCAATATATACAAGTGTGCTTGCAACACTCCCTCTCAGCTCATTGGTTTAACGTTTATACCTCGAGTACCCTTACTTGAACATCTTCCCTTATGACGAGATTTAAGAAGCCCTACAGCTTCCATTTGTGACAAGTATTTTGTACAAAACTCAATGGCTTCTTCTACAATGTACCTTTCGACAATAGATGCTTTTGGACAATATGGATTCTTCATGTACTTTTTCAACATCTTCATGTATTGTTCTATAAGGTACATCCACCTTAAATAAACAGGACCATATATTCTAATCTCCCTCACTAAATGCATTATTAAGTGAACCATGATGTCACAAAATGAAGAAGGAAAAAACATCTCCAACTGGCACAATATAATAGCAGCTTCATGTTCCAACTCATCCAATTTCAGAGGGTCAATGACTTTGCTACCTGTAGCATTGAAGAATAAGCTCAATCACGTTAAGGCATGTCTAACATTTTTAGGCAATATGTCACAAATAGCCACTGGTAGAAGTTGTTGCATCAAGACATGACAATCATGAGACTTTAAGCCAACTAATTTGAGATCTTTTATTGACACAAGGCTCTTGATATTTGAAAAGTATCCATGTAGCACTTTTACGCCCTATAAACACTTATAGAAACTTGTTTTCTCTTCTCTTAACAAAGTACGACATGTTAGAAGCAAATATGTTTGTTTACCCACTGACTGTGGACTTAACTGAAGGCCTATACCCATCTCAACCAGATCTTAACGAGCATTCAAACCATCCTTTGTCTTGCCTTTAATGTTCAAAAGTGTGCTGATTACACTATCGTATATATTTTTCTCAACATGCACGACATACATACAATGTCTAATATCTAGAACGCACCAGTATGGAAGATCAAAGAATATTGACCTCTTCTTCCATTATTGTTCTCAGTAGCTTTCTTTTAGGTCTTTCCAAATTCAACATTAATGTCCTTCACCCATTCATAAACCTGCTTACCAGTTAAGGCAGGTGGTGCAATACCATCTTCTGACATCCATTACAAGCTTTTTTCAGTCTACAATATGGGTGATTAGGCCTGAGAAATTTTTGATGTCTTGTGAAACTATCTTCTTTCCATGTTTCAGTTGTAAGTAGCATATGTCTTCTTCACAAATAGGCCAAGTGTTATGTCCCTTAACACTGTACCCACTTAAGTTTCATATGCTGGAAAGTCATTAATCGTACAAAATAACATTGCACGTAACATGCAATATTCACGACGATACCCATCATACATATCAACACCTTCATCCCACAACATTCTCAAATTTTCAATTAAGGGACGTAAGTAAACATCTATGTTGTTCCTAATTGTCTTGGGCCCAAAATCGTCATTGATAACATAACATATTTTTGTTTCATGCATAACCGAGACAGATTGTAAATGACTAGGAGAATAGGCTATGAATTGTGCTTACTGGATAAGTTACCATAATGATGCATTCCATCCATAACAAGTTCAAGTCTAAGGTTTCTTGCCTCAATCCCAAAAGCTAGAAATAAACAATCAATTTTCTTTCATTGTAAAGAATCAATAGGATGGCGAAGTTGTCCATCACATTTTCTCCCATCTGCATGTCACGTAAGTTTCTTTATGTCGTCTGTATTAGCAAACAATAGTGTAAACCTTGGAATTATTGGAAGATACCATAACACCTTAGTAGAGGGACCCTCCTTTGTGCTCTCATCACTATTACAATCATCATCCTTCACTTTGTACCGTGACCCGACACTTGGGACACTTATGCAACTCTTCAAACTCTTCTCTGTACAATATGCAGTCATTAGAGCACGCATATATTTTCTTGTATTCCAATCCCATCAGACACAACACCTTCTTCACCTCATAATTACATCTCGACAATGTGTTACCTTCTAGAAGCATTTCGTTCAACAACTCAAGCAATTTGATGAAACTTTCATCACTTTATCCCTTTCTTGCCTTGACATTCGCCAATCTTAACACCATTGACAACTGTGTGAATTTAGTGCACCCTGAATATAAAGGCTTATCCGCATCACTGCACAAAATGTCATACACATGTGCTCACTGAAAAACCTCCTATCCAATATCACATATCATGTCCTCTAGTTGATCGTCCACAACTACATCAACTTGCTCTATTTGGGACACATTTGGCATGTCTAACAATTCACCATGTCATGTCCATGTTGTATAACTCTTGCAAAGCCCATCACAAAAAAGATGCTCCCTTATTTGCTCAACTTGTAGTCATCTCTCATTTAAGAAATTAACACAAGGACAATAGAATAACCCACCACATCAGGAAGATTTCTTGTAGCAAATTTGGTAAACTCTTCCACTCCATTCTTATACTCATCAATTGTGCGTCTAAAATTAATCAAACTATAATCCATAACTTCCTTCTGTGATTCACAAAACATATCTTAATGCATGTAAACCTCACTTTTTTATACAAGGTGTGGCCCTATCCCATTCGGAAAGACAATTTTTTAAACTTGATTGATACATACAGGTTTAGTCTCATATCTTAAATTTGACAAAATCTCGACTGCATTTCGCATTGGTCTCCAAGTACACGATATGAAAGTGGTGACATCAAATTCACCATAATCAAGTATGCACCCAAAGACACAACAAAAAATGCACTAAACCGAAATTTCATCAAATTTAAGATGAGACTTAACCACTATGTATTAATCAAATATAAAAAAATGAATATTTCTAAACTGTCCACCGGACAATTCAAGATTCAATACAATAATTAGTATTTTAATCATTGTATTGAATCTCAAATAGAAAACTAAGGTTCACTCATAATGCATAAATTGAATAAAGAACAACACAATTAAACACACAAGCTAATGCATACAATTCATATACAAATTTCGATAGAGTTTCCTTTTTTTGTATTCTAGTACTTTCCCACAGACCTGTTTGCAAGGTATTCAATAATAATACCAAAGGTTAACCTGTGAGACAATTCAATCTAAAACAAATCTCACACTCAAGGGTTCATAATTCTCTTAAAAATCTGGCAGAGTTTTCTCTATTTTTGGCACTATCCATCATACCTTACCAAGGGTATGGTCAATAGTAGACAGAAGTACAATCTATCAATCAATATTCAACATTATTCTCATCATTACTCAAACTCAATTTATATCATATAGGCTTTCATGGCCTATATCATTACATATAAACTTCTTAGTCCTTAGTTGTCATTTTAGAGACAACACTTAAATCTAAGTTCGAAACTTGAAATTAGTAGGCAAGAGACTTGACCATTTCAATTCACTCTACCTAATACTTAACTTTAGTTATCCTAATCACCTAAGTTCACCTCTAGACTTCACCATTTCAATTCTCTCTGCTTTGCTCACTTTATCTTAAGAATGTATCTTAGCATATAAGTTCTCTTATCTTATTGTCTTTTAATTTCCTAACTAGTTCCTAATTAATCTAGGTTAAGGCCAATTCTTTGATTCTTATAATCCCCTAACTCTAAAGCTTTAGATTTTAAACAAAATATAATACATTTGCTGACAATTAATTCCTCACATATAGTTAAATTAATTTCATACTTTTATCCTTTTCCATTACTAAGCAACATCAAGGTAAGTACTAGCCAAAATAATCAACTTCAATTGATTCTACCTTATGTCATCCAATTCTTAACACTTAAAATTCTTACTACATATTCATCTAAGTTAATAACTAACTTAAATAATACTTTTTTTTTCCTTCAAGATTCATAAATCCATATAGGTACAAGGAACTAAATTTTTCTTCTATTGATCAATATATTCAAGCATAGCCTTTACCAATTAATTCCATGTAACAACAAAATTAACATAAAAAATTAATTTCAAATTAGCATTAAAAATTAATAATCCTGTCCAAACACTTGCTTAAAGGGCAGAATGACATTGCTATGTCAAACAAAATCACAATAGATACAATCCAAAGCAAACCATAATGAACTAAATCAAAAAACACTAACCCACAAGTGTGATTTGAGCTGCTCATAGTAACACAAACCTAGCTTCCCCTTCCACGAGTGTGCGAGCTCTAACAACAGCAATGGCTACCTTCTTGTGCAAGTTAGGAGCTTGGAGAGAGCTACATTACTTGAACAAGACAACTTATAAATAGCTTCCAACAAGTTGCATGCGCAAGGAGCTTCGAACTCGGTGAGAGGATGAGAAGGAGATTCAAACTCGGTGAGAGGATGAGAGGGAGCTTCGAACAAGATCTTAGAGAGAGCTTGGTGAGAGGATGAGAGAGCTTCAAATGAGGTCAGGGTTTTCACTGTGGTGTCAACTTCGTGCTCTTCGCAAAAATAAAATGTTCAAAGATAAGCTTTATAACTTGGTTGTAGTAGAACTAAGTTAAAAACTTGTTTTTTAGATTAGATTTTTGACTAACCGATTTAAAAACATGTATTTTAAATTAGGGTGTAGACTAAACCAAGTTAAAACATGTTTTTAAATCGGTTCAATGCAAACCAATTTAAAAACAATGCACAAAAATTGTAAAAGTGTCACTAGTCATTGTTTTTAAATCGATTTACAATGAAGCGATTTAAATTCCTACTTTAGAAACACATTTTTGTAGTAGTGGAAAGAATGAGTCTCAAGAATATCAAGAGTTGAATCTTCATTTTCATGAGTACCATGTATGCTTCTTCCTTAGAGAACCACTGACCACCTTTTGTTAGAATTATCATTGACATAAAATACTTGTTTTGCTTAGAATGCCATGATGAAAGGATTGTCCTTATAAACTACCTTATCAAGGTCCACCAATGTAAATCTTAGTTCATCGATTTTTACACCGCTATTAATGTCAACCCACTTACATTTAAAACAAGCACTCTAATTTTAGTGTAATCCACTTCTCAAATGTCTTTAATAACTCCAAAGTAACATATGGATGCCATAATGGAATTTTTATCCTTTGAACTACAGAAGTGCATGGACTTAGCCACAATCATAACCCCACTATTTTGCATAGTACTCTTCTCGTCCTTTGACTTTATATAGAATGAATACTTATTGATATCGTATCCACTCCAACATAAGACATCAAAGTTTGGCCCATGTGTTAGCCATTTGAATGTATTAAAAGCAATATCATCATTGATAATTTATTCTTGAAACCACTGTAGGAAACTCTTGTTTTGCTCATTCAACACCTATTTTTTAGGCATTTGAAAGTTTTTTTTTTCCCTTCAAAATGCTTTTGTGAGCAAATAAGTAAGGTTGAACCTCATCAATATTATTCAATATATAGAAATGTGCTTGAAACATTTCCTCATGATCCATACTCTTAACCATTATACCTCGTGTACCTTTACTAGCACATCTTCCCTTATGATAGGACTTAAGAACCCCTACCACTTTCGTTTCTAACATGTACTCTGAACAAAACTCAATAGCTTCCTCTACAATGTATCTTTCAACAATAGATGCTTCAGAACAGTATGGATTCTTCATATATCCTTTCAAGATCTTTATGTATTGCTTAACTGAGTACATTCACCATAAAAAAAGGGGGGCCACACAATCTAATCTCCCTCACTAGATGAATAATTAAGTGAATTGTAATGTCAAAAAATGAAGAAGGAAAATACATCTCCAATTGGCACAAGATAATAATAGCCTCATTTTCCAACTCATCCAACTTCCGATGGTCGATCACTTGGCTACATATAGCATTGAAGAATAAGCACAACCTAGTTATGACATGTCTAACATTTTTAGGCAAGATGTTACGAAAAGCCACAGGTAATGGTTATTGCATCAAAATATGATAATCATGAGACTTTAAGCCAAGTAATTTGAGATCTTTCATTAAGACAAGCCTCTTAATATTCACAGAGTAACCTTGTGGCACTTTGACGCCTCGTAGACATTCACAAAAACCTTTTTTTCTCATTTTTGGACAAAGTATGACATGTTAGGGGCAGATATGTCCCCTTACCTACTACTTGTGAAAATAACTATTCTCGTATACCCGGTAACCAAGTTTAGACAAGCATTCACACCATTATGGTCTTGCCCTAAATGTTAAGAAGCGTTTTGATTACACTGTCACACATTTTTCTCCACATGCATCACATCAATATAGTGTCTCACATCAAAATTGCTCTAGTACGGCAAATCAAAGAACACTTACCTTTTCTTCCATATGTTTTTCTCTGTAGGTTGTTTTTAGGTCTTTCCAAACCTAACATTTAAGTTCTTCACCCATTCATAAACTTGCTCTCCAATAAAGGTTGTCGGAGCAATTTCATTCTCATGACATCCATTAAAATCTTTCCTTAATCTACAGTATGAGTAATTAGGTCTAAGAATCTCTGATGCCCAAGGTAAATTGTCTTCCTAACATGTTGCAATTGATGGTAGCATATGCCTTCTTCACATATAGGGCATGCTTTATGCCCCTTGACACTATACCCGCATAAGTTCCCATATGCTAGAAAGTCATTAATGGTGTAAAATAACATGGCAAGCAACTTGAAATATTCACTGGAATACCCGTCAAACACATTGACGCCTTCCTCCCACAACATTCTTAAGCCTTTAATCAAGGGACTAAGATAAACATTTGTCATTTCCTGGCTGTCTTTGCCCCAAAATCATCATAGATAACATAATTTATTTGCGTTTTATGCACAACTAAGGAGGTAAGTTGTAAATTACCAACAGAACAAGCCATGAACTATGATTACTACCTAAGTTGTCATAGGGTTTCAGTCCATCCGTAGCAAGTCCAAGCTTAAGATTTCTTGGCTCATTGCTAAAATATGAAAACAAACTATCAATTTTTCTTTCATTACAAAGAATCAACCAAATGGCAATGTTGTCCATCACATTTCCTTTCAGCTACATGCCATATAAGGTGCTTTACGTCATTTGCATTAGCAAACAATCACTTGAACCTTGGAATTATTGAAAGAATCCACAACATCTTCATAAAAGGACCTTCCTTTGTGTTCTCATCATTACTACAATCACCATTCTTCACTTTGTACCATGATACCCTACACCTGGGGCACTCATGCATCTCTTTCCACTTTTTCCTGTACAATATGCAATCATTAGGACATGCACGTATTTTCTTATGATCCATACCCATCGGACATAGTATCTTCTTCACCTCATAGTTACGGTTGGGTAATGTGTTACCTTTTAGAAGCATGTCTTTCAACAACTTAAGCAAATGAAGCTTTTATCACTCCACCTATTTCTCGCCTTAGATTAAACAATCTATACCACTAACAACTGTGTGAAATTAGTGCACCCTAGATACAAAGGCTTCTCCACATCACTGCACAAACTATGATACACATGTACTCACTGAAAAGGCTCTTCTCCAATATCACGAATCATGTCCTCCAATCGATCGTCCATATCGACATCAACCTCCTCTCTTTGGTAACCTACACTTGGCATGTTTAACAATTCACCATGTCATGTCCATGTTGTATAACCTTTGGAAAACCTATCACAAACAAGATGCTCGTATATTTTCTCAACTTCCAATTGTCTCTCATTCAAACAGTTAACGCAAGGGCAATAAAACCTTCCATTATTATCAACAACATTTTTTTCAGCAAATGCTAGAAACTTTTTCACTCTATTCTCATACTCATCACTTATGTATAGAGCATTCATCCAACTATAATCCATAATTATGTTTTGTAATACACACAGACATATATAATGCATGTAAATCTCACTTTTTTATACAAGGTGTGGCCTTATCCCATCCAGGAAGACATTTTTTTTTACTTGATTAATACGTAGAGGTTAAGTCTCATGTCTTAAATTTGACAAAATTTCGACAGCATTTCACATTAGTCTCCAAGTACATAAAATGAAAATGGTGACATCAAATCCACCATAACCAAGTATGCACCCAAAGAACAACTCGAAATGTACTAAACTGAAATCTCATCAAATTTAAGATGAGAGTTAATATCTACATATTAATCAAGTGTTAAAAATCTGTCCAACCAGACAATTCATGATTCAATACAACAATTAGTAATTTAATTGTATTGAATCTCAAATGGAAAACTAAGGTTCACTCATAATGCATAACTAATATAAAGCATATAATTAAACACGCTAGTTATAAAGCATATAACATTAGCAAACAAGTTATAAAGTATATAATTAAAGACACAAGTTATTGCATACTCATATGTCTTTCTCAATATAAAGCTTAAGAGGTGGAGAATTATCATATGGGTTATCAGTTTCAAGTTGTCATGTTTCAACATTTTCATTGTGTGTCATTTAGCCTCATGAGTTTGCCTTGCTTAAGTTGGTGGAAGTAATCAAATCCAAGTAAAAAATGAGACATTATATGATGGTTATGTTGTAAGTAACTTAGAACATTTGTTACCAACATTATTATCTAGTCAGAAAGAGAGTAGAGGATCCTATGGCCCACCACCTGTTTTACTTCCAAGGTTAAGAGAAAACAAGAAGTGGATTTTGTTTGGTCCTTATTTTGTTGTTTTTCCATCATTAAGTGTTGAAAGAGCAAGACATAACTTCTAATCTTGAAAGTTGGATTAGGAAGCTTGAAAGAGTGATTGCTAAGCACAAAGTAGCAAATGTACCAAAGAAGGTTTGAAGTGATAAATTCAAGACTGGGAAAGAAGACTTTCTTGGCAGAGAGATTTTGAAGCAAGATGAAGAAGTGGTAGGCAATTCCAAGAATGGAAAGGATGGACAATGGAGACATGCTGCTTATTATATTTTTTTTGTCTGTTTAGGTTCTTGTGTGGGTACTGTTTTTTGCTCTTGGTGCCTTATTTGACAAAGAGGTTATAAATCTCATTGGTGGTAATGATAATGCAAGAATTCATAATATTCTTTGTAGGAATGAAGAAGTGTACAACGGAGACATATTTCTTATTATATATTTTTTGTTTGTTGAAGTTCCTGTGTGGGTTCTGTTGTTTTCTTGTTGTCTAGTCTCACAAAGAGGCTGTAGATCTCATTAGTTGTGGCAAGGATATTCAGAATATTCTCTTTATGCCTCATCGTGATGCTGATGAGAATTGTGCATCATTTCATAAAGGTAGGAATGCAATTCAATATTTAAAAAACAAATGTAAGAAGTGTCCAATTTCCACCTTTGGAATCTATTTCAAGAATGCCTTGAAAATGTATGTTTTTCCTTGAATTAGCAGCTTAAATAGAAAGGTGTGATTCCTTGCATATATGGTGAAGGGTTTGCTGGCTTATACTAGCCCTAGAAAATGTGATAATAGCGATGATTTTTGAAATAACATGTTTGAATTGCTCAGTGAGCTTCTAGACCGTGAGTTGAAAGTGCACATTACACATGCTCGAAAACAAATCGCAAAGGTTTTACATAGAGACCTTCATGGAGATTGTGATGTATGCCCAATTAAGCATTATCTCGATGCATCAATAATTACAAATGGTTTGCAAAAGGCATTTTCAATGAGAAATTAAATAAAAATAAAAAGTGAGAAAAGAGAAAATAATAAATGAATAAATAAGTTTTTCTTTTTGTGCTTGTTGGGCAAAAAATGTCTTAAGCCCATAACTAATTAAAAAGAAGAAAAAGTAAGTAAATAAACAAGTGTTTCTTGATTGGGCTAAAAGTGCTTGATGCCCATAACTAACTAAAATAGAAGAAGAAAAGAAAAGAAAAAGCCCAAAATAAAGAATAAGAGATAAAGAAAAAAACATTTTAGACTTTTAATTTTGATTTGAAATGGAAAAGAAAAAGAAAAATAAAGGAAACAAAATTTAACTTTAACTTCTTATCTCACTTTCTCCACGTTTAGGCACACACATTTCATTTACGTTTCTGCCAGTTTGTCATATCATACCTCACCATCACACCATCATATGCATACATTCACTCATAATTTCACAGACATTCCCAAATTAGCACACATGCATAACATCATACTCGCATAGAATCATGAACATACACATTAAATTAACCAAATTTCATTCCAAAACAATCCATGCAGACAATGGCACCATCATAACAAAAACAATAAATAAAAAAAGGCTTAATTGCACATTTTGCCACCATCTTTGATGATTTTGTGAATTTTGCCACCCAATTATTTTTATTGCACATTTTGCCACCCAACTTTTAAAATTCTCGCATTTTGCCACCTAATTATTTTACATGCACATTTTGTCACCCAACTTTCGAAATTTGCACATTTTGCCACCCTAATTGTTGATTGCCAATCAACAGTCAACTAAAGGGAGAATGGCAAAATGCACAAATTTTGAAAGTTGAATGGCAAAATATGCAAGTAAAATAATTAGGTGGAAAAATGCGCGAATTTTAAAAGTTGGGTGGCAAAATTTGCAAAATCATCAAAGATGGGTGGCAAAATGTGCAATTAAGCCTTAAAAAAAAAGAGAAAAGAAGGATCGAGAATCATAAACGATTATAGATTTGCGTCTATAACATGCCTATAAATAAAAGGGAAGAGGAGACACTATAGGGGTGAGGTTGCTAAATTGAGGGAGAGGGAAAGAGTATTGTCACTTTGCTGGATTGAAGACTGAAGTTCATCACAAAGCTATAGAGGTGCTCTTCTTCTTCGTTTTGCCACTTATCTGTCATTATGATGTTGCACTACTTACTACATTACTTGAATCCTACTCTGCTTTATATGTTGGAATTGCTCTTTGAATCTTCTGATTGCTATGAATTGATCTCTGTTATTCAAGTTCATGCATTCTACCTATGAATCATAACAGAGTTGAAGGAGGCAGAGTTAGGTTTGCTGTTGTTCACTACAAACTCACATATACACTTAGATTAGTGACCTCCATCTCACATTTATACCTCACTCACGTTACACAGAAGCACAAAATTTCACTATACATAAAACCTTGTATTCACACAATTCTTATTCAATAAATAAATAAAATAGAGTATACATAAACATTGGTTCGTTCTTCCCTCAATCAGAATTTGTTTCCCTCCATGACAATTCCTTTCAGCCAATCTGTAGCAACAATCAATCTATGTAAACAAAAAACTAAAAATAAAAAATAAAAAAATAGCATCATCCTCATGCTTTTACCACCACCACCACCACGCCGCTGGCGGCAATCGCATTATTATGATGCAAATCATCATCATGAAACACCTTGTCCTCCTCAAGCCTCACCGTTAACAAACCCCGCAACTCTTCTCATCCCCGGACTCACCAACAAGCCATCGCAACGCAAACTTGTACTGACATCTCTGCAAGCTCGCACTATCAACTGTTTTACTACTATCGCATTTTTGTGGTGTCTCCGTAATGTTGCCAACGCGCTCCTGTCATGTTTCCATCATACTATAAAATGCAACATGGATTCCTTCATCAGCTCACACTCTTTGTAGTGGCATCACATGTTTTTTTTCCTTAGGGTTCTCAAGACCTTATCTCTTAGGGAAAGGCTATGCGCCCACCCCAGACCCTTCTGTAGTTTCGAAATGGGCTTAGCCCATGGTTGTCCATATTTGCAAAAAAAAAATTGTTATATCAATGTTTAGTAATAAGGCTATGTGCCCATGGTATGTCATTATTTATTGTGGTGTCCATTTCATTTTGGGTTTCTTTTTTTAATAATATATCTTTTGGTTTAGACCTTATTAGTAAAGGTAACATCTTATATTAGCTTGTCTATAAAAATAAAAAATAATAATAACAAACCTATTTATAAATTTTTTTTCAATTAGTGGCGAAGGAAATAAAATTAGCATTTCATTTGAAATTCTCTTTGCTTCTCTTTTAATTGATATAAAATTAGTTGAAAGTGTTATTTTCATTTTTTTTATAATAAAAGATGTAAGCAAATATTCTTAGTCATTCACTACCTAAAAATAAAAATAATCAAACTTGATAATGGCCATCTTGGATGCACTTTCTATTTGGACATTATTAAAGTTCTAAGGTATTTAATGATAACGATTTTAGATGCACTTCTTCTTTGGTTATCATTAAAATCTTTAAATAAAATATTAAAAATTTTAATTAAATCATTTTTTTAAAGGAATTAATGATAGTCATTGTGGATGCACTTCTTGTTTGACTATTATGAAAATCTTAAAAGGTGGTACGATAACCATTTTGGATGCACTTCCTAGTTAGTTATTGATAATCATTTTGGATGCACTTCCTATATGGTTATCAAGAAAGCTTTTTAAATATTAAAAATTAAAATAAAAAAATCAATCAACAAAACATTTTTCTACCCAAAAGAACTATGTGAGTCTATTTCTTCATTACACTAGAAGATACGTAGAAGCAAGGGCCAACTCCTATCGATCTCAAAAACCTCCAATAATAATAATCCTTTTTTAAAAATAGAAAAAATAAAATAAAAAGTATAAATAATTTTTAGGCAAGAGGTTAAGTTTTCACACATTAGGTAAAAGGGCAACTATCTTCTGACAGACATCGTAGGGTGCTAGCACCTTCCCTTCGCATAACCAACTCCCAAGCCTTTTTCTTGATTCAAGACCATTTTCTTTTGGGTTTTTCTATGTGTTTCCCCTTAATGATCCATAGTGATGACTCCTTAGTTTCTTTTTTGCCATCCCGTCATGACCTCGGTTATGACATATGACGACTCCACTAGGGATTTATCTTATAAAGTTAAGTATCTTGATGGGTGAAGTTTGTAACACCCTCTATAATGATAATACAAGTACATAATTAATTAGTAAAATGTTAATCATGCTTAACTTGTTACCGCACTATATATATATATATATATATATATATATATATATATAGTTTTTTTTTTTTTACGGAATATATAATAGAGACATCAGATAGAGAACTTGTGAAGTAAACATCATCATATATATATGTGCATCAAGCCTTTGTACAAGGTCAGATATCAATACATACGTCAAGAGCACATAAAAGAAATACATCAAAAGAAGCCTAAATACCTGCCCATAGCTATACAACAAAAACGACCTATGTCAAAGCAGTATAGGTCTATACTAGGCTAGCCCATCCTATAAAATCTACAAAAGTCATACGTAGAGTAGTCGTCATTGCAAGTCCTCAAAGTCCATCTGCTTGTGCCACGATCGTATATGAAAAAACCAAACAAGAAGGGAGTGAGGTTTTTATAAAAGCCTCATTCGTTTCTTAATAGGCTACAAACAACAATTTAAACTAGCAATCAAGGGAAATTAGAAGGTCTGACTTACGTTATTACGACTCAATCTCAACCTTTACTAGACGTATGGATCCATACCCATCTCTGATGTTTTACTCTAACCATCAGGAATCATTGGGAAGCGATTGGGAGTTCGTATAATCCCTCACAAGGTACAGACATCCATGTCGTAATCATCATCCTCGAGGAAAGGGCCACACGCCCATCAGGGATATACACTACACCAATCATGGTGATGCTGAGCAGGCGTCAGGGTTACCGAGTCAGTTTACGTGATTTACCCCGCCCCAGGGTGCTAATCTGGCCATTAGGATGTTCACAACTCAGCACCTCTACCCTCAAGATCCAAACAATGTCCCTGCCTTTCATCCCGCAGTGTACCAAACTGTGACTTCCCAGACACAGGCACTCTTGCTTCTCAACATGGTCCTAACTCAATCGGGGTTTTCCTATGACTTTGCTTTCTAAGTTTCAAGACATACTCTCTGGATAATCTAGCAGAGTTCCAGAGATACTCATTACAGAGATGTCATTCATCCATCACATTTTCATAGAACTTAGAAACAATTCAATATGATCATCACCGGGAAGGAAATATCAATAACCAAAACGTCATGCATATTTATTCTCACACGTTTATACATTTATTCCAATTCTTATTTTAATTATTTTGATTTGTCCTTATCCTTTTCTATCTTTTCAAATCAGACTATTTCAAAGAGAAAAACTTTTGTCTACGATTATGACTAAGACGTAAAATTTTAAGAGAAGTTCTTTTCTGATGTGGAAGGTCAGATTATGCTGCAACCACAGAGCATACTTAGAGTTTCTCTTCAGTTATTTCTTTTTACTAAAATTCGAATTATTCATCTTATAAGAACCAACACTTCTAATTTCAAGAAGATGCGCAATTTTATTAAAACCTTTGTTGATGTTATTTATTTATTTTCACACTAGCCATAGTTTGTTCAAAATAGTAGTTTAATGATAACAATTTAAAATTGTCTAATAAGGTTTTTATCCCAAAAACTTTTCCAAATTTGGGCTTGAAGTTTAAACTCTATTTCTAAAAACTTAGTAGAACTTGCTTTTTCAAGAAAACATTTTCTTTAACTTTCCTTAGGATATATTCTTACCAATTTTTATCAATTCAAGTATTTATCAAAAAAAATGTTAAATCTAAATGAAAGATTCATCTTCTTCATTGATTTATTTCCTTAATGGGCCGAATGCCCTTTGTAGAAAAAGCCTAAATTATTGTTTTTCTTTTTTAGAAATTGAGTTCATTTTCTATGTGGTCAAAAATTGATTTTTTTACTTATTTATTATTTTTCAACCATCTAACCCATTCTAATAAGTTAAAAAAAAAATTATTTCTTTCCCTTTTCTTTGAATATGGCCGAGAGCCTTGTGAGGAGAAAATAGACTCCAAAAATTTTCTCTAAGTGATCTTGAAGCTTAAATTTGGGTTTTTTAGAAAATAGCTATTTTTGCACATAAATAAGCCCATGATAGCTATTCATAATAGGATATTTAAGTTATAATATAGTGCCAAATAGTAATGAAAGTAACATCAAAATAAATGACAATAATTAAAATAACAATAAAGTGAAACTTAAGTAAATAACAATAGAATAGCAATAATAATTTTAACAATAAAATAAATGGCAATAATTTAAATGGGCAAAAATTTAAATAACAATAAGTAAAGCAAGAAATTTAAAGAGCAAGAATTTAAATAGCAAGAACTTAAACAATAAAGTAAATGACATAATGTAAATGGGAAAAAATATAAATAAAGCATAAAATAAAAATAAATTGCAACATAATGGAAATAATAATAAGACAAGAAAATAAATGACATTAAAGTAAATGACATAATAATAAAGCAATAATTTAAATGATAAGAATATAAATAATTATATAGTAGTAGTAGTAGGATTAATATACTAATTGGGTTTAAGGGAAAACCCAACACACACACCCATTAAAAAACAATTTTTAGAGGCTAAAACCCCACTCCCCCTTACCTCTAAACAAGGCTTGTTGGTAGAAGATTAGGAGAGGAGGGTTGGTTTGGAGGTTTAGGATTTTAAAACTTGGTGAAAGCTCTTAATGGTGATGAAAGAAAAAAAAATGCAAGAGTTTGGGGAGAGGGAAGAGTGCTGCACGTCCAGCAGCTGGGGAGGCAGGGAGAGGCTCTGAAAATCTGAAGGAAAGAGTGTGTAATAGTAGAGTGGGTGATGGGGTTATTTATAGGTCAAAAAGTAGGCATTTTGGATTTAATTTTTGACTCAAAAATCATATAATATCCATTTCCATTGTACTTTCCACATGTGGTCAAAAGGGAAACGTCCTAGACCAGTCAAGACTTCTGGAATTTGAAAAAAATTATTTTATATAATTATTAGATATTAAAAATAATTAAATATTAATTTAATGCAACAAATTAGATAGAAATTTTGGATAGGTTTTTGAAAAATAAAACCACACCACATTTTCAAGTATATTTTATTAAGCTTTACGAAAAATTTCAGATTTTTCTCATGTATATATTATTTATAATAAATTTTTTCATTAAAAAGACATTTCTTAAGCCAATAAATCCAATTTTTGCCAAATAAATATATTTTTTGACTTTTCGTTATTTTTAACTTAAAATAATATTGGTATAATTAAAATATACTCAATATAATTTTTTTCAAAATTTTTTGAGGTTAAAAAGTCTCCTACTGGCTTTCACAGTCGGCCACGGGTATACCGGTCATTTCCCAAAAACTGTCTCAAAAAAATTCCGAAAAATTTATAAAATTATTATTAATTATTTTGAATATAAATATGATTTAAAAATAATTTTTAAACCACTCTAGATAATTTTTCTATTTTATCTTATCATGCAAGTTTTCAGGATAAATCAGTTGTTTTATCACTCCCGGGTCCTAATCCAAATAAATTATTAAAATATAAACTAGATAGAACTTGCTAACATGAATATATTCATGAAAATCATACCATTGAGGTTCCTATTTTATTTTTCACAATTAATCATAGAATAATTAGAAAAACAAACAAGTAAGTTAAAGTAGGGGTGTTACAAAGTTTCTTTCTCATGCTTTTTTATTATCTTCTTTGTTTCCATTATTATTGATATTTGGTTGTAAAACCCTAAGGTAGAAGACATTATTTATATTGTAACGCTTGTTTTAGAGGTTGGGTAGTTTAGGGTTTGCCCCTTCACACACACACTTACATTTTCCACACACCTATGAGTGGGGCCCTATACCCAGGCCTGAGTTCAACTTGAGATAGGTAAGAGGCGATTATTGGTAGTCATTTTGGATGCACTTCCCATTTAGTTATCATGAAAGTCTCATCTAGAGTGTGACTCTATTCCTAAATGCCCACATTTTGGATGCACTTCCTATTTATGGTCACATTTCGAAATGAGTCCTTAGCTATAGAAGCTAAAAGGCCTTTAGCATTAGAATAACCACCCATTGGTAAGGCTCACATATTAAAACACCATTTAGGATACAAGTAGAGCATTTCTCACCCCTTGCATGAAAATAACACGACTTGATCATCATTAGCAATGGAAAGAGCCAAAAAAAAAGCATTTCATTCATCATTCCTTTTCGTAAAGTAAAAATATATAGCATCATCATCTCATCCATTGCATCTAAAAAAAATTACCACATTCCCATGTCATTCATAGGATCATCACTTCATTCATTGCATCTAAATAATAAAGATCTCTACATTTCCATTTCATTCACTATTTCTTTTTAAATAAATAAATGTAGTATCACCATTTCATTGATTCCAATAAATAAAAGAAATATTTCTCATCTCATTCACCATTTCTTTTGGTAAAAATAAATAAAATAAAATATAGCATCATTATTTAATTTATTCTCTCAAAATAAATAATAATAATAATAATAATCGCATTCCCATTGCATTCAACCCAATAAATGAAAAATAAAAAATCACATCTTAAAAAAAAAAAGAGACAAATTGATCATCTTGGTGCATTCATTTATTTCATTTTACATTAAAATAGATCGTCCAAAAAATAATAAGTAAAAATAGTCAGTGCATTTTTATTAAGTTTTTTTTTTACCTACATACATTTTTGCATCATCAAAATAATTACATCATATCATATTTTCATCATGAGCATTGCATACTCATTTTAATACATGATAGAATATCTTTTTGTATAACATGCTAATCCAATGCATCCTCTTTTCCTTATTCCCTCATTTGTTTTACCCTCATAAATTTCATTAATAAAGTATCAAAAATATCATTCATCATCTTGACATTCATATGACAATGCACATTTTTGTCATCATCTCCCCTTTAAAAATAATAATAATAATAAATAAATAAATAAAATCAAAACTCATGGTGAAATTTTTCATCTCTAACGTTTAGGAAAAATCATTTCTTTACCATTGACAATATTTCTTTATAACATCATATGCACATTCGTTATCATTTTTTTATATCACATTCACATTATCTAGCTTAGGAAATACTAGTTATCCACATTACATCCATTCTCATACAATAAAATAAAAAAGATAAAAAAGAAAATTAATAATAACATCTACATTTCATGGAAATAACTGATCATCTAATGCATTCATTTTTTCTTTATTCTATAACAAATTCTCACTTGCATTCTTAAATTCAAAAACAAAATAATAAAAATAGTTATGCATTTTTTCGCATTCATGTATAATATGATATTTTGCATCAACAAATCGTGCCTAAAAAGAAAAAACTCATGCATAATATGATCATTTGACATTTTGCATCATCATTGTTGCATCCATGCATAATCTATTATCTTTGCATTCATGCATTTATATGTTAGCAAAAATTCATCATTTTGGCATTAAAAAAAAAGAAAGAGATAGAAGAGAGAGTTTGACATTCAAAATAAAAATCATCCACCATGTTTTAGGAAAAATTCACAGGTTAAGTCATCTTTCTTTTTTAGCACATTATGCCCAATGCGTATCATTCTATATCAATACATTTTAATAAAAAAAAATTAATTGCATTGTAAATACTTAATTTCTTGGTGCATTTTGATGTAAGGGCATTTGCCTTTGAAAAATAATAAAAAGTCATTCTCTTTCATATCATTTGCCTTTGAAGTATTTCTTGACATTTTAAACATTCACAATATTATTCTTTTCATTTTTGCATTGCATGACATTTAAAAATAAAAATGAACATTGTCTAGATTAAGTGATAATTTTTAGGCATAATATTCCAAAATAATATTTCTCCTGAGCAAAGTTAACAATCTTTTTTGGTATGTCTGTCTGCATGTCGCTTTTCATTATTTTAGATAGAGTGCATGCCATCCACTTCAAAAATTGTGTTCTTTCAAAATAAAAAAATTCAAACATTTGTCTTGTGCATAGTTTATAATAGCATTTCAAAAAAAAAAAATTGCATGCATCTACCTTGCACCACATCCAAAAAAAAAAAAAACCATGCATATCAATAGAGTTTAATGTCTTATATTTGTTAGATTTCCTACCATGCATGTGTTTTATTTATATTTTATGGTAGATTTCCTACCATACATGTGAAAGTGATTTTAGAACAAATCACCTCACTTCATTATTTTCTTTTTGTATGATTGATCATGATTATTGAAGATGACATTAATACCCAATGATGTTAAAGACGAGTTAGAGGATACTCCTCAGATTTGTAGACCTAGTTTATAATATTTTTCCTGAGCGATAGGGTAGATTAACACTGCTCTGTGTAGGACCTTTTTAATGTATATACTGGGTTAGGCGGTATCTATCTTTCGATATACTTTTGATTTTTTTTATGACTATTATGTACTACCAAATTACGATGTACAATTTTACAATGTATAAATATATAGTCTTATCTTTCATCTTTTTAGAATTTTCTATTATTAAAATTAGAAAAATTTTACTCATATTTTCATCAATTCAAACTTAATCACTAATTAAGTAATTAAATAAATACGGGTTATCTTCAATGTGAATGGGTGTCACAACAATCAATCTCTGTAAATAAAAAATTAAAAATTTAAAAATTTAAAAAATAGCATAATCCTCATGCTCTCGCTATCGCCATGCTGCTAGTGGCAATCGCATCATTAGGATGCAAATCATCATCATGCAACACCTTGTCCTCCTCGAGCCTCACCGTTAAGAAACCGCACAAATCTTCACATTCTCGAACTCGTCAACCAAGTCGTCGCAACGCAAACTTGTGCCGACGTCTTCACTAACTCGCGTCGTTAACTGTCACATTACTGTCGCATTTTCGCGGTGTCTCCACCATGCTACCAATGCACTTCCGTCATGTTTCCATTGTACTTCAAACATGACGTGGATTCCTTTGTCATCTAACACTCTTTGCAATGGCGTCACAAGGTTTTTTTTTTTTTCCCTTAAGGTTCTCAAGACCCTATCTCTTAGGGAAAGGCTATGTGCCCACCCCTGACCCTTCTGTAGTTTCAAAAATGGGCTTGGCCCATGGTTATCCATATTTGTAATTTTTTTTCCTTTTGTTATATCAATGTTTAGTAAATGTGCCCATGGTATGTCAATATTTATTGTGGTGTCTATTTCATTTTGGGTTTCATTTTTTTAATAATATATCTTTTGGTTTAGACCTTATTAGAAAAGGTAACATCTTATATTAGCTTGTCTATAAAAATAAAAATGATAACAAACCCAATTATAATTTTTTTTTCAATTAGTGGCAAAAGAAATAAAATTAGCATTTCGTTTAAAATTCTCTTTGCTTCTCTTTTAATTGATATAAAATTAGTTTAAGGTGTTATTTTCTTTTTTTTATAATAAATAATAAAATAATATGTAAGCAAATATTCTTAATCTTTTACTACTTAAAAATAAAAAATAATCAAACTTGATAATGGCCATCTTGGATGCAATTTCTATTTGGACATTATTAAAGTTCTAAGGTATTCAATGATAACCATTTTAGATGCACTTCTTCTTTGGTTATCATTAAAATCTTTAATATAAAGTATTAAAAATGTTAATTAAACCACTTTTTTATAAGGAATTAATGAGTCATTTTGGATGAACTTCCTGTATGGTTATCGAGAAAGTCTTTTAAATATTAAAAATTAAAATAAAAAAATCAACCAACGAAACATTTTTCTATCCAAAAGAACTCCGTGAGTGTGATTCCTCATTGTACCAGAGGATATGTAGGAACAGGAGTCCACTCTTATCGATCTCAAAAACCTTAAATAATAATAACAATCCTTTTTTTAAAAATAATACAAAATAAAAAGTATAAATAATTTCTAAGCAAGAGGTTAAGTTTTTACACATTAGGTTAAAGGGTAATCGTCTTTGGACAGACATCATAAGGTGATAACACCTTCCCTACGCGTAACCAACTCCTGAGCCCTTTTCTTGATTCAAGACCATTTTCTTTTGGGTTTTCTATGTATTTACCCTTAATAATCCATAGTGGCGACTCCTTTGTTTCTTTTTTGCCATCCCATTGTGATTTGGTTGTGACACATATCCATATAAAAGGATGGAAAGGATCTCGGGTGTGGTTGCAAATGTTAGGTGCACTAATCCCTTACAAACCATGGTTGAGTTAAGAAGAACAAGGTCAGTATGAATCTATACTACCTAAATTGTTGGATTATGGAATGGAAGAACTTGTCAATGATACTTCCACTCATATGGCCAACAAGGACAAAGTCTTCCTAAATAGCGATTGGGTTGGAGTATGTCCTAATTTTAGTTCATTTGTGGCAAAGCTAATTATTTGCCAATAACATAATTTACTATTTAATTTAATAATATAACCACCACATGCAAAGGGAAACATTCAATTCTAACCATTGCACATTCACTTAATCAACCCAAGCAAGAATAAGGGAAAAGAAAGAGAGAGAGAGAGAGAGAGAGAATTTGTATTGTGGTGGTCGATGGTGGGTGCATGCTTGTCGGTGGTTGGGGTGGTGGTGGAGGTGGGCACTTGAGCATTGGTAGGTGCTCGCTTCTATGTGTATTTGTGAAGGGCTCGATGTTCGTTCGTGAAGGGTAGCGGTCAGGCAGTGGTAAGCGTCGTCGGTGGTGGGTCACGTGTTTTCGCAGAAGGACAAACTAGTTTGCAAACAGGAGGGAACTAAATTTTTAATTTTCACACAGACATTTTACATCAGTTATTAGTTTAACTAATGTAAAAAAGACTTTGATTGGTTAAACTTTTAACCAATGTAAAAAGTCTTTTTTACATTGATTATTTAATAACCAGTGTAAAATATTTGCACTTATTTACAAATTTGCCACCACACTTTTGTTAAAATCCTACTATAGTTTCATGTTTTTGCACTGGTGAGTGGCTATCCCATTTTATATACGTCAGAGGGACCCTATACAACTACACTTGGAACCTAATGTCATAAGCAAGACCACTACTATCCCATTTTATATATGTCAGAGGGATATTTTTGAAGTATGTATTGGCAATGAGATACTAAACATCTCGGTACATTAATTATGGTTGATGTAAGTACATTTTATTTGTAAATCACTTAACTAATTGTAAATCACAGGAACAGTATGAGAAGCAGGGTTAAATTGTGTTGTTTAAAATGTTTTGTAAAACCTTTTTCAAAAAGATGTTTCGTCTAAAGGATAAAAGATAAATATTTTTAAGAGAGATTTATGAAAACGAAAAGAAGTTGTAAACGATAAAAACACAGGGTTTTATACTAGTTCATCTCACCCTAGAGAGTATGTCCAGTTCTTGGTATACTACCAAGTCCCATTACAACTTAAACAAAGTTACAAGTATTCTTTTATCCAAGCCTTTGTAAGCTCATCCCAAGTAGTCTTTCATTTACCTCTCCAAGCAAATACCCAAGTATTCTTTAATACAAAGCCTCTTCAGGCTTCCATTAGTTTCACAGAGAAATGGTTAAGGGTAAATGGTCACACTAGAACAGCGTCTTATTAGACGGATATACAATGAAGCTTAGGAAATTGTTACAAGAAGAATTTGTTCAAGATTACAGATTGAGAGAAAGGAGAATTTGCCAAGAGTTCCATCAGTTTGATAATGATCTTTTCTTTTATTTATAGAGTTCTCCCAAAGTGTCCATTGTGAGAGCTTTCACAGACATCCTTCATCTGGTGTTGTAAAAAGAAGAAAAATAGTTGTTGGAGCATTAAATGCCACATTTAATGCTTTTCACCAACTGTTCACCCTGATAAGATAAAGCAATCTACTTATCTAACCTTTCTCGTACTCAATCTTGTTGCAGTAGACACATTTTACTTTCCATACTTACATCTGTACAAAAATTCCTTCTTTTTAGCATAAAGCTAAACCTTTTTAGAGATAGGTACATAGATGTATTCTTTTTTGAGAGGGTACATGATTTCCAAAACTCAAAAGGTTCTCGTGTAACAGAGCTTCTGAATAAACATATTATTCAACATATATATTGTTTGAAAGGATTAGTTGACATAACATCTTTTGATTTATAAAAAAATGTGTGAGCAGATGTTGGTGAAATCATGCTGTAAAAGCATGTGATCAGACGATTAAGCATAAGACTGTTTGTTATTATCAAAATGAAGCGAAGGTCATAAATTTGTCCTTTGTTCCCCCTTTTTGATGATGACAAACAACTGTGTTTTAAAGATGGTGTCTTTTTCATGACTTAAGCTTTAACAGACTACGTTTACCATGCAAGTGCTTTTAGAGAGATGCAATAACATGCAATAAGACAAGAGTTCAGATTCATCAAAAGAAGGCTAGAAAATCATAACTTCATAAGCTAATTGTAAACATTGTAGACAAATTGGTTGTAAATAAAGATAAGATAGGTGATAAGAGATACTCCCCCTAAGTTTGTGCTCCCCTTGTTTTCTCTTGTTGTTCTCCCCCTTTTGGCATCATCAATCTGAAGAATTAGAATCAGATGTAAGTGTGGATGATAAGTCTAGATCCCCTTTGAAGCGCTTTGCCAATTTTGTGAGCAATGCTTATGCACATTTTCGCTTTCTACTTTATTGAATAAGGGCAGCCTCCAAACGTTGAAAAGTCTACTTCAGTTCAGAGACTTATTGGAGAATGTCTGGGGGATTTTGAGCAGAGGCGGAGCCATTGTCTTCTTCTTCAGTTGGTTCTTCTACAAAACACAAATTGAAGACATAGGGAACAGAAGGTCCACAGAACCAAAAATGACCAATAGACAGGAACACTTCAAAAATGGTGCCATTGGTTGAAAAGAAGACATAGGTTTGCGGAGAGTTGAGGGTGAGTTGGTTTGAGAGAAGTGGATCAGAAGAAGATAGAGCAGGAGAAACTTACACCTAGTGGCCTTTGGGGCGAATAGTTGCATGATGGCTCAAAGTATTCTTCTCCTCAGCAGACAGACTAGAAAAGTGCTTGAAAGCTTTAACATGATCCTACAACCTCTGTCGGTCTAAGCTCCATAGAATCTATTATTTCTATATGCTTTTGCCTTAGAATGCTGAATAGGGTTTTTAGAAAGATTGATTACACTAGTATTGTCATATAACACTAGAATGTTATGCTCAAAACTAGAGTAATCTTCAAGTTGATATTGTACCCATAGAAGTAGTGAACAACAACTAGCAGCTGACACATATTCTGCTTCAGTAGTTGATAAAGCAATTTAGTTTTGCTTTTTGCTGGTCCAGGATATAAGGCATGGTTCGATGAAGTGACATCCACCATTTGTACTTTTTCTTTCAATTCTGTCACTAGCATAGTCTGCATCACAGTATCCTGCTAACCTGAAATCTTTGTTTTTCTCATAGAACAAACTTAGGTTAGAGGTACCAACTAGATATCTAAAGATCCTTTTAACAGCTTTTAAGTGTGATTCTTTAGGATCAGACTGAAATCTAGCACATAGACAGACACTATGCATCATATCTATTTACTAGTAGTTAAATAGAGAAGTGGGCCAATCATACCTTTGTAAACAGTCTGGTCTATGGGTTTACCTAATTTGTCCTTTGTCATGGCAACAAACGGATGCATAGGTGTACTTATAGGCTTTGATTCATTCATCTTATATTTTTTGAATAATTCTTTGGTATACTTTTGTTGATGAATGTATATGCCTTTTTTCTCTTGTTTAACTTGCAGACTAAGAAAGAACCTTAACTCACCCATCATGCTCATTTCAAACTCGCTTTGCATCAAGTTAAAGAAATCCTTGTACAAAGATTCATTAGTGGCTCCAAAAATTATATCATCTACATATATTTGAACTATAATGAAATTTTTGTTAGATTCTTTTCTAAAAAGAGTTATGTCAACTTTACCTCTCATAAAACCTTTAGTAATTAAGAAACTACTTAGTCTGTCATACCAAGCACTGAGGAGCTTGTTTAAGACCATATAGGCCCTATTTAAGTTTAAGCACGTGGTTTGTAAGGATTGGATCTTCAAAACTGGGAGTTTGTCTAACATAGACTTCTTCCTCAATAAATCCATTTAAAAAGGCACTTTTAACATCCATTTGAAAAAGCTTAATGTTTTTATGAGCAACAAAGGCAAGCATAATTCTAACTAGCTTTTAATCTAGCTACAGGAGCAAAAGTTTTCTGTAAAGTCAATACCTTCTTGTTAATTGTATCCTTGTGCTACTAACCTTGCTTTGTTTCTTATTACCTTTCCATTTTCAGTCAAGTTTGTTGCGAAATACCCATCTTGTTCTAATGATGCTTTTATGTTCTAGCTTAGGAACAAGAGTCCATACGTCATTTCTTGTAAATTGATGTAGTTATTCTTCTATGGCTATAATCTAGTCATCGTCTATGAGTGCTTCTTCTATAGTTTTTAGCTCAATTTCTGAGACTAGAGCACAAGATGCTTGATTTCTGAATGATGACCTTGTCTCTGTTTGTTCTCCAATGATCTAATATTGTGGATGGTATGTAACAAACTTCCAATCTTTGTGAGTTTGTTTGGTCTAATCATTAGTCTATCATTGTTGTGGAGTATCTTCTGATTGCTTGGCTTCGCTTGTCCTCATGAGATCAGATCCTATCTACAAATCTACAAGATCATTTTCAAGATCTGATAGTCTCTATCAGGGGTTAGTGTATTATTGAATTTAACATAAATAGATTCTTCAACAACAGAAGTTCTAGAGTTAAACACTCTATATGCTTTTGATTATCAAAATAACCTAGAAAAATACTTGTATCAACCTTAGAGTCAAATTTTCCTAGTTGATCTCTAGTGTTGAGAATATAACACTCACATCTAAAAGGATGAAAGTATGAGATGTTGGGTCTTCTACCTTTCCACAGTTCATAAGGAGTCTTATTTATTAATGGTCTGATTAATATTTAGTTTTGAACATAACATGCTATATTTATAGCTTCTGCCCAAAAGTACTTAGGAATTGAATTTTCACAATGCATGGTTCTAGCCATCTCTTGAAGAGTTCTGTTTTTCCTTTAACTTTCCCATTTTGTTGAGGTGTTCTCGGTGAAGAGAAGTTGTGGACAGTTCCATTTTTTTTTGCTAAAGATCTTGAACTCAGCATTATCAAATTCAATTCCATTGTCACTTCTGATCGCAGTTATACAAAAACATTTTTCATGTTGAACACGCTTATAGAATATCTCAAACACATTGAAAGACTCATGTTTGTAAGTTAGGAAGTAAACCCATGTATATCTAGAATAATCATCTATAATAACAAATCCATACTTTTTGCCGCTAAGACTAAGAGTTTTTGTGAGACCAAACAAATCCATATGTAACAGTTCCAAAGGTTTAGAAGTGGAAACAACATTTTTAGATTTAAAAGAGGTTTTAATTTATTTCCTTTTCTAACATGCTTCACAAAGAAGATGAATTTTCCAAGAAATCTCAGGCAACCTTTTTACTAAACCTTTTTTATATAACTTTGAAATATGTTTCAAATTGATGTACCCAAGCTTTTTATGCCAAAGCCATCTTTCATCTTCTTTGGTCATCAAACAAGTGACATTTTGTTTGTTTAGATCCTCAAGCTCAATCTTATAAAGATTGTTATGCCTCTTAGTAGTACAAAGAACAGATTCATCATTTCATCTAACTATGCAAGATTCCTTGTTAAAGGAGACGATGAACCCACTATCACAAAATTGACTTATGCTAAGTAGGTTGTACTTTAGACCTTTAACACATAGCACATTATCTATAGTAGGAAAAGGTGGCTTACCCACTTTACCTATACCAATTATTTTTCCTTTTTCATTTCATCCAAAAGAAACAATTCCTTCATATGGTTGGAGGTCTAGGAACATAGATGTTGAATAAAAGGACTGGATCCAAGAGGGGGGGGGGTGATTGGATCTTTAAGAATTTTCAAGAATCCTCAAAACTTTTTCAAATATGAATAACTAGATTTTCACAAAGCTTTGAATCAATTTGATTTGGTTATATGAATGATGTAGAATTGGAACAATTATCTTGATTTTACTATGCAAAGAGCCTCATGAATTTATATGCAATCAATTAAAGAGATCAAGATTCAATATACTAGCAAGAGGGTAGAGGAAAGAAAAGAACACACAAGATTTATACTAGTTTGATCACCACCACTATGATCTACATCTAATTTCCAATCAAACTGATTGGGATTATCATTATGCAATTCAATTGTTTACAAACACACTGCACAAACAAGAGAATTACAAACAAACACAACCCAAAACCAAGATTCTTGAAAACCTATCAAGAAATCTTGAACAACTTCTTGTGGAACACTACCACAAGAGAGACTTGAGAAAACCTATCTCAAGAACGAAAATTATACAAAAAGAAAAGGTTAGATATCACCTTAATTTGTGATGGATGAAAAACAATGAAGCACAAATCAAATTCTACCCAAAAGATGACTTTTCTTTATCTCTAATGTTGATCCATGGTGAGCTCTTGTTTTGATGTAAAACTTGTAGTGGTGATGAAGAATAATATGTTTTCTCTCTAGAAAAGCTCTCACACAAGTTTAGAGAATTGAAGTTATATGAAAAGATCCATCAAGGTTGGCATTTTATAGAGAGTTCATTGGAATAACTAGTTATTTGGTCTTATAATCAATTATTTCATTTTTAGAAAATCTGGAAATAAGACTTTGAATAGAAATAACTAGTTATTTTGCTTTGTAACTAGTTATTTGCGCATTGTTTTATTTCATATCAGCTAGAATAACTAGTTACATAACTTTGTAACTAGTTATTTTCGTATAAGACAAAACAGCTTTATAAAATATATAACTGGTTACAGAATTATGTAACTAGTTACAGCAAATATAACTAATTTCATAATCTTGTAACTAGTTAAAACAGAATATGTGTAACTGATTACATAACACCGTAACTAATTAAGTTAGATTGTTTCTACATATTTTTGTGCGTTTTCAATGGATTTAATCGATTGCATAGCTAATTTATCTGATTAAATGGTTCTTAAAGGTAAGATTGAATTCTTCTAAAGTTTTAATATGTAGCTATGACTTCTTATCAATTTAAAACCATGTTTTATCCAATTATTTCTTCTTAAACTTAATTTTAGACTTATAAAAACATGTTATCACTTTGTTAATCCTTTAAGTCTTAAATTTTGAGCTCATCACCATCAAATCATCAAGGATAAAGATAAATCATGCAAGACACAACCACACACACACACATATATAAACACACATTACAACTTTGTACTCATCAAGAGGCTAAATATCAAAACTCTATCAATGTTTCTTAGGGGCAAGAATAAATCTTCTTCTTGCTTCTTCAATAAATCTTTCTCTCATCATGTGACGTGAGCATGTCCTAGGTACTAGAATGAATCCCTCCTTTTTCCTATTAAGGATATCTGCAATAGAAATGATTTGAGATTTTAGTACCCAAATACTCTTAGGTCCTTTTGTGTTAGTCCCAATGGTTTATTTGACCTTTGTTTTCTTTCATGTTGACACCTTTGAGATGTGTGTCTAGATTTTCCACAAAAGTTGCAAGAGGTTAAATAAGATTTAGAAGATAATGGTTTAGAATCCTTGTCTCTTTCAAAACTTATGCCATATTTGTCAGATGGAGATCTTCTGTGTTTCAAAATCAATTCTAGTTTTGAAGACTCATATACAAATTTAGCCAGATCTTGCTTTAGATTAATAACTTTCTTCTTTAGTCTATTGACCTCAAATAAAAGCAAAGTCTTTTCAGGATATGTGGCTTGACTTTTACGCATATTCTTCAGATCTTTCTTAAGTATTTCATTTTCTAACATAGCTTCTTTGTACTGTTCTTTTAATTTCTTATACTCAAGAGAGATCATATGAGAATTTGCAAGAAGAGCATCATAGGACATCTCTTCTTCTTCATTAGACTCAAATTCACTACTATCAGACAAATATGGATTAGTCTTAAGGATAGATTTTACCTCAGGTATTATTTCTTTTGTATTTTCCATGAGCCAAATGTTGGCTTTTTCTTCGTCTGAGCTGCTACTGTTGCTGTCCAGATCTTTCCAAGTTGTAAAAAGGTTCTTTTTCTTGTTCCTTTTCTTTGTGTTTCACCCCTTTTTTAACTTGGGACGCTCAGCCTTCATATGTCAGGTTTCTTGCACTCGAAGCAAATAATTTCATTACTTTCTATTTGGAGAATTGTTTGAAATCTCCCAAACATCTCATCAATGGTTTCCGTTTCCTTCATGGTGAACATTTCATAATGTCTTTAAAGAGTTGCTGCTCTTCTTAGACAAACATCTTCAGTTTCTTCATGTGTTATGCGAATAGCATCCCACATCTCCTTTATTGATTTATAGCTGCAAAATTTGTTATATTCAATTTTAGATAAAGCACAAGTTATAATATATCTAGCTTTTGCATTCTGTTGGAGCATGTTGAAGTCGTCTTGGTTGTATTCGCTTTCAGGCTTTGTCACAATGAGATCTCCATGTGTGATGATTCTCTAGATGCTGTAATGAGTGGATTTGATGTACATCTCCATTCTATCTCTTTAGTAGGCATAATCTTCTCCATTGAAGGTTGAAGGCCTTGACAAGGAGGCTCCTTCAAGGATGAATTGTTCTTCAAGGTTTGCCATAAGAATCTTTTCCTCTATCACTTGTTAAGGTGCTCAACCCTTAGAGGTTGAGCTCTGATACCAAATTGTAAACCACAGGAACAACACAAGAAGGAGGGGTTGAATTGTGTTGTTTAAAACATTTTGTAAAACCTTTTTCAAAGGGATGTTTCGTCTGAAGGATAAAAGATAAATATTTTTAAGAGAGATTTGAGAAAACAAAAAAAAGTTGTAAACAATAGAAACATAGAGTTTTATACTAGTTTGTCTCACCCTAGAGACTACGTTCAATTCTTGGTATACTACCAAGTCCCACTATAACTTAAACAAAGTTACAAATATTCTTTTATCCAAGCTTCTCAGGCTCATCCCAAGTAGTCTTTCACTTACCTCTCCAAGCAAATACCTAAGTATTCTTTAATACAAAGCCTCTTCAAGCTTCCACCAGTTTCACAGAGAAATGGTTAAGGGTAAACGGTCACACTAAAACAGCGTCTTATCAGATGGATATACAATGGGGCTCAGGAAATTGTTACACGAAGAATTTGTTCAAGATTACAGATTGAGAGAAAGAAGAATTTTCTAAGAGTTCTGTCAGTTTGAAAATGATCATCTCTTCTATTTATAGAGTTCTCCCAAAGTGTTCATTGTGAGAGCTTTCACAGACATCCTTCGTTAGGTGTTGTAAAAAGAAGAAAAATAGTTGTTGGAGCATTAAATGGCGCATTTAATGCTTCTCACCAACAGGTCACTCTGATAAGATAAAGCAATCTGCTTATCTAGCCTTTCTCGTACTCAATCTTGTTGCAGTGGACATATTTTACTTTCCACACTTACATCTGTACAAAAATTCCTTCTTTTTAGCATAAAGCTAAACCTTTTCAAAGATAGGTATGTAAACGTCTTCTTTTTTAAGAAGGTACACAATTTCCAAAACTCAAAAGGTTCTCGTGTAACAGAGCTTTTGAATAAACAAATTATTCAACATATATATATATATATATATGGTCTAAAAGGGTTAGTTGATATAACATCTTTTGATTTATAAAAAAACACACGAGTAGACGATAGTGAAATCATGCAGTAAAAGCGTGGGATCATACGATTAAGCATAAGACTGTTTGTTATTATCAAAACGACGTGAGGGTCATAAATTCATCCTTTGTCTTAACACTAATTAAGTATCAAACTATTATAATCAATATTTATTTCAATATCTTAGGTATCTGCATCGCCTTTGTACTAATAAAGGGAATGCAAATATATATGGATTCATTGACCTTCTCTCCATTTAAAGTGTTGGGAAAAAGGAACGAGAGATTCAGATCTACTTGATCAGTAGGCTACATGAAGGCAAAAAAAAAAAATTGTTACTTGGCACCTTACTTGAATTCGTAAGTACAAGTTTACACGTCATTTCAAATTATGTGTGAGTTGTCACTAATTGTTCTCCAATGCGGGGCCTATTGGCAATTGCTAATTATTTGTCTTAGGCAGAGTGTTGTGGTGTTATTATGTTTGTTGCATAAGAAGTTGGTGAACGTGCCCATCAAGAGCATAATTGATTCGTAAGCTTTTATTTTATTTCTAATACATTTGTGATATTGTGTTCCTCAATGCATTTTAAGTCATTATCTTTTTTTATCATAGAGCTGTGGACGGATATCAAAGATTGGAGGGTTGGGCATTGTTACCTAGAAGGAAGCCTACATGGATTTTGCCTTGTGTAAGTACTTTAGAACTCGACATTCAATTACATTTTATAATAGTTATTATAATATGTATTCGTTATATTCAAATTCAATATTCATTTGTAATGTCAAAGACAAGATGGGAGCTATGAGTGTGAATATTACATCTTAAGACATATGCTCTCAATTGTCTTTATGGATATTTTTAAATCATGAAAGGAGGTAATTATACAATTTTGAAGAAGTTAAGTTAATTAAGTTTTGTTTAGGTTGATGAGCTAATGTTTTATCCCATGTTATTTGAATTTGTAGATATTTAATAATCTGAATCCATTCCCTAATGAGGATATTCAAGACATCTGGCATTGTTGGCAAAATTTTTCCTTCAAATAACCAATTTGTAATTTTCTATATTAGTTTGGGATGTTTATAGGATTTTTATAGAATATATGTTTATAGGATGTTTGCAATTGTTTTATATTAGTATATATGTTTAGAAAACGCATTAGTTATCTATGACTACTTATGGTCAACTTGTTTTTGAACATTCTCTGCCTGGTGTGTTTGTTTTTCAATTTACAGGGTGGAAAAGACAAAAAACAAATAGTATATTAAAAAAAACTTACTTTCTACATTGATTGTGACTTTAACCAATGTAAAATGTGAACTTTTTACATCAGTTATGACATTAATCGATGTAAAAAGTGACACTTTCTACATCGATTAAAGGCATGAACTAACATAGAAAGTGAACTTTTTACATCGGTTATAATTATAATCGATGTAAAAGTTTTTTTAACCTTGGTTCATTACCTGATGTAGAAAGCCCCACATTCTATAACCCCTAGATCTATAACGGACTTACAACCGATCTAAACGACCATTTTTAACTGATGTAAAATGTCCCAACTGTAGTTGTGATTTTCAAAAGAAACTTTTAAAAACATACTCTCAAATTATGACCCTTGCAACGTTAATCAGAATAACAAGAGAAATCGAGAAAGTAGAGACGTTCAATAAGATGCTAAATTTTGAAAACCCAATTACATTTGGATCCTTAATTTGAAAGAAACCCGGATCGATAGGTTGCCTTTGATTCTTGCTATATAAACCTTGTTTTGGTCAACAATATGATTCTAAACTTTATTAATCAATTTATAAACAAGATTGATTTTAGAAATCAACCTGAAAATTTTGGTAGATTTCCTCTTTTGATTGCTTTAAATGAGTTTTATCAACACCCCCTATTATTTATAAATAAAGTTAATTACTTTGCTAAGAAGAACAACCACATGGTTTCTGTCAAAAAAAAAAAAGAAAAGCCAACCACATGGTTCGAAACTTATATATTGTAATAGACGAAAAATATTCATTTATACTGAAATAATGAAACAAAACCTGTTGTGCTTGCACTAAATAGTCGGCTTCAAGTTTGTAACGTTCAAAACCAAATAAAGTGCGTTTTCGAAAGCAAGAAAGCGTAGATTCAAAGAAGCAAGCACAAAATCCATGTAGCCTACTATGAACTAAAGGTTAAATATGATTATGATAGAATTAGCTTTAGTCTCTATAAATATTTTTTCTCAAATAAAGTCTTTTAAGTATTAAAAATCTCTAATTATATTTTTATGCTAAATTTTGTTTAACTTTTCTGTTAAATGATAGTTACATCAATATCATAGTCACCATTAATTTGTTGATGTGATCGTCCCTGTCAACTGTTATGTCTAGATCAAATTAGTAATATATTTTTTAAATAAAATTATTACATGTTTAATCATAAATCACAGTTTTTTTTAATCCTAAAACAAAATCAATGACATGGTTTTTTATTAAAAATTATTATTGGATATTTCTGATAATAAATACTTTATTTAGAAACTAATGTGACCATTATTTAACAGAAAAATTAAATAAAATTTAACACAGAGATGTAATTAAAATATCTTTAATATTTAAAGAATTTTATTCAATTTTTTTTTGAAGGTTAAAACTAATTCTATTATATTTTTAATAAATAAAAATATATTTAACCTATGAATTAATCATGGCGATCTGCTGCCTGAGCCACTAATCAAAGTGGACCAAACCCAAAACAGTTTGTGGGTCCAAAAATTTAATGTCACCCCTTCTGAGATTAACCCTTTCTTAGTTCATCTCACCCATCTTCTCTCTCCTATAGTTCTTTACACCTGTCGAGTAAATATAGGGTATCCTTTTTCTTTCTTCATATTAATTAATTATACTTTTATTTAGACATTACTACTTGCTTGCTAGTACTGCTGATCACTGATCTTACTTCTTTTGCTCTATCATTCAGGCTGTGAAGCAGAGTGGTTGGACCTATAGAAATAGCTGTTGAAGCAGCAGGCAAGGCAGCTACAACATTTGTTTTTTTGTCGCAACATGTACGTGTTCTGTTAAAGAAAGTGTTTGATTATAGGAGAGTATACGAGATATGAGCAATACCACTAATGCTCTCTTAAATATTTTTTTAACACTCTTTTTATTATTAATTAAAAAAAATTAAATATATTTTTAGTCCTTCAAAAATTAACTCATTTTAGTTTTAGTCTTTACATTTTTTTTCTTAAATAAAGTTATTCAAATATTAAAAATATTCTAATTAGATCTCTGTACTAAACAGTTTAACTTTTTTATTAAAAGATGGTCATATTAACATCACAGTCACCATTAATTTGCTGATGTGATTGTCTATATCAACTGTTATGTCTATGTCAAATTAGTAATATACTTTTTGAATAAAATTATTACATGTTTAACTTTAAACCACATATTTTTGTTAAGTCTAAAGCAAAAGTAATTACATGATTTTTTATTAAAAATTATTACTATACACTTCAGGTACTAAAATGCTTTATTTGAAAGCTAATATGACTATCATTTAATAGAAAAGTTAATCAGAGTTTAGTACATGGATCTAATTATAGTATTTTTAATATTTGATAGACTTTATTTAAGGAAACTTTTTTCTGAGGACTAAAACCAAAACAGGTCAATTTTTGGAGGACTAAAAACATATTTAGTCCTAATTAAAATTTATTAAAAATCACAAATTTTAGTAAATCTTACCTCTAAATAAGAAAAGAGACTCATTAAATAAGAAGTTATACCTATTAAAATTTGTAATTTTTAATAAATTTTAACCAATAGTAAAAAAAGTGTTAAAAAGAGAGTATTGCTAACATTTCTCTTTGAGGTATATAATTTAAACTGTTTTAAGCATTGGATCAAACAACAAGGAAAATGATACAGGTATACTCCATTTTTAAAAAGTACGAGTGGAAAAAAGGATGATAGAAAAAAATAAAGAAAATTGAAAAAAAATAATAGATATAATAAACAATGTGGTTAAAAATAAAGAAAAAAACATGAGATAGAAAAGAAAATAGTAGTACGATGATAATAACTCAATATTCAAATGGTAAAAAAATAGTTACAATACCCCTAACTAGTACCAAATAAAAAATAACAAACTAAATAAATAAAACACAATGCATCGTTGCACCGCTAGTACCAAATGAAAAATTAAAAAAAATAAAACACAAATCATAATTAGTAGAATAAAAAGTTTAATTTTTATACACTATTAATATTTTAGTCTTTGTATTGTATAAGAAAAATATTTATTTTTATATAATTAAAATTTATAATAGATAAATATTTTTAAATATATAAAGCATATTATAAATAAAATTTATAATAAATAAATATCTGTAAATATATATATTATATTTTATATTTATAATAAATAGTTTAAATTATAATATAAAGCTATTTTTAATTATTTGTAATTTAAAAAAAATATGAAAAATAAATTTAAAGATCAAGATAAAAGATGATAGATTAAAATAGAAAATAGTTAAAAAATTAAATATATAAATAAAGATAAAAAAATAGTTTGATAGGTTGAGAGAGAGATTCTTTTATAATTATAAGAATACCGTGTAAAATATACATCCAAATAAAAAAGAAAAATATTAAAATATCTAATTAAAAAAATGAAAACAACATTCTGTATACTAATTTATAACGATACTAGACTTCGTACCCATGCGATGCTCAGGTATAAATATCTCTTATTTTTGTAATATTTTAAAAAATTTAATTTTATAAAAATATTTTATTTTTCTAATAACAATTTTTATTATGTGTGATTTTTTTATTATGTTTATTTTAATTTTTATAATATTGTTTTTTTACTATTTTAGATTTTAGACTATTACAATATTATTGTTGTAGTAATATTTTTTTTATTTTTTTTTAAGATTATAGTCTTAATTTACTATTATTTTTAATTTATTATATGTTATTAGTATTGTTTATATTCATTATATTAAATGTTAATATATATATATATATATATATATATATATTATAAATATTAATCAACATTTTTATTGTTATTTTTAATATCTTTATGATATTTTAAATATTTATTATCATATTATTTTACTTTATTAAGACATAATTATTCTTCTATTCTCTATAATTTAAATATTAAGATTATTTTAATCTTAATTTAAATTTAATTTTTGAAAATTTAATTTTAAACATTATATAGTAAAGTTTATATATTTGGATTGAAATAATTTATTTTTAAATTTTTTTGGAAATTTAAAAATCCTTATATATTTAAGTAATAATATTTTCATTTTTATAATATTATTTTATTATTTTTAATATTATAATAACAGTTTTTTATTTGTGCAATATTTTATTATATATATATATATATAATTTTTATATTATAAATATTAATCACTTTTTTGTTATTATTTTAAATATGTTTATTATATTTTAAATATTTATGATAATATGATTTTAGTATTATTAAGAGATAATTATTTTCTATTTTAGATAATTTAAAGTTTAAAATTGTTTTAATTTTAGTTAATTTATTATTATGTGTGATTTTTGTATTAGTTTAGTTCCTTTTAATAATTATATTTTGAAAATATCATTATAATTTATTATGACCATTAATTATGTATATTTTAAATAGTTTTATTATTAATTTTAGGATTTTTAAAATCAACATTTTTATTATTTGTTAAATATTTTTATTATATTTAAAATTTTATTTTGTTATTATTAAGAGATAATTGCATTAATATTAAATATTATAATATTAAGATATAATTATTTTAATTATTCATTATAGTATTAATTTAATATTATATATAATATTTTATATATACAAAACTGAAATATATATATATATATATATATATATATATATATATATATATAGTTTGATGTGACATATTGTAGATAACCATGAAAATTTATTCGAGATATGAGATTAGAATTTTTATACACTGTCAAACAAAGTACAATTTTCCACACCAATGACTCTCTGCAGTCTGTATATTCGCAAGCCGCCTCGTAAGGCACTTTCCTTGGCAGTAACATTACACACACTCAACACTAAAAAAAAAAAAAAAGAGGTTACTTATACTCATTTTCGCTTGTCCAGAGAGAGAAGAAAATGAGAGTAATTAACCTGTAGAGGGAGAGTGATAAAAGGAAGAAAGGGTACAGCTTTAGAGGGTGAAAGTGCGATCTTTTTAACACACCTCCCAGTTAGCAGGAAAAAAACATAGCTAGCTAGCTAGTGAGAGATAGACTTGTAATATACGCCATTAGAGTGTGAACCGAAGAAAAGAGAGCAGAGAGAGGCAGTGACCCAGTCGTGGGTGTGTGGTTAGTACTTAGCCAGAGCCTGCAAATCAGGGTCTTGTCTATTTGAAAATTGAAACCGAATCTCACTTCTTTCTCTGAGTTTCACACTGCCATAGTCGAATTCTTAAAATTTCCTTCAAAACTCACAATTCTTTTCACCCGACAAGAGCCTACACACACCATAAAATTGAAAAACCAAGTGTTTTTCTTCCTATCGTTGCGCACACTCACTTAGCCATATATAAAGATGTTGGACTACGAATGGGTGAACCCATCAACGATAATACTCGCCGGAAATGGAGGCGCCACCGGCACAGAACCCGACCAAACCCACCGGCAAATCTTCGACCACAACTACACCATGCTACCTGATCCCATTTTACATGGTTCTACACCAACCACCACTGGTTTCTCTCATCACCACCACTTCAACCCACTGCAACCGCACCAGCACCACCCCTTCTTCGATCCACGCGCCTTCCCAGGCGCGTCCACCACTTCCTTTTCACCACCACCTTCGATGCTCTCACTTAACCCATTCCCCCCCGTCACTGCCTCTCACTGTGGGCTTGGGCCTGGTCCTGGGCTTGGGCTTCTGCTCATGCCCAAGTCCGAGGATGGCACTTTGCCCTTCAACTTCGGGAGTTCTGGTCCTGGGCTTGGGCTCAACCTCGGAGGCCGCACTTACTTCCCCTCTTGCAACGACGACACTGTCAGCCGACTCTACCGTTCAAGCAAGACGGTGGAGTCGGTTTCGACGGTGTCGTCGAATTTGCCGCGTTGTCAGGCGGAAGGATGCAATGCGGACCTTTCCGACGCGAAGCACTACCACCGCCGCCACAAGGTGTGCGAGTTCCACTCCAAGGCCGCCACCGTCATTGCCGCCGGGTTGACTCAACGATTCTGCCAGCAGTGCAGCAGGTTGTGGTTGTTTTGGGGGAAATTTTACACAATGACGAATTTGCCACTGGGTGTTGTGCTTTGGAGCCAATCATTGGCTTCGGGGTGATCCCGAGGGTATTTTCGTCCGGTTAAGGAAATTTCCCTCCCGTTCTCCTTTTTTTTTTTCTTTTTGCTTTGCTTGTTTTGGTAGTGCAATTACACAAACCCTCACTTACTAGTCAGTCCTTAATGTACTTTCATAACATGATACTTATTTTTTATAAAATATAAAATATTTTAGTATATATTTCAACAAAACCCACATGGCCAATGTTTTCTACACAAAATAATTTTCCTTGTAGCTTGTTTAGATATTTCTTTAATAAAGCGAATCATTTTGATGTTTTCTCTAAGATTGTTTCATTTCAAAGCCGTTGAACGAAAATATCCTTTTTTTATTCAGTGTTGAATGAAAGTATCTTTTGTCACTCCAAAATTAATTATTTTCAGTATAAAACATTCATTCTATATTCTTTTTGATAATTTTTGTCTCATGAAAAAGCAATTATACCATCTAAATGGATTCCCTGTTGTAAAATTATTTCAGAATTAACATATTAAGATGCTTATAATTTTATTCATAATTCATCTTAAAGGCAAGTTATGAACGTAGTACATCAGTTTTTTAACAAAATCTCTTCTCAACTAATCTGAGGCAAGGACAACATCATGTCGCCGCTTTCCTAGAATGAGCTTGGAACCATGAGATCAGAAATACGAGATTGCCATTTGGAGCACTGTTATTTGCCCATGATTACACACCAGTACATTGGGAAATCCCGAGGGCAATTGCGTCCCTATATTTTAATATCTCCGATCCACTATCTTGTGTTTACGTGCTGCTTGTACTATCCTGTCTTGATGTTTTTTAAGTAGTAGCATTGAATTGGAAACTTCAATAAATGACATTCTCGATTTTTCTCTAAGTTATAGAACAATTGCAATTATGCGTTATCATTGTTGCTTCTAAGAAAAAGGAACTTATTAGTTTTTAATATATGTTGATTTAATTTAAATTTTTGCAGATTCCATCTTCTTTCAGAATTTGACAATGGAAAACGGAGCTGCAGGAAGAGACTGGCAGATCATAATCGTCGCAGAAGAAAAACTCAGCAGCCAGCTCAAGAAATTCTCAAATCTCAGCCTTCTTTGGATAATGTTGCAAGTACGGCCTCTTCTTTGTTCTTTCTCTTTTCTTTTACCGACACAATATCTTAAATTCACCTTAATCTTTTCAGAAGCACACACACAGACACACTTTTAATTGGCTAAAGCGATTATATAATAAAGATGATTATAGGAATCACATTACGTTGTAGATGTGCTTTTTGTAGACTAATGAAAAATCTCTCTTCCATCATTCTCTTTTCTTTTTCTATTTGCAATAATTTTACATTTTAGTACGTAAAATGTAGGCCTTTAAACTAAGTTAAATAATTTGCAGTATTGTCAGCTTGGTGATTAGACAATGTCATGTAGTAAACAAATTAATTAGTGATTATATATATGAATTTGGCAGGGTCCTCGCCTGAATCTGGAGCGCAATCTTCGTCGTCGCTGCAGGTGGCAGCGTCACCCCCAGATTATTTCCAGCAAAGACCAAACCGAAATAGAGGCTCTTCGTCAACATCAGGGTCATTGTTTTTATCAAGTGGTTAGTGCATGTGGGACCAATTTGCATGGCTAATAGTACCCATGCCATTAATTAATGGAGGAGAATCAACAATAATTTAATGAATTTCTACTTGTAACTTTCTCCCCAAATTTTTAGAAGCTTTAATAATCTTGAGTCACTGATTTGTGAAAATGATTTCCACTTAAGCTTTATGTCGATGATCTGTTCATTTTTCACCGCTGTGACTTTTCGTTCGTTAGGGTAAATGTCAGAAGGGAAAAACTATAAAAGAAAACTACTATTTGGATTTTCCCGGAAATAATGCGTTCAGGTATCAGAGAAAGTCGCGGTGGCTGAACTCAAGTGTTCAGGCTACTGGTATAGAGTACCTTCTTTTTAGGGCATTGACTTAATTTCCTTTGTCTGACCCTGGAATTTTCCTGAAAAATGCAGCCAATGTGTATATTATTTTAAATATTTCTTATTCTAAAATTAAAATATGAATTATTTTTAATTTTTAATAATATTTTATTCATTAATATCTTATTTAAATATTTAAATAACTTATAATCATATTTTAATTTCTTTAATAAGAATAATGTTATTCAATAAGTTATTTTATTATAATAATTTATCAAATTAATAATGTTTTTAAGAACTGCGCATTAAATAGTATGAGCCGAAGAGTATGAAATATAGCCAACATAATGTAACGTAAACAATGAGAGTTTCAATCTTACAAGTAGCTGGGAACATTTATTGGAATGCCAAACCGTCAACCTCCTCTATGGTGGCCAGTACTGTATATAGTAAATGTCTAAGCCATTATTATCAATAAATATCAACCTGCAGATGCCCTCTCTCTTTCCTAACGAGTTGGGTCTGCCAGGAAAGAGTCATATGTGGTTATATCCTATGTCAGACTTTTTTTTTTTCCATATGAAAAAAGAAGGCCCTAAAAAAATTAAGCGGAAGGCTTGTTACGAAATTTTCACTTGTTACTTCGCACTTAAGCACGAAAAATCTGCAGCAATTAAAGAGTGTTTTAGGGTGTTCATTAATGATTAAAAATATTTTAAAGTTTTTTAAGTTTCAAAAATTATAATTTTTTATTGGCTTAATTGTACATTTTGTCACTCATCTTTCATGATTTCGTGAATTTTGCCACAAAACTATTTTAATTACACATTTTGTCACCTAATTATTTTAGTTACATATTTTGCCATCAAATTTTTAAAATTTCGCGCATTTTGTCACCCCTTAGTTGACCACTGATGTGGCAATTTTGATGCCTGACATGGCAATCAACAGTTAACTTGCCACGTAAGCAGTCAACCTGTCACATCATTGTCAAAATTGCCACATCAACGGTCAACTAATGAGGTGACAAAATGTGTGAAATTTTAAAAATTAGATGGCAAAATGTGTAACTAAAATAATTAGGTGACAAAATGTGTAATTAAAATAGTTTAGTGATAAAATTCACAAAATCATGAAAGATGAGTGACAAAATGTGCAATTAACGCTTTTTTATTCTTTAATAAATGTCCGAAACAATCATAGTGGCAAGAATAATCTTTTTAATGTTCTATGAGCGTTATAAAATGAGAAATGTTATTTGTACCACAATGTGTACAGCAATACTTTTTGTGTCTATCTCTCTTCTACACATCACTTATTACATCTCATAATAATAGAGGGAGGTAGAAACAAAAAGTGTTATTTTACAAATTGTATAAATTATTGTATGTGTATCACATCTCTTATAAAATATGCAATGCATCTACATATCATTACTCATCCTAATTAGTCTCTTAGGTTGCAAAAGGCAACCCTGCCTTTCGTCTTTTGGACACTCCTTGATATCCCTTCCCGTCTCCTATGCATTTTGTCAACAATAATTTTAAAATAGTTCTAAATTCTCGTACTATATTTTTTTTACTAATTCTTTTATTTATTTTTAGATAAATATTAAATACATTTATATTTTTAAGACATTAAATGTATTTATTTTTTCATTTAATACTTTTTTTTATAAAGCAATAACGAAATTTGTAAGAGGATATATATAACATTAATTATAATTATATAACAATATCAATGAGAAGATGATCAAAGCTATTACAAATTTATATTTTTTGGGTGAATATCGGAAGATTTATTATTAGTAACAACTAATTTCTTTGTTTCTAATAAAGAAATACCAAATATCCTTCAGATAAAACTTAGATACAGTACCTTAGGTACTATTGGTACTGTTCTCCAATCGGAATTGGAGATTCATCTTAATAATATGCAAAATCCTTTAATATATGTTTTTATTATGTAGATTATCGAGGTGAATCTCTAATTCTGATTAGAGAATAACACTAATAGTACCTAAAGTACTATATCTAAGTTTTGTTCATATCTTTCATTGGTTTCCTCTTCCGTCAATTCTATTATTAGGTAGCTAGAAAATTTCCAGTAGGTTACAATATCAACAAAATATCACAGATTACAACATATCTTCAACGGAATAATTACAGAACTATTACTAAATTAGCCGCATAATTATTTATATATCTAGTAGGTTACAATTCTAATTAATTAATGATAGCCTATGATCAATGAAAACAAATGCTCAGCGAATTCGCAGAGAATATACGGGGCAAAATACATACACGGACTATGCAAAATGACGCGGGAAAGAAAAACAAGTTTCCGACAATTTGCCTATAGCATGCTAAATTTATATTTCTGAATTGATTTAATGATCCACATGCACTATTACTTTGACTCAAAAAAATAATCACATCACATTAATTCTTTTACCTTTCGTACCAAACAATATAATAGCTTCGTAAGTTCATGTCATCAGGCATTTCGACCTTTATTATGCTATGTGATTTTCTGTGTTTCTTGAAAGCTTTTCGTGCCGTGGCCTCCTTTCCATGCACCTTCCTAAAAAATATGGTTGGCCACACATTGCAATTTCACTGGATCTGTAATTTGCTTTTTCTTTAAGCACGTCATTTTGTAGCCATTAGCTGCTAATACCAACAAAGAGAACGTCGAAACGTCAAATGTGGCTATCACCTCTCTCACACGCTTTTGCTCGCTTCGTCCTTTGTGTTGTCAAAGAAAGTTTTAAAGCAATAATCAAACTCTATATCAGATTATTGATGGGTCACGTGACAAGGGTCTTCGTCTACGAAGCTTCGTACGATATTATGCACATGATCCTTTAATCTGATTCTGAACCACGAAACTCGAATGTTTATACTGTTCAAAGATTATGGAATTTATTGACACAATTTATTTTAACAATTTTTGTACTATATAAAAATATCATTTATTAAAGAAAAATATTAACAATTAGAGTTATCTTCATTGATATGAGTTTTTTTTAATAAAAATTAAATTGTTAATTTTAAACGTTTTTTGATCTAGACTATAATAATATAATGTATTATATTGACATTCGCCTTGCTGGTGTTATATATTAATAATACTCTATTTTATTAATTTTTTTAATAATATGATGTATGACAATATTAATGTAAACTCATAATGTCTATATTAACAATTTAATTTCCATTAGGTTAAAAATATATCAATGAAAGCTAATTCAACCATAAACCATTAGTATATGAGTGTCTCTTTTTGCATATCTTTGGTTGAAAATAACCAAAATGTTGTTAATAAGAAAATACAATAGAAAGGGAATCATGACTCAACACAACTGTAACACACATGTTTTTATTCATTCATGATTAACTTAATTGATATCAATTATGAGTGAAAATATAATTTAAAATATAAAATTTAATTAAATGAATTCTTTATGAACTTTTGTGTAATTTTTAGTGGTTAATTCAACTAAAAGACTATGGGCCTGTTTGGATGAGGTTTTTTAAAAGAACTTATAGAAAAAGAGCTTATGTAGAAGCTCTGTTATGAAAAGATCTTTTTAAATAAGTCAATATTGTGTTTGGATAATACATTCTAAAGTGCTTATTCAAAATGATAATTATTTGAGAAGCTGAAAATTTTAGCTTCACCATAAGCTCTACTAGGAGCTTTTACTTTTCCAAAAGCTAAAAAAAAAAATACATCCAAACACCACTTTTTACATAACAAAGTGCTTATTCCAAAAGATAAGCTTTCAAAAGATCTTTTAATATGTATCCAAACAGGTCCTATATTGTGAAACAGACACTACTACAAAAGTGACATATAACAGCATAAAATGAGATAAACAATGCTTGATGTTAAAAGCGTTGTTAGAAATGTGCAGAATGAAATAAACAAAGGTATACACAAGAAGAAGGTTGAATTGTTAAAATGGATTTAATATGAATTTTTAACTCAAAAATACTAATTAAATACATAGAAATTTGAAAAAAAATAATTAATTTTAATTTTTGGAAATTAATTTTAAATAGAAAATAATGTGTGTATCAAGTTTCATACTAAAATTCATTAATTTGATGTTAAGAGCTAATTTACCTAAGTTTAGGTAATTTTGTAAATTTCAATTGATTCGACTGCAAAGAAAATAAAACACTGAGATTAAGGGACACCTTAGCATGCCATGTCACAGCTCTAGCCTAGGTGATTCACCACTATAAATTGTGACTCACCATTCTAAATTGTTACACATGTCAACCTAATAAATTAAAAAGAAATTAAAAATAGATTTATGACATCATACTGATGATGTCATTATTAGGACACCTCACCCTTCTTCTTCTCTATAAATAGGGGTGTTCGCGGATTGGATTGGATCGATTTTGAAGAGAAAAACCATCCAATTCAATCACTTCGGTTTTGTTAATTCATCATCCAATCGATTTGGTTTAAAATTTAAATCTAATCCGATTCGATCCAATTTAAAACGGTTTGGATTGGATCGGTTTTGGTTTTAATCGTACTATTATTTTAAAAAAAAAGAATTAAATAAATAATATGATGTATAATAAATATATTAAAAAAATCTAAAATATTAAATATTTCATTAATGAGTCACTATATAACTAATACTAGTATAACTTTTTAAATATATATTATTAAAAATAAATTTACACAACTTGATGATTATGTTTATGTATCTTTACTTAAATAGTTCCTAAAAAACTATTTTTAAATAAATATATTTTCTATAAACAAGTATAATTTATGTGATAATTTTACAAATATATAAGAAATAAAAACATAAACATGAGTGATATTATAAAATTATAAGTGAAAATACATATGCATGTATAAGTTCGATTTGGATTGAATTGGATCGGTTTTCAAAATTAAATCTAAAATCCGATCCAATCCAATAAAATTTTTGATTTTTTCAATTTTTTTTTTCGATTTTCGGTTTATTCGATTTTCGGTTTTTTGGATCGGTTTTTTCGGTTTTCATTGGATTAGATCGGTTTATGAACACCCCTATCTATAAATAAGCCATCCTTGGGACTTTTTTTTTTCATCCTCCTCTTCACCAAGAGCTATCTAAATGCTCTTTCTCTCCCTCCCTTCACCATAAAATTTCTTTTTACTTCCATTTTCATACTAAAGCCACATTACTATCTTCTCAAAGCTTCATCAAAAGGAAACCTTGAATCTACCTTTTATCCTCTTCTTGTGATCTACTTCCATTGAGGTAATGAGTTTGTTCTAAATTATAATTAATTTACATGTTGAACGAAAGATTTTTCCTTAAACCTTTTATGCATAAATTTACCTATGGCTCTCTTTATATTATTGTAAACTTTGATGTTAAGTTTTGATTTTTACTAAGTTGTTATGTGGCTAAAATTTTGATGCTTAATATGTAATTACTAAATTGTTATGCTGCTAAAATTTAGATAATCAAAATATAAATACTAAGTTGTTATGCTGCTAAAATTTTGGTAAAAATTTTAATGATGCTAATAAACTAGAAAAGTTTAGTAAGAAGAGTAGAAGAAAATTTAGCAAAGAGTATCCTTACTATTTAGGCTTACAATTATTATTTTTAGTGGTAGGAAGATGATAAAATTTTAAATCACTAATTTAGGTGATGATATAAAGCCCAAATTTAATTAAGAAGTTTTTTATATATAATAGGCTCACGGCCCAATTAAAAATAAATTACTAAATTTTACAATTTTTATTTAGTAAATTGTATGCTAAAAAAATTAAAATCTAGACTATGATCATTTAGAAATAATTTAAACTTAAGTTACTAAATTTTTAAATTAGAACATAAAATTTATACCTTTAACCTTATTGAAATAATGATTAAAAATAGAAAGTCTAAGGATCTAATTAGATATTTAATTTCTATAATTACAATTATGTTTTTTTAAATATATGAATTATGAATTGTTTAATTACTATTTGGCATTTATTTACAAGTATGTAAATTAATCATATCTATAAATGAATTAGTCTTTACAATATGAGGCAGATATGTTAGAAAAGAATGTATTGGGGCTCAAATAAAATGAGACTAGGAAAAATCTCTATTTGAGAAGCAAGACATTGATAAGTTAGTGAGTAATATAATGCATGGGACATGCAAAGGCGTGACACCCTGCTAGGGAAGCCACAGTTTGGTACAATGCAGGATGTGTGTACCTAGAGGGTCTTAAGGCTATGGTATCATGTAATGAAGTCCCAATGGCCAGGATGGCAACCTTGAGCCAAGATCTTTGCAAAGAACAAGCTTGATAACCCTGACAACTACTAAGTCATCACAAGGATTGATGTGAGAGTATACCTCTATATGGACTAGTGAATGTCTTGAGCTATTGCTCCACAATGGTGATGAGGATTGTACTATGCATGTGATGAAAAGAGGTATATGTACTCCTAGTCACTTCCTAGTTCTATTAAGAACTATTACTCACAAATGGGAAATATGGATCCATACCGAGTCAAGAATAGTCTAGTACAACTTAGATTAAACCTTAGGTTCCTTTCATTGTCAACTATGTTTTATTTGTATTTTATGGTAGAACTCCTGTCATACATGTGAAAGTGATTTTAGAATAAATCACCTTTCTCCTCTATCTTTTTCTCTATGTATGTTGTTTATGGGTTAATACGCGAAGATGACAGTAATGCCTAATGATTACACCCTGATGCTGCACCAGATGATTCAGAGACTACTCCGACAGATGAAGATTAGGAATTCTATTTCCTTTTACATGGGATAGGATAGGATACATATACACTGCTCTGATGTAGGACCCTTTTTACTATATTTAGAGAGGTAGGTAGTGTTTGGATTTTCCTTTATTCCGTCAGCTTTCTATGTATTTACTTAAGTTCTAGAATGATGTACGTTATTAACACGTATATGATAAGAATTTTTTTTTTAATCTTTTAGTTCCATTTTCAAATTCCGTTTTACTTATAGATTTTCTATTTTAAAAAGTTTGAAAAGACAATTGAGTATAAAGCAAAACAAAAAAAATTTACTCGCATTTTCATTAAATTAAAATCAACAACTAATTAATTAAGTAAATAAGTGCGAGATATGTCAAATGTGAATGGGTGTCATATTTAGTGGTATCAGAGCAGTTCTTTCTTGTCAAATCCTGGGGTATGACCTTGACCTTCTTTGTGTTATGTGTTCTTTCATTTACTGTTGACAAACAGGAATATAAGATGACTTGTTTGTTCTTATATCCTCTCTGGAGAAGCAAAATATAAGATAAGTTTAGATTATGTAGTACTAAGTGAAGATAAAAGCAAACATCTAGAGTAACTCGCAATAGAAGAATTATGAAGAATGGACTAGGCACTTAATAGAAGACTTTGTTCAGAGTAAACCTAGTGTTAGTTGTTGAGTTTGGCAGAAGTGATTAGTGTATATCTAGGTAAGTTCTGGCTAGGAAAGACTTGGTACTTAAGAGTACCCATTGTGACCCACCTCCTTTTCCTGGGAATCTATTTGGTGCACTATTTCATAAATTGCTTTTACTCACCTGACCTATGGTTTTATTTGTAACGGCCCACTGCTGCTACATAGCAACTTTTCTATCTTATCTCTTGGAAGGCTTATATAATTAGAAATATATATGTACATCAAGGAAATCAAAAGAAAATACATACACCAACATTATTAAAATATTTATATCAACAGATATAAGGTACAAAACACTCTTCCTATAGCTGGTCACTTTATACATCATTTTAAAAGAAATAAACAACAATAAGGAATATCAATTCCTTTAAAGAAAAGAACAAAAATATAATTCTCCATGCTTATTCAATCTCGCCACTGGCTGAAACGAAGCTTCATCACCAACTAAGTGAAGCTAAACCTGCCAAAAACTCAACATCTGCTCCTATGCCAAAGACGTGATCATCACAGGCACGAATCACATGTGCAAACAACGCAAGGATAAGCTTACTTAAAATAATAATGATAACACTAGTACAACCATTACAACAACAACCTTTAACACAATAACAACAACGATATTAACAACACCTCTATCACCACCATCACCAATCATAGCAATTACAAATAGGCATAATAATCAAGTAACAATAACAGTACTACCCCTGCTACCAACACATAACACAACCATAATAACAATTACCAAGTAATCATAGCAATAACGACAAAACTACCATTATTACCACCAACAACAACCACATCGGGTAACAATAATAATTTCATCAACGTACAAATTTGGAACCCCATTTCATTAGAGAATGAGTTTACATACATACAGCACAACACATTATGCCTTCAACCCCAAAATGTCAATGTATGAGTGACACGACTCGTGAGAGATTTTCTACATTCCAAGCGATCAGTTAGGTCTTATCCCTTACCATGGCCATCTAGCATCATTCAGGGATTGCCAAAACTTTGCTCTATTGGATAAGCTTATGATTGTCAGGATAAGTGTATGTGGGTGGTGGTATACCACGACACAAGGCCTACACTGCCTTGGCCCCACTACAGAATTACCCATCCATTCATCCCCTAGGCCCAGCTTTAAGACCACACTTCTTATCCAGGCACTAGGTTGGAGGCCTATTTGAGTACCAACTCTAGTCACCATCCACCTTACATGCCTACCCACACATGGCTTGAGGCCTTCACAACCTCAGCCAACAACATATGCATGCCAATGCATATATCACCACAATAATCAACTCTACAAAACAATCATCATATCATATATATATATGTAGCAACATATCAATACAACCATTAACTCAACCACAATAGTCATCATATCACATATATGTATCAACATATCAACACAACCATTAACTCAACCACAAAAGTCATCATATCATATATATGTATCAACATAACACCATGTGGCCTACTCAACACCACTTGTGGTCCAACAGTCACCATCAACCCTATGCACGCCCAATTCGGCCTCTTGCATGGTCAACAGGTAAGGCCCTATCCAAGCAGCCCACCTCATGAGAAACCTCATACAACAATATCATACACATCAAGTGCAGGTCCTATCTAAGCAACCTTCCACTTCACAACCAATCCAACAATCAACTATAATTTGAAAACCTTCTTTGAAAACCATTTGGAAGATTGGCAAATCTTGAAATTTACAAAAACCTTTGAAACAATTCACTTCTTTAATTTAAATAAAATCATATCCCAACTGGACAACTCTCCATCATTCTCAAATAGAGCTTTTGAAAACGTATAATACCCTTTTTATATGTGTATATACAAAATACTTCACGTTTTGAAATGAAAACTTTAAAATCTTAAATAGTACATTCAGTTCTGAAATAACAGATTATGTACTGTAGTAACAGATTATGTACTGTAGTAAAAACGCATCAGAATTCATTTTTCAGCAGGGATAATCGATTATGGGTTTTCATAATCGATTCTGAACTAAAATTAGAAGAAATTTTTCTGAAACCCAGATAATCGATTATCAAAGTTCATAATTGATTATTCCCGAAACAAAATCATAAAAACAACTTTTGAAACTCTAGATAATCGATTATGTGATCCCTATAATCGATTATCAGCGACGATTTTTTGAAAAAACGTGATTTTCTACAGAAAAACTCAAGCTTTTCAACCAAATAACATAGATTTTCGAATCAATGGTGTTCCAACAACATCAATCCACCTCAACCAAGTTAATATACATCAAATCATACAATCAATCCAACATTTCATCACATAATCATCAATTTCTCATCCAAATCTCAACATTTTCTCCAAAAACCCATTTTCTCCCATAACCAATGAAAATGACAACATCCACAAAGATTCAACTGATTATAAGGCAAGAAATCAACATACCAACAGTTATTAACACAAAACAACCGATTTGTAAGCTCCCCTTACCTCTAAAAGTTCCTAAATCCAGATTTAGGTTCCTTGAAAATCTGATGTTCTTGAGCCAAAACTAGCTAGGATTGTTCCTTCTCTCACCACAATCACTAAGTCGGGCCTAGAATTCCTCTAACACACTTATCAACTTCAAATTTATAAAGAGAGATTGAGAGAGAAATGAAGAGAGAGAAAGTATAGAGAGAGGAAGAGAATGAGAGAATGAGGGGAAATCCCTCCCCTCCCCTTATATATATTCGACCTCCCTAAAGCTCTCACATGGACTTTTGGCCAACTGAGGCCCAAACCTCACTAAGCCACTTCCCGTATCTCAAAACTGGTTTAACTTAACTATTTTCTCTCAAAAGCCCAAAATCACTCTCAAACATATCCAAATTGGCTCAAGCACATATATCAAACTTCCTAAATTCAAACCTGAATTTCAAACAAACAACACACCACTGTCACCACATATGACATACCATACATAACAACAATTCATTTATTCCTTTTAATCACCTAGATTACATATCAAATTTTCACTTTTTAGTTATTAAAACACTTAATCATTCATTAGAAAGAAAACAGGGTGTTACATTATTCAAAGCAATGAACTAAACATTGGATTCCTTCTTCAGGCAATGGTTGGGAAACCATGACAGGACACTAACCAGTAAATACTCGAAAGGATGGCCACTATCCTAGAGAACATGAACTATGAATGAGACACTGAACTAGCATATATTGGAACCAAAGACGTTGAAGTGTCTAGACCCTTGAATTTTGAAGATAACAAACTTATTAAACTTTAAGTCTCTATTTTTAAATTAACGAGTTTTACAGCGTCCAAACTCATGGCGTCCAACGTGCTAATCTCATCGAACGTCCTAAGCGTATACATGATGACTGTCCAAGAGTAAAAGTCTCATTCGTGGACTATGTGTCTTAAGTATTAGACACTTATACTAGACGTGTCCAAACGAAAGCTTTTAAATGGCTAAGTTTTTTAATATTCGTCTAAGCTATATATCTTGCATACATATCTTGAGACTAATGCCTTACCTTTTTGAGATATATAATGTTCAAATATTTCAAGCATTAATGGTAGACAGAATCATTCTAGTGCAAAAGTGCAGCAAGGCAGAAAAAGCAAGTTAACTTTTCAAGCTGCCAAGACGAATAAAGAATGTTTAGAAAAGCAGACCTCCAGCACAGAGCTACTTTTTCCATTTTAGTGTAAGTTCAAAAGCTGTCCTTTTTGGTCTATTTGGAAGCTCGATACGTGCACCTCTTTCTTGAAGACTAAAGCTAAGTCATCTTCAACGGCTCTTTTTTGCTGAAGACTATATATTCATCAAGAAAGAAAAAGAAAAATGATGAACATGAAGAAACCAAGTGACACAACAAGAGAAAACATTCATATTGCTTTATTGCGTCCTCTGGACGATCTTTGTATTCTCTGAAACATTATTTTGTAATTGTGCTTAATCTTTTATATCCTCACTATGTGAGTTGAATCTATTTATAAATAATTGTTTTGTTATGAAAGTCTGGAGAGGCTTAGTGAGAAATAATACTTGGGTTAAGCAATCTGAGGGTGATTGCGTTGTATAGCTTGAAGAGGCTGTGAAGAATACTTGTAACCATGGTTGGTTAGTGGATACCTTCTGGGTGAAGGAACTGGACATAGCTCAAGGTTGAGTGAACTAGTATAAAAATCTTTGTGTGCCCAGTCCTCTCTATCCTTTAGCTCAAAAACGTTTTCAAACTTGGTTTTATATTAAAAAAGTTTTTAAATGCACAATTCAACCCTTTCTTCTTGTGCATCTCTTGCTATTTCAACATAATATCGAGGTCTTAAGGCATTCCACAAGAATAATCCACCAACATTCAAGGGTGGATTTGATCCTGACGGTGCTCAGAACTAGATTGCAAAAATTGAAAAGATTTTTACTATAATGGCGTGCAATGATGCACACAAGGTGACTTATGCCACCTTTATGTTATCTGAAGAAGCCAAGCATTAGTGGAGGTATGCTAGGCAACAAGAAGAAGCTAAAGAAAGGTTGATCACTTGGGATGTATTTCGTTAGTAGTTCTTGGGAAAATATTTTCCAAAAGACATAAGACGAGGAAAGAAGTAGAGTTCCTTAATCTGAAATAAGGCGACATGACTATTAGGGAGTACATTGCCAAATTTGACCAATGAAAAACCCTACCAGCATCCATTCCAACCTTCTAAAAAATTTTTTGGGCACAAGAATTTCGTTTCTACCACTCTTGGAATGAACAACCCTATTCAATGTTTTCAGTATGGAGGATCTTATCTGGTAAGGAACTGCACTGTTAGAATTATAAGCTGCTACAACTATGGAAAGCTTGGCCACTATAGCAACAATTGTAAAGAGCAAAAGAAGGAACGTAACAACAAAAAATGGAAACAGCAATAGAAAGGCTCAAGTTGGAAGACCCAAGACAACAGGCAGAGTTTTCATCATGAGCGGTACTAAAATCGTTCAATCTAATGACTTCATTCGAGGAGATGGACACTTTCAAAATGACGAAGCTGATAATGATTCTTAAGATAGGAAATCTTTATGATTAAAGATTCCATTCGGATGAATTTAGAAAGTAACTAGTGACTTGTACGTTGTTTTATTTTTCCAAGATGAAATCGTTCTTTTACTTTGTAGCTAGGATGTATATAGAACCTTGTTGTCCTTACCAAAACATTAATGTTTATTCTTCTTTATGTTGTAAAAGACCTTATTCCTTGAAATGACAATGCTAGTGTCTAAACTTATCTTGCTTGTGGCTTTCTATCTAGTTATTTCTTAATTGATAAATTCGTTTTCAATTAATTTGATTACCCCTTTTATGATTTTTTTTTAACTTTGAAAACCTTCTTGTATAATTTATCGATAAAGACCACTATTATTCAAACCTGATCATTTCCTCCAATGATTCTAGACTTATAAAACTTAATATGTCATTTTGACAAGTAATGATAACTTATAAATTATTTGGTATTCGACTAGTCATTCTATTATCAACATTAGCCAACTAGTTTCTCATATCATTCTAATTTATTGAGAATTGGTTATTTATCATTGATTAAAATCAATCCCTTATATATCAATGTTTCCTTGTTGATCACACTTGATAATTTAATCCTATCAGTCTAGTCATTCCTAAATATTATCATTCAATTTTGTTTTAAGACTTTTGAATATGTACTTGTTCCTTAACCCTCATAATTGATTTCTTCTTCATTAGAATTGTCTTAATAATAAACTTCAAACTAAATATTCTTCATTTTATGGTTGATTCTTTATCCATTAGTATTTCTTTAAAGGTTCATAATGCTTTTCCAACCATTTATCTTGACTTAAGGTGAGTTATTTTTCTTAGGTATTGTATTAATTCACTTTGTCATACCTCAACTTTTGAACCTTGATCTCTAGAAAATTCTTCTTATGCTTTGGCATATCATCTAAACAGTCCTAGTACTTTCATTAGGACAAGATTATGATTTGCTATATTTCCTGTTATGTCAAATTTCTCACTATTGAACAGAATTCCTTGATTATGCCTTGTCTATTATTGGTGACTTAAATGTAATTCTAAGTTTGGCCAGCTCAAAGCTACATTGAGCACTAAAATAGGAGGCGATACTAGTTGATAAACTTATGGATTGAGATATGTAACACCCACTATAATAAGACATACATTCATTTTATTTTATTATTTCTTAATTCGTTGTTAGAACGTCGGCTTGATTTAAAACTAATATGTACTTATTTTTCGCAAATGTTTAGTAATTCCAAAGGCATTATATAAAGAACCATGATTGTGAAATAGACGTTAAGTCTTACATACAAAATCAGAGTATATATATAAGAAATACATTAGCAAATACAACAAAAGTACATCCTAAATACCTGCCCGTAGCTGTACAACAAAATGACCTATGTCAGAGCAGTATAGGTCTATACTAAGTTAGCCCATCCCAAAAATCTACAAAAGTCATATGTAGAGTAGTCGTCACTGCCAGTCCTCAGAGTCCATCTGCTTGTACCACGATCGTATATGAAAAGAAACAAACAAGAAAGGAGTGGGGTTTTTATAAAAGCCTTATTCGTTTCTTAATAGGTTACAAACAATAAATTAAACAAGCAATCGGGGGAAATTATAAGGTCTGACCTATGTTATTACGACTCAATCTCAACCTTTACCAGACGTATGGATCCATACCTATCTCTGATGATTTACTTTAACCATCAGGAATCATTGGGAAGCGATTGGGAGTTCGTATAATCCTTCACAAGGTACAGACATCCATGTCGTAATCATCATCCTTGAGGAAAGAGCCACACGCCCACCAGGGATATACACTACACCAATCATGCTGATTCTGAGCAGGCGTCAAGGTTACCAAGTCGGTTTACGTGATTTGCCTTGGCTCAGGGTGCTAACTTGACCATTGGGATGTTCACAACTCAGCACCTTTACCCTCAAGACCCGAACAATGGTCCCTACCTTTCACCCCACAGTGTACCAAATTGTGACTTCCTAAACACAGGCACTCATGCTTCTCAGCATGGTCTTAACTCAATCGGGGTTTTCTTATGACTTTGTTTTCTAAGTTTCAAGGCGTACTCTCTGGATAATCCAGTAGAGTTTCAGAGCTATTCATTGCAAAGATTTCATTCATCCATCACATTTTCATAGAACTTAGAAATAATTCAATATGAGCATCATAGGGAATGAAATATCAATAATTACATGTATGCATTTATTACTTTGATTTATGCATTTATTATGGTTCTTATTTTAATTACTTTGATTTATCCTTATCCTTTTCTAACTTTTCAAATTAGACTATTTTAAAGGAAAAACCTTTTGTCTACAATTATGACTAGGACATAGTAATAAAATTTAAAGAGAAGTTCTTTTCTGATGTGGAAGGTCAGACTATGCTGCAACCACAGAGCATACTTAGAGTTTCTCTCCAGTTATTTCTTATTACTAAAATTTGAGGTGTTCATCTTACAAAACCAAAACTTCTAACTCTTTTGAAGAAAATCATGTAATTGCATGCCTTTTACCAAAGCATTTGTTAACTTTATTTGAACAAGATTATTTATTTATTTCCATACTAGCCATAATTTGTTCAAAATAATAGTTGAATGGTAACAAATAAAATTTGTCTAATAAGGTCTTTATTTCTAAAAACTTTTCCTAGTTTGGGCCTAAAGTCCATTTAGTTAATTTTGACAAAACTTTATTTCTTAAATTGATCCACAAAGATTTAGTAGAACTTGCTTGTTCAAGAAAACCTTTTCTTCAACTTTTCCTAAGATTTATTTTTACCAATTTCAACCAATTCAAGTAATTATCAAAAGTGCTTAATTTTAAAAGAAATTCATTTTCTTCTTTACTTTTTTTTTTTAAAAGGGTCGTGAGCCCATTTTGTATACAAAGAGAATTGTTACCTTGTCACTTAGATTTTTAGTATATTATAAAAATCTCAACTTTGTATAGATAATTTTTAAAAGAATTTTCTTCCTACTTTATTTTTAATGGACCGAATGCCCTTTTTAGATAAAGCGCAAATTATTTGTTTTTCTTTCTAGAAATTGAATTCATTCTCTATATGGTCCAAAAATTGATTTTACAAGTTATTATTATTTCTCAACCATGTTACTCATTCTAATAAGTTAATTGACATAAAAGAAATATTCCTTATTCTTTTCTTTATGAAATGGCCGAGAGCCCCTAAGAGAAAAATGGGTTCCAAAATTTATTACTCCAAATGATCTTAATTAAGGCTTTAAATTGGTTTTTAAGAAAATAGCTAGCTTGCATAAAAATAGGTTCATTGATGGTTATTTATAATAGGATATTATGTTATCATATAATACCAACAATAAAAATAAAATTAACATAAAAATAAATAACAATAATTAAGATGACAATAAAATAAAGCTTAAGTAAATAACAATACAATAGACATAACAATTTTAAGACAACAATAAGGTAAATGACAAAAATTTAAACAAGCAAAATATAAATTGCAATAAGTAAAGCAAGAAATTAAAGGGAAAGAATTTAAATAGAAAAAAAATTAAACAATAAAGTAAATGACATAAGGTAAATGAGCAAAAATATAAATAAAGCACAAAATAAAAATAAATGGCAACATAATGGAATAATAACAAGGCAAGAAAATAAATGAACATTAAAGTAAATGACTTAATAAAGCAAGAATTTAAATGGACAAGAATATAAATTATTATATAGTAGTAGTAGTAGTAAGATTAGTAAATTAATTGGGTTTAAGGGATAACCCATACACACACCCATTAAGAAACAAGTTTAAAGGACTAAGCCTCACTCCCCCTTACCTCCAAATAAGGTTTGTTGGTGGAAGAATAGAAGAGGAGAGGTAGCTTAGAGGTTTAATGGCCTAAACTTAATGGAAAGCTTTTAAAGGTGGAAAAAGAAAAAAAAATTCAAGAGCTTGGGGAGGGAAGGTAGCTTACATTCCAGTAGCTGGGAGGCAGAGAGAGAGCTCTGATTTGTGAAGGAAAGGGAGCAATAGTGTAGTGGTTGAAGGAAGGGGTTCCCCATGTGGGCTGAGAGGCAACATCCCAGACCAGTCAAAGGTCAAAAAAATCCACAAAATATATTTTATATAATTATTAGATATTAAAAATAATTAAATATTAATTTAATGCAATAAAATTGGATAGAAATTTTGGGTAGGTTTTTTGAAAATATGGCCACACCATGTTTTCAACTATATTTTTGTGAGGCTTAATTTTATTTTTTTCATATTTTTCTCATGTATATATTATTTATGATAAATTTTTCATTAAAAAAGTCATTTATTAAGCTAGTAAATCCAATTTTGCCAAATAAGTATATTTTTTGGAATTTTCACTATTTTTCCCTTAAAATAATATTGGTATAATTAAAATCTACTCAATATAAATTTTTCAAAATTTGTTGACGTTAAAAAGTCTTCTGCTGGCTTTCACAGTGGGCTAAGGTTATACTAGTCATTTCACAAAAATTGTCTCAGAAAAATTTCCAAAAATTTCTAAAATTATTATTAATTATTTTGAATATAAATATGGTTTAAAAATAATTTTTAAACCATTCTATCTAATTTTTATTATTTTATCCTATTAAGCAAGTTTCTAGGGACACATCGATTGTTTTATCGCTTCTCGGCCTTAACCCAATAAAATAAAATAAAAATATAAACTAGATAGAGCCTGCTAATATGAATATAACCATGAGAATCATACCTTTGAGATTCCCATTTGATTTTTCACAGTTAATCATAGAATAATTAGAAAAACAAATAAGCAAGTTAAGGTAGGGGTGTTACAAGATAACTTATAAATTATCCTCCACATGTTTTAGGTAATATGTTTTGCCTGCAATCTATCATGAAGCTGCAATAGCCAAATGAGGTAGTATTTGAAGACGGCCTTAGATTAATTGAAGATTGACAAAGATAAAGAATCAAGAGAAGATTTATATAGTGAAACCTTGTTTTCTTTATTAAGTAGTTTTGATTTCGAAAGAGTTGTATCCCCAACTATTTACATAATTAGTGAATTTTGGGGACAAAATTCCTAAAATGGGGGTATTGTAATACCTTTACTTTAGCTTTGCAATTATTTCTAATATTTGTAGAATTATTTCTAAAAATCAGGAAGGAATTTCAAAATTTCATTTCCCACCATTGTATTAAGAATTTCAAAAACTATCTAATTGTGATTTTTAATAATTTTTTCAAGCTGAATCCCGGAGAAATGAGAAAATAATGATTACGTCTTGATTTTTCAATATTAAGAGCTGACGTGAGGAAAAGATTCAATTGGTAGTAAAATGTTAATCTGAGCTTAAAATCATGTTATATATATTAAAATAGAATTTTGGAAAATTTCTAACAATTTTCTAAAGCTCCTGTGTAAAATGACCAAAATGCCCTTAGTTATCTACTAAGCCAAACTAGTATTGGTTTGACATCTATAAATGGTGAAAATGATAATCTCAATTTATTTTTAAGAAAATATTTAATTTTAGAATTCCTGTAGTATTTATACGCATAGAAATTTGAAAAAATTATTAAAAATTAATTTTAATTTTTGGAAATTAATTTTAAATAGAAAATATTTTGTGTGTCAAGTTTCATACTAAAATTCATTCATTTGATGTAAAGAGCTAATTTACCTAAGTTTAGGTAATTTTGTCAGTTCTGGTTGATTCGATTGCAGAGAAAATAAAACACAAAGATTAAGAGACATGTCAGCATGCCATGACTAGCCTAGGTGACTCACCACTCTAAATTGTTACACATGTTAACCTAATAAATTAAAAAGAAATAAAAACAGATTTATGACATCATATTGATGATGTCATTATTAGGACACCTCACCCCTTTTCTTCTCTTTATATAGGCCATCCTTGGGACATTTTTTTTCATCCTCTTCCTCACCAAGAACTAGCCGAATGCTTTCTCCCCCTTCCTTTACCATAAAATTTCTTTTTACTTCCATTTTCATACTAAAGCCACATTACTATCTTCTCCAAGCTTCATCAAAAAGTGACCTTGGATCTACCTCTTATCCTTTTTTTGTGATCTACTTCCATTGAGGTAACGGGAGTAGTTGGGTTGGTTCTAAATTATAGTCAATTTACATGTTGGTAGAAAATATTTTCCCCTAAACCTTTTTTATGCATAAGTTTACCTATGGTTCGTTTTTATATTTTTGTAAACATTGATGTTAAGTTTTGATTTTAACTAAGTTGTTATACTACTGAAATTTTGGTGCTTAATATGTAATTACTAAATTATTATGCTACTAAAATTTGGATAATTAAAATGTGAATACTAAGTTGTTATGCTACTAAAATTTTGGTAAAAATTTTAATGATGCTAATAAACTGGAAAAGTTTAGTAAGAATAGTAGAAGAAATTTTAGCAAAGATCATCCTTACTATTTAGGCTCAAAAGTTTTTTTTAGTAATAGGAAGATGATAAAATTTTTAATCAATAATTTAGGTGATGATGTAAAGCCCAAATTTAATTAAGAATTTTTTTATATATAATAGGCTCATGGCCCAATTAAAAATAAATTACTAAATTTTAAAATTTTTATTAAGCAAAATTGTATGCTAAAAAATTAAAATCTAGACTATGACCATTTAGAAATAATTTAAACATAAGTTAGTAAATTTTTAAATTAGAACATAGATTTTATATGTTCACCCTTACTGAAATAATGATTAAAGTAGAAAGTCTAAGGATCTAGTTAGATATTTAATTTCTCTATAATAAAAAATATGTTTTTTTTAAATGTATGTAGTATGAATTGTTTAATTACTATTTGGAATTTATTTACAGGTAGGTAAATTAGTCATATTTATAAATGAACTAGTCTCTACAATATGAGGTAGAGATATTAGAAAAGATTGTATTGGTGCTGAAATTAAATAAGACTAGGAAAAAATCTCTACTTGGGAAGTATAACATTGATAAATTAGTGAGTAATATAAATCATGGGACATGCAAAGGCATGACACTCTGCTAGGGAAGCCTTGTTTGGTACACTCTAGGATGTATGTAGGGACCTAGAGGGTCTTGAGGGTGCAGTTTCAAGTAGTGAAGTCCCAATGGCTAAGATGGAAACCTTGAGCCGAGATCTTTACCAAAAAAGGCTTGATAACCTTGATAACTGTTGAGTCATCACTAGGATTGGTGTGAGAGTATATCTTTATATGGACTAGTGAATGTCTTGAGCTATTGATCCTCAATGGTGATGAGGACTATACCATGTGATGAGAAGAGGTATATGTACTCCTAGTGACTTTTCGGTTCTATTAAGAACTATTACTCACAAATGAGAAGTATGGATCCACACAGAGTCAAGGGTAGTCTAGTACAACTTAGAATAAACCTTAGGTTCCCCTCATTGTCAGCTATGTTTTATCTGTACTTTATGGTAAAATTATTGTCATGCATGTGAAAGTAATTTTAGAACAAATCACTTCTCTCCTCTATCTTTTTCTCTATATATATTGTTTATGGGTTAATACGTGAAGATGACGGTAATGCTTAATGATTATGCCTCGACGCTACACTAGATGAGTTAGAGGCTACTTCGATAGATGAAGATTTGGAATTCTATTTTCTTCTACATGGGATAGGATAGTGTTAAGACAAAGGACAAATTTATGACCCTCATTTATTTTGATAATAACAAACAATCATAAACAGTCTTTTAGAATCAATCGTCTGTTTACTCGTATATTGCTTATTCACTATCATCTGACCACACGTTTATGTATCGTCTTTCCTTTTCTTTAAAGATTTAGTAACTAACTCCTTCCAAAAGATGTTTTAATAATCTGTGCACTGCAAGTTTGTAAAAGCGTAAACAACCTTGAAAGAAATGAAGTCTATGTACCTACCCTCGAGAAAAGTCCACTTTACGCATAAAAGAAAGGATTTGTGTGCAGATGTCAGTACGAAAAACAATATGCCCACTGCTACAAGATTGAGCATGACAAAGGCCAAGATAAGTAGATTGTTTTATCTTATCAAGATGACTAGTTGGTGAAAGGCACTAAATGCTGTATTTAATGCTTCAACGACTCTTTTCCACCAAACGAAGGATGTCTCCTGCAACACTCACAACGGACACTTTTTGGAGTATCCTATAAATAGAAGAAGAGACCTCAGTCTCAATGCTGGTCAATTGATAAATCTTGAACTATTTAAAAGATCTTTCTCAATTTTGTAATTTCCAAACACGTTGCTTGTAAACACATTGTCTGAACTTCATTGTGTATCCGTCTGATAAGACGTTAAATTAAGTGAGATAACTCATGTTCAACCTTCTTCTCTAAGAAATAGGTAGCAGCCTGAAGAGGCTTTGACTCAAAGAATACTTGAGTTTTCGCTTGCAAAAGGCAAGTTAAAGACTACTTGGGTTGAGCCAAAAGAGGCTTGATTAAAACAATACTTGTAACTTATTTAAGTTAGTGGGACTTGGTTGTTGCCAAGAACTAGATGTAGTCTCTGGGGTGAGATGAACTAGTATAATTTGTTTGTGTTTCTCTGGTTTGCTTTCATCATTCGTCTTCTCTTAAACATCGTTTGAAAAATCTTTTATTTAACCTTTCAGACAAAACGTTCTTAAAAAGGTTTTGTGAAAAGTTTTTAAATAACACAATTCAACCCCTCTTCTTGTGTTATTTGATACTGTTGGTCGCTTTCAAGATCGAAGACTATCCTCACAAACCAATACAAGACTTTTTAGCGTGTTTTATTCTCAATCACACGCTTCCTGGGAAACTTCCCAAGAGGTCACCTATCCCAGAATTGCTCCAAGTCAAGCACGCTTAACTGTGGAGTTCTTAAGTGATAGGCTACCAAAAAGTAGATGCATCTTGTTGGTATGGGTAGCACTTATTAATTCCTTTAAGCTATCCTCAACTGTACAGTCCCACACTTGCACAGCATCTAGATCCCTCTCATTCCAGTGTGTATTCAATTCATTCATGTGCCTTTCCCACTAGAAATCTGCTAGGAGCCGCTCGTTGTCTCTACCTTATCTCTTTTTGCACCGACGATTATTCCTCGCCCTCGTCAGCGCTCGAGATGTTACAGTTAGGGTCTTGAGGGTAAAGGTACCAAGTTGTGAACATCCCAATGATCAAGTCAGCACCCTGAGCTGGGACAAATCACGTAAATTGACTTGGTAACCCTGACGCCTACCCAGCATCACCATGATTGATGGAGTGTATATATCCCTGATGGGCGTATGGCCCTATCCTCGAGGATGATGATTATGACATGGATGTCTGTACTTTGTGAGGGATTATATGAACTCCCAATCGCTTCCCCATGATTTCTGATGGTTAAAGTAAATCATTAGAGATAGGTATAGATCCACACGTCTAGTAAAGGTTAAGATTGAGTCGTAATGATGTAAGTCAGACCTTAGGATTTCCCCAATTGGTTGTTTAATTTATTGTTTGTAGCCTATTAAGAAAACAAATGAGGCTTTTATAAAAACCTCACTCCTTTCTTTTCTATTTCTTTTCATATACGATCATGGTACTAGTAAATGGACTTTGAGGACTTGCGGTGATGGCGACTCTACATGTGACTTTTGTAGATTCTATAGGATGGGGTGACCTAGTCTAGACTTATTCTACTCTGACATAGGTCATTTTGTTATACAGCTATGGGCCGGTATCTAGGATGTACTTTTGTTGTATTTGCTGATGTATTCCTTATATATGTACTTTAACCTTGTATGTAAGGCTTGACATTTATTTCATGATCATGATTCTTTATATAATGTCTCTTAGGATTACTAAACATTTGCGAAAAATAAGTACGTATAAGATTTAAATCAAGCCGACATTCTAACAAACAAATTAAGAAATAATAAAATAAAATGAATGTATGTCTTATTATAGTGGGTGTCACAGCTGTAGCCTTGGTTTCCCAAATTTTTAGATGACTGTCCAAGATTTTAAGATTGTTTTGAGCTTTGAAAAACTTAACACCAAGACTCCGAAGTCCATTGAGAATTGTTTGAAATCTTCCAAACATCTCATGGTTTCTGTCTCCTTCATGGTGAACATCTCATAGTGTCTCTAAAAAGTTACTGATCTTCTCAAACGAACATCTTCAGTACCTTCATGTGTTATACGCATAGCATCCCACATCTCCTTTACTGTCTTGTAGTTGCAAAATTTGTTATATTTAGTTTTAGATAAGACATAGGTTATAATATACCTAGCTTTTGCATTCTATTGTAGCATGTTGAAGTCATCTTGATTGTATTCATTTTCTGGCTTTGCTACAAAGAGATCTTCGTGAGTTATGATTCCCCAGATGTTGTAATTAGTGGACTTGATGTACATTTTCATTCTGTCTCTCCAATAAGCATAATCTTCTCTATTGAAGGCTGGAGGCCTTGACAATGAGGCTCCTTCAGGAATGAATTGTCCTTCAAGGTTTGCCATAAGGATCTTTTCCTATATCACTTGTTAAGGTGCTTAACCCTCAGAGGCTGAGCTGTGATACCAAACTAGAAATAATGTAACACCCTTATTTTTGCATATCAAATTATTTTCTTAATTATTTTGTATTTATTTTTGGAGAACTAGCTGGAAATCTCAAAAATTTAATAGTTATGTAGCACATACTTTAGATTTTTAATAAATTTTTGGGGGAACTGAGCTCAAAATGAGTAAAATGACTGTTTTGCCCCTAAAAGGTCAGATAACAAAATAATAAATAAAAATAGTTATAGAAGTGTTTACAAATTGTTTTTAAGTTATCAATATACTTAAAATAATTATTAATAATTTTAGAATTTTTTTTGGGAATTTATAGAGATATTTTTGCGAAATGACAAAAATACCCTTAGTTGACTGCGAGAGTAGCCCAGAGTCTTTTTGACTTCAAAATATTTTTAAAATTTTATGCTAAGTAGTGAAAAATCGGAAAAGTAGTGAAAAATATAATAATCCTATTTCAATTTTTTCAACTGTTTTTCTAATATTTGATAATGTAATTTTGAAAAATCGGAAAGATATTTCAAAATTCTGATTCCCACCATTACACTCAAAATTTCAAGAGCTATTTAATAGTATTTTTTAATAATTTTTTCGAGCCAGAGCCCTGAGAAATTAGAAAATGACAAATTTGTCCCTATTTTTCAACATTAAGGGCTGACATGAGAAAAACATTCAATTGACATTAAAATATCAATTTGAGCTTGAAATCATGTCATATATATTAAAATATAATTTTGAAAATTTTCTGAGAATTTTCTGAAATTTCTGTGTAAAATGATTAAAATGTCCCTAGGTGTCTAATAAGCTAGCCAATATTGGTTTGACGTTCAAAAATGGTAAAAATAGTAATTTCAATTTATTTATAGGTGAAATATTTAATTTTAGAACTTTAACAAAATTTTGGTATTTATTGAATTAAAATGGATTTATTATGATTTTTTTGCTTAAAAATACAAAATAAAGAGATAAAATTTGAAATAAATTAATAAAAATAAAAATTAATTATTAGAAATTTATTTTTGATGAAAAATAATGTATTTTTCTAATTTTACATTTAATTTCATTTTTTGATATTAAAAGTCAATTTTTTGAAGTTTACACGATTTTATTGATGCTGATTAATTTACCTGTAGATAAAATTGACATCTAGAAGTTGGACAGCTAAGGGAGTTGATTCATCACTCTAATTTTGATATGTGTCCCTAAATTAATTAAAAATAAATAAAAAATGAGATTTATGACATAATGGCTTATGTCATCTAAGTGGACACCTCACCCTCTTCCTTTCTCTATAAATAAGTTTTCAATTTAATTTCTTTGATTTATCCTTATCCTTTTCTAATTTTTTAAATTAGACTATTTTAAAGGAAAGGTTCTTAATTCGTAAATTTGGAGAAAATTTAAAAATTAAAGTTTGAGAGAATTGCTAATTAAAACATGTTCTTTATTTACAAGTTTTGGCATTTTATTCTATTTGACAAAAATATTTACTAGAAAGGCTTAGTTGAACAAAATTTTCATTTCTTAGCCAGAAGTGAACAAAAGATTAGATGTCAAAACCACTTAATTCACACAATAAAAATTTTATTTCTAAAATCTTTCACTAGATGGGCTAGAAGTCCATTTAATTCAATTGGCTCAAAACTTTGTTTCTTAAATTAGTTTCATAAAAGATAAAGGAAAAACTTTTCTTTAAATTTTTCTACAAATTTTAAGATTTATTTTACTAAGTTGAACCAAATTAAGTAATTCTCAAAATGCTTAAATTAATAAAAGAATTCATTTTCCTTCATCTATTTAAAAAGGGCCGCAAGCCCTTTATGTAAAAACAACCAAAAACTTTTTCATTTTCTCACTTTGAAATTTTGGACATTTCATAAAAATCAAAATTTGAACTTTTGTAGAAATTTAATCCTTCTTCTACTACTTTCATTTCAAGTTATTTTTATTTGTTTCCTCTTTATAAATTCTTTTCAAAACAAGAGTTTAAAATTCTTGCTAAGTTGTCTTAAAAATTTATTTGATAACTTACCATTATTTCTTAATCAACACCATTTATTTTTGTTATTTATAAAAAGAATTCTATTTTATAAATTATTTTATTCTTAACCACTTTACTTATACTAGTTGTTTAGTTTTCAAGGAAAAAAATTTGCTTTATTTTATTTTATTTTATTTTATTTAAAATGAGAGTCCATAATTAGAGATAGGTTCTAAATTTTTTTATTTCAAGTGATTCAAGACCATAAACTTAATTTAAATTAATTACTTGTATAAAAATAAATTCAATTAAAATAATTGGATAATAAATTCTAGTGAAGTATCAACAAAATAAAGGCAGCATAAAAATAAATAACAATGGAACAATAAAATAAATAACAAGAGTTAAATGAACAAAAAGGAAATAGCAATAACTTAAATGGCAAAAATATAAATGACAAGAAATTAAAATGGAGAAGGTAAATAGAATAAATATAAATGACAATGGAATGTAAAAAGCTAAGGGTTTTGGGGGAAAAATTACTCCAAAACCATATACATAAAAGCAATTAAATGAAAGGTAAAAACTAAGGGCCTGTTTGGGGTGGTTTTTGGTTGTGAGTTTTGAAAATTTCAAAAACTACAACCAGTTTTTAGTTTTTAAAAATTAGTTTTAGTTTTTTTTTTTAATTTTTGGTTTCAAAATAAACTTATTTTGAAATTTCTTATTCTGTTAAAATTAGTTTAAGAATATGTTTGTGCAGTGACGACAGTGGTAGTGGTGATGACAACAATGATGGTGGTGGTGATGGTAATGCCAACGGTGACAGTTGTGGTGGTGCCGACGGTGGTGGTTGTGGCGGTACCAATGGTGATCGTGGCAGTGCCACTGGTGATGGTAGTGGCAAAGTCAGTGCTAGTGGTCGTGATCGTGGTCGTGGTCGTGGTGGTGACGATGGTAGTGGTGAGAAGCTTGTGGTGGTGGAGGCGAAGCTAGTGGTCATGGTAGTTGTGGTAGTAGTGACGAGTGGTAGTTGTGGCAGCGGTGATGGTGGTGGTGATGTCGGTGGTTGTGGTAATTGTGGCAGCGATGACAGCGGTGATGGTGGTGGCGGTGCCGGTGGTGGTGGTGGTGGTGGTAGCGGTGGTGGTGGTGGTGACGGTGGCTGCGGAGCTGGTGGTAGCAGTAATGGTGGCGGTGATAGTGGTGGTGACAATGGCGGTGGTTGTGGTGGTGGCAAAGAAGGCTATTGTCAAATATAATGATGTGTATTTTTTTTTTAAAACCAAAAACCAAATTCACAAATCCTTTTTTGTTGGTTTTGAAAATGAATGTAAAAGTGTTTTGAAATTGAGTTAAAAACCATTTCAGCTCCATTTTAGCCAAACGCGTTTTGTTTCGAAAATTGCATTTGAAAACCAAAAACCAAAACTTGCAACCACCCAAACGGGCCTAAGGGTTTGGGGAAAACCACTCCAAAACCATATGCATAAAAGCAATTCACTAGAACGTAAAAATTAATGGTTTTGGGGGAAAAGCCACTCCAAAACCATATGCATAAAAGCAATTTACTGGAAGGTAAAAACTAAGGGTTTTGCGGGAAAAACCACTCCAAAACCATCTACATAAAAGAAATTCAATGAAAAGTAAAAAGCTAAGAGTTTTGGGGGAAAAATCCACTCCAAAACTATCTACATGAAAACAATTAAATGGGAAGTAAAAAGCTAAAGGCTTTGGGGGAAAAATCCACTCCAAAACTATCTATAAAAAAATAATAACAAGAGTAAGAAAATAAATAACATCATATTAAATGTCATTAAAGTAAAGCAAGAAAGTAAATAATTACTTTTATATATAGATAGTAGAAGGTTTAGTATAATAATATGAGTTTAAGGGATAACCCAACACACACACACATTAAGAAAACAAAAATTAGAGGCTTAACCTCACTCCCCCATTACCTCAAATAAGTGGCTTGATGGTGGAATATGGAAAAGGAGAGGAGGTATTAAGGTGTTAGAACTAAACCTATGGTTGGAGGTGCTTTAATGGTGGATAAAAAAATTTATGGCTTGGAGAAAGGAGAGGAGAGGGACATTCAACACCATAGCAGAGAAGCGGGTTTGAATTTGAAGAAGAAAGTGTGAGAATTGAAGTGTAGATGGAGGGTTATTTATAGGAGAAAATTAGTATAGTTTTGGTTTAATTTTTTTTTCCACTAATCCCATTAAAAATAATTTAATTTGAACTACCCCGACTAGCAGCTCAGGACCAGCATGAAAATGGAGCCAAAAGGGAGAAAATAAGAGCCGTTTTTGTTGACTTGCAAATTAGCCATGTGTTAGTGATGGTAAAAGTAATAAAATATTAGTTTATGGTAAGTAATTGGATTAAATTATTGGGTCAGTTTTGATTAATTCTGACCACAACATGCATTCACATATATTTTTGTGAGTCTAATTTTTTTTTTCGGAATTTTCTTATATATATATTATTTATAATAAATTTTTCACTAAAAAGGGCATTTATTAAGCTAATACATCAAGTTTTCATCAAATAATTATATTTTTTGTTTTTTCACCAATTTTACCTCAAAATAAAATTTTTATAATTAAAATATACTAAATATAAAATTTTCAAAATATTTTGAGGTCAAAAAGTCTTTGGTTGGCTCCGTAGTTACTTAGGGGTATACCGGTCATTTCACAAAAACTATCTCAATAAATTTTTGAAAATTTTTCTAAAATTAATATTAATTATTCTAAATACATAAATGACTTAAAAATAAATTTTAGACACTTCTAACTATTTTTATCTATTTTTTCAATTATACAATTCTTACAGGGACAAAATAGTCGTTTTACCCTTTTCTGGACTCCGGAAAAATTATTAAAAATATAAACTAACTATTATTTACTAATATGAACCTAACCGTGGGATCATACTCATGAGATCCCATCCAGTTTTCCATAGATAATTATAGAATAATTACAAAAATAGATTGGTAAGTGAGGGTGTTACAATAGCCAGGGACATGAAGACTTTAACTCTTGATGAGTTGTTGGGAGGTCTAAGAGGCCATGAAATTCATCTCTTTAAAAGAGATAAGATGAAAAATAATGACTTTATAGCTCTAAAGACTAAAGAAACCAGTTGAAGAGCAAATGAAAGAATAGAGACAAGAACTAGGAATAAAGCTCTAAAGGTTTATTCTGATGAATCAAAAGCTCAGACGAAGCTCTAGTTGCTCCACAGACGATGAGATTTCTCTCATAACCAAAAAAATTCAAGAAGATACTTAAAAGAAAGGAAGATTCAAGGAGTCCTCTAGAAGAAAAAACAACAGATTCAAGAAGCCACCTCAAGAAGAAAACAAGGATATTATATGTTTTGAGTGCAAAAAGCCTGGACATATAAAGGCTGAGTGCCCCAAATTAAAAAGGGGATGGAGCTCAAAGAAAAGGAACAAAGAGAAGAATCTTCTAGTAACCTGGGAAGATCTGGGTAGTAGTAGTAGTAGCTCAAACGAGGAGAAGGCTAACATCTGTCTCATGGTGATTATTGAAGAAGTGATACCTGAGGTAAAATCCATTCCTAAAAACAACTTGTATTCGTCTGATAGTTGTGAATCTAAGTCTGATGACGAAGAAGATATGTCCTATGACACTCTTCTTGTAAACTCTCACATGATCTCTCTTGAGTATAAAAAATATAAAGAAGCTTTTTAGAAAATGAATTACTCAAGAAAGATCTAAGGAGTATGCATCAAAATCAAGCCTCAGATCCTAAAAAGATGATACTCTTTTCTAAAGTCGACAGACTAAAGAAAGAAGTTATTAGTTTAAAACAAAATCTGGCTAAATTTGTGGATAGGTCTTCAAAACTGCAATTGATTTTTAAACACATAAGACCTCCATTTGACAAATCTGGCATAAGCTTTGTAGAAGACAAAGACTCTAAACTATCATTTTCTAAATCTTATTCAACCTTTTGTAACTTTTGTGGCAAATCTGGACACACATCTCAAAGGTGTCAACACAAAAGAAAACAAAGGTTAAATAAGACCTTTAGGACTATCAGAAAAGGACCCAAAAGTATTTGGGTACCAAGATCTCAAATAATTCCTGTTGCTAGATATCCTTAATAGGAAAAATGAGGAATTCATTCTGGTACCTGGACAGTGGATGCTCATGTCACATGATGGGAGAAAGGTCTATGTTCTTAGACCTTCAACCACATGAAGGAACTGTTTCATTTGGAGGAAATGGAAAAGGTAAAATCATTGATATAAGTAAAGTTGGTAAGCCACCTCTTCTATCTATAGATAATGTATTGTGTGTTAAAGGACTGAAGTTCAACCTACTTAGCATAAGCCAATTATGTGATAGTGGGTTTGTTGTGTCCTTTAACAAGGAATCATGCATAGTCAAGAGAAATAATGAATCCATTCTTTTTACTGCTAAAAGGCATAACAATCTGTACAAGATTGAGATTGAGGATCTAAACAAACAAAATGTCACTTGCTTAATGACCAAAGAAGATGAAAAATGGATTTGGCATAAAAAGCTTGGGCACACCAATTTGAAACACATTTCAAAACTATATAAAAAGGGTTTAGTGAATGGATTGCCCGAGATTTCTTGGAAAACTCATCTTCTTTGTGAAGCATGTCAGAAAGGGAAACAAATTAAAACTTCTTTTAAATCTAAAAATGTTTTCACTTCTAGACCATTAGAACTATTGCATATGGATTTGTTTGGTCCCACAAAGACTCTTAGTCTTGGCGACAAAAAGTATGGTTTTGTCATGATTGATGACTATTACAAATATACATGGGTTTACTTCCTAACTCACAAACATGAGTCTTTTAATGTGTTTGAAATATTTTGTAAACGTGCTCAAAATGAAAAAGGTTTTTGTATAACTGCAATTAAAAGGACCATGGAACGGAATTTGATAATGTTGAGTTTAAATTCTTCTGTGAAAAGAATGGAATTTTCCACAACTTCTCCTCACCTAGAATACCTCAACAAAATGGGGTAGTTGAAAGGAAAATAGAACTCTACAAGAGATGGCTAGAACCATGATCTGTGAGAATTCACTTCTTAAGTACTTCTGGGTAAAAGCTGTAAATACAGCTTGTTATGTTCAAAATAGAATATTAATCAGACCATTGATAAATAAGATACCTTATTAATTGTGGAGAGGTAGAAGAGTCAACATTTCATACTTTCATCCCTTTAAACGTGAGTGTTACATTCTCAACATTAGAGATCAATTGGGAAAATTTGACTCTAAGGTTGATAAAGGTGTTTTTCTAGGATATTTTGATACATCAAAAGCATATAGAGTATTTAACTCTAGAAAGTTTGTTGTAGAAGAATCGATTCATGTTAAATTTAATGATACACTAACCCCTGATAGGAGACTATCAAATCTGGAAGATGATCTTGTAGACTTGCAAATAGGATTGTTTGATCCCATAAAAACAGACGGAGTAAGGGAATCAGAAGATATCCCTCAACAGTAGTAGACTAATGATTAGACAAAACAATCTTATAAGGATTGGAAGTTTGTTACATATCACCCACAAGATCAGATCATAGGAGAATGGACTGAAGGAGTCAAGACAAGGTCATCATTGAAGAATCAAGCATCTTGCACATTAGTCTCAGAAATTGAGCCTAAGACTATTAAAGAAGCACTCATAGACAATGATTGGGTGATAGCCTTGCAAGAAGAACTACATCAATTTGTAAGAAATGATGTATGGACTCTTGTTCCAAGACCAAAACATAAAAGCATCATTAGAACAAGATGGGTGTTTCGCAATAAGCTTGATGCAAATGGAAAGGTAATAAGAAATAAAGCAAGGTTAGTAGCTTAAAGGTACAATCAACAAGAAGGTATTGACTTCACTAAAACTTTTGCGCCTATAGCTAGATTAGAAGCAATTAGAATTATGCTTGCCTTCACTGCTTATAAAAGCATTAAGCATTTTCAAATGGATGTTAAAAGTGCCTTTTTAAATGGTTTCATTGAGGAAGAAGTCTATGTTAGACAACCTCCTGGTTTTGAGGATCTAATCCATTTAAACCATGTGTTTAAACTTAAAAAGACTCTGTATGGTCTTAAACAAGCACCTCGTGCTTGGTATGATAGACTGAATAGTTGTCTTATTACAAATGGTTTTATGAAAGGCAAAGTTGACACGACTCTCTTTAGAAAGGAGTCTAATAAAGATTTCATAATAGTTCAAATTTATGTAGACGGCATAATTTTTGGAGCTACTAATGAAATTTTATGTAAGGATTTCTCAAACTTGATGCAAAGCGAGTTTGAAATGAGCATGATGGGAGAATTGAAATTCTTTCTTGGTCTGCAAGTTAAACAAGAGAAAGAAGGCATATACATTCATTAACAAAAATACACCAAAGAATTACTCAAAAAATATAAGATGAATGAACCAAAGCTTATGAGCACACCTATGCATTTGTCTGTTGCCATGACAAAGGACGAATAAGGTAAACCTGTAGACCAGACTGTCTATAGAGGTATGATTGGCTCACTTCTCTACTTAATTGTTAGTAGACCAGATATTATGCATAGCGTCTGTCTATATGCTAGATTTCAGTTTGATCTTAGAAAGTCTCATTTGAAAGTTGTTGAAAGGATTTTTAGATATCTTGTTGGTACCTTTAACCTAAGTATGTTTTATGAGAAAAATAAGAATTTTAGGTTAGTAGGATACTGTGATGCAGACTATGCTAGTGACAAAATTGAAAGGAAAAGTACAAGTGGTGGATGTCACTTCATCAGACCATGTCTTATATCCTGGACTAGCAAGAAGCAAAACTCAATTGCACTTTCTACTACCGAAGCTGGATATGTATCAGCTACTTGTTGTTGCTCACAACTCTTATAGGTAAAATATCAGCTTGAAGATTACTTTAGCTTTAAGCACAACATTCTAGTGTTATGTGACAATACTAGTGTAATCAATTTATCTAAAAACCCTATTCATCATTCTAAGGCAAAGCATATAGAAATAAGACATCATTTTGTATGTGATTATATTCAAAAAGGTGTTTTTGATATTAAATTTATTGATATAGACATCAATGGGCTGATATCTTTATAAAGACTTTACCTAAAGAACGTTTTAATTTTATCCCAGAAAATTTGCATATGAAAGTATTGCATGAATAAATTGTCTTGCATCATTGTCTTATTAATTGTTATGATATTGTCTTTTGCTTCATCGTCTTACAATTTATTATTATACTTCGTCTTACTAATACGTGTGCCTTTAAATATGAAAAGTTTTTGTTTATTCGTCTAGTCTTCCCTTACGTTAGCACTCCTCGATAACCCCCAAGAAACGTGCGCCGCCCTTCCTTGCCACGTCAAGTCATAATAAAGGCACATCCTTCAGTACTATCAAATCCTTCATATATTCAAAAATAACCGCCCTTTTTTTTTTTTACACTCTCATACTCTTTGCACTTAAACTCTCTCACTTTTACTCTCAAACACCTTAACCTTTAAAGACTTGCATCCATGGCCGCTCTGAAACAACTTGTCCCTATGGAGAGATTCCTAGAGTGCGACTTCGTGCTTGGCAAATAGGTAAGCCTAAAGAAATTGGAAAAAGAAGGATTTTCCCTACGACTCTTCATCAAAAATGCAAGATGGGAGTCTTTTGTTTAGAAGTGAACATATTGGTACCTATGCTCCTATGCCTACTTCTAGGCATTTGCATCTGAGGTGGATGGAACCATCACTGGAACCGTAGGCAACTAGACCATCATCATCTCGACTAACACCATTGCAACAGCGTCTAGCTGTAAGGAAGAAGGCAACTTGTTCACAGAGGACTGGGAAAGAGCAATCACCCTAAAAACAGTCGACCTGGCATTGTATGGGTGTCCCATACCCCAGATGGACAACAAAGATGTTCTGAAAAGGTTTCTATACTCTTCCAACATGAAGAAAGATTGCAAAGTCATCCACAACATCCTTCTGCACGTTATTCAGTCTTGCCAAGATAATGTGTCCTCCAAGGACAGATTCTACTTGTACAAAGTGTTGACGGATAGAAGGTCAATCTGTCTACTCTTATCTTAAATAACTGGAGGTCATGCCTCACCAAGTCGAAGAAAAGCTCCAAGCAAGAAGGCATCCTATTCCCTATGCCATGCTATTCATTAAAATAATTAAACTGGTTGGCATTAATGAATCTGGCTAGGAGAAGAAGAAACAAGGTTCTAAGATCAACGTGTCCATCATAAGGAAGATGAGGATAGCCCATCTGTTTCCTGGATACGTAGCCAAGCATCCTAAGTTGGCTTTGATCAACGAAGAACCCTACTAAAGAAGTGGTTAGAACTACTTTTCGAGTGAGATTGTCTACTAATCCTTCTATTGGTGCTTGCTTTTGCTCAACAAACTCAACCTCCACCACCATAGACGAAACCGCAACCAACCCAACCACAACCCAAACAGACCAAACCACACAAACCTAAACTTCCCATCATTAGACCATCTCAAAAAGACCCATAACCACAAATACATACATGACCAACTATCTTCCCCACCTAAAAAATAAAAGCCCTTGACCATTCATCTGATATCTAAACCAACTCCCCAACCTGACTCAGACGATGACCTTCCTATCAAGCAATTATTTACAATCACACAAATAGTCGTCCCTGAACCTCCATCGAACAGCCACCTCCACCACCTATTGCAACTGAGCCATCTGCCTCTACCAAACCAACCAAACCATCCTCAAAGCCTAAGAAAATTCCTGAACCTAAAACACGAGCACAAGAGGCCAAATAGCTTAGAAGAGCTAGAGTAGAGTCTAAGAAGGCTGAAAAGAAGAAGGAAGAAGAGGAGAAACTTGCTGTTTAGGAGAAGAACAAATTGAGGAAGCAATGCTTCAATCAGTCATGAGCACTCACTACAAACCTTGCTTGAGGAACTTGCTCAAGAAGATGTGTTCATTCTAGAAGACATCATGGTTACCTTCAGCCATGACTTTCCAAGATCACTCTTATGGCAAAGACCTCAATCTATGTCTCTCTCTTAAGTTTTCCAGCATCTTTCTGCAGACACTACGATTAGTGCAAGCAATGTTCAGCCAGCACGAGCTATTACCTTCTATCTACTAAAAGTTGAAGGTCCTTCGTCTAGAGGATTAGCTGACCCGATAATAGACAAAGCTTCACTAGAGCTTTACAGATCAGAAACTCCTCTATCTAAATGTCTTCACAGGAATGCCACACCCTTTGAACATCATAAAACCTGTAGTGTTGGCAAGACCAAGGAGTACTAGCCTCTGGAGCCCTTCGACCTAGAGATTTTTCAAGCTCTCATCAACTATGAACTAGGCAAAGTAAACAATCGAAGGATGCGGATAACAATTGTTTAAGAAGAATGGCCACTACTAGTGCGCCATGGGTACACTAAAAAGATGTTTGCCAAAGAAGAAGAAGCTACCCCTACTCTCTCCTATGAGCCTCACATTCAACCGTACATTTGGGAGGATGAGTACAGCACCTTGTCGAATGCACCCATTTTTGTCTGCCCCACCTTAACCAAAACCAGATTCCTCTCTGGATATGAAATATGGAGACAGAGAGGAATCCACTACCACACCTCCCTATTTATGCTCAAGTGCAACTACTCAGAATATCTAGTCATGTGTAGAACCTAAAACTATAAGTCTAAGATTATCTATCAATTCTGCCATGGGAAGATTAAGACTTACCCTTTCGCTATCCGTTCAGAAGATAGTCCAGACTTTGAAGAATGGCGGATTGGTGATGATGATTGGGAGCTAGGCAAAGTAAGGTACAATTTTCTTAGGGAGAAGATGCAGATTTTCCTGCAGTAGTGCAATTTGCGAGAGAAGGTGTCTTGACCTTGAGTTAGGTTCGCCTAGGTTCATGGCAAGACAAATACTGCCAGAAGATGATAAAGAACCAAAATCTGTCTATGGAGAAAGGCAAAGAGCCAAAATTCAGACGCAACCCTAAGAGACACTTGATGATCAGAAGGAGAGCACTTTCACCTGTGCAGCTAGCTACTCTTAAAGGCAAAGAAACTTTATGGAGCGCAAATCGAAAGAGCACTACAAGAACATGTTGAAGCCTTAACGCACTTTTCGGGTCTAACTGCTGAAGAGAAGAACCTGCTAAGCCACGAAGTTGCTCTACGCTCAATTGGTCACTAGGTGCAGGTCTATCCATCACCATCAACGTCTACCTCCAACTCCGTTAACCAGCTCACAATAAATTTCCCCCATAGATGGTAATACCTCTGAAATTTTCCTACCTATAGGCCACTTCTGGTTCTGTGGTCCCCTGGTCCCCTATGTTTTTAACTTATGTTTTGTAGAAGAACCCACTGAAGATGAAGCCACAAGCTCTGCTTTTGCTCCAGAACCTTTAGACATTAGACAAGAAGTTAAAGAATCGAAGCAGACTGTTCAATGTCAGGAAACTGCTCTGGTAAAGGAAAGCAAGTGGGTCCTTGCTTTTCATTCCTTAGCATAACAAACTGTAGCTTCCCTAGCAGGGTGCCATGCCACAGCAGGTCACCCGCTTTACATTATTCACTAATTTATCACTTTCTAACTTCTCAAACAGAGGTTTCACTGGTCTTATTTAATTTGAGCACCAGTATAACCAACATTTTTGTCTTATAATGCAGAATTTGCACAATATCAAAATTTTAACAGAATAACAATTTAGTAATCACATAAAATTTTAGTAGAATAATAACTTAATAATTACTAAAATTTTAGCAGAATAATGACATAGTAATTATAATTTAATTACTAAAATTTTGGCAAATAACAACTAAATAAATACATTTTAATTTTTTAAATTTGAGTAAAGTAAAAGCATAGCAAGTATAATTTAATAATTTAAATTTGAGTAGAGTAACAACTTAGTAATTATATGGGTCCTACCTTTCATCTCGTAGTGTACCAAACCGTAGCTTCCTTAGCAGGGTGCCATGCCACTACATGTCACTTGCTTTACATTACTCATTAATTTATCACTTCCTAATTTTTCAAGCAGAGGTTTCCCTGGTTTCATTTAATTTGAGCACCAGTAGAATCAATATTTTTGCCTTATATTGTAGAAATTACACAATATCAGAATTTTAATAGAATAACAATTTAGTAATCATATAAAATTTTAGCAGAATAACGACATAGCAATTATAACTTAATTACTAAAATTTTGGCAGAATAACGACTAAATAAATATATTTTAATTTTTTAAATTTGAGCAGAATAACAGCTTAGCAAATGCATTTTAATTTTCTTAAATTGAACAGAGCAACAGCTTAGCAAATATAATTTCATAATTTAAATTTGAGCAGACCAACAATAGTAATCATGATTTAATAATCTAAATTTGGGCAAAGTAACAACTTAGTAAAAATTAAAGTTTAACATTAAACAATAATAACAATAATAAAACTTAAGCCTAAACGGGTTTAGGGGAAAACCCTTCCTACCAACATGCAAAATGACAATAATTTAGAACCAACCCCACTCCCCTCATTACCTCTAAGGTGGTTGATGAAGAGGATGGAATTGTTGGTGCAAAACTTCTAGGAGGAGAAATTCTACTAGTTGAAAACTAGCAAAATTTTAACATAAAAACTAAAGAAGAAAAATTTATAGAAAGAAGATTTTAGAGAGAGAGGCTCTCTAGCTTATGGAGGAGAAGAATGGTGAAAAATAAGAATTTTGGATACCTATTTATAGAGAAAGGAAGGGGGTGAGGTGTCTACTTTGATGACATAAGCTATTATGTCATAAATCTCATTTTTGATTTATTTTTAATTTATTTAGGGATACATATCAAAATTAGAGTGATGAATCAGCTATTACTAGGTTGTGGACGTGTTCCCTTAGTTGTCCAACTTCTAGATGTTAATTTTATCTGCTGGTAAATTAACCAGTACTGATAAAATCGCCTAAACTTGAAAAAAATTGACTTTTAATATCAAAAAAATGCAATTAAATGTAAAACTGGACAAATACATTATTTTTCATCAAAAATAAATTTCTAAAATTATTATTAATTATTCTAAGCACATAAATGACTTAAAAACAAAATTTAGACACTTTTATTAATTATCTAGTCCTTCTAGGGGCAAAATAGTCATTTTACCCATTTTTGGACTTTGTTTTCCAAAAATTATTAAAAATATAAACTAAGTATTACTTATTGATACGAGCGTAACCATAGGGATCAAATTTCTGAGATTCTCATCTGGTTCTTCAAAAATAGATATAGAATAATCAGGAAAATAATTTGATATGCAAAAATAGGGGTGTTACAACTGCTAGACACTCCTTTCTGGCAAGTGTACAGATGTTGTTCCCAAAAGTGTTGGACACAGTCTTGCTCCAACTTATTTCTTCTATTTTGATTAATTACCCAGGTGATAGTAGTGTTGTGCTACCTTTAAAAAATGCTAGATTCCCCTTAAACTTGTAGTATAAGGAACAACCTAAGTCATACTTTTCGAAAAGACACAAGCTTTTCGATTCTAATCCTATTGGAAAGGTTAATTAAAAGGGGGTTTTAAATTGCAAGTAAATAAAAATAAAAAAATGAAAATCAAATTTATAAAAACACCATTTCAAAGTGTCCAAACCCTGTGGCTAGGTTTATCACGATTCAAATTTCACATACATGTTTGTTAATTCAAATTTCAATAAATCATCATCTAGAATATAATTAGCAAAATTGAAATTACAATTGCAATCCCTAAGTGATGCTAATTTTACACGTAAACCAATTTGATTTAGGTTACCAGTCAATTACCTAACCTCAATTAGATTTCTTATTAATCAACCCTAATCTAATTCCACTTTAATAATAAAAGATGTAATTCATAATCGTGAAACAATGAAAATCGCAATTGAAGAGGGAAGAAGAGGAAGACATGCATATAAAAATCGAAGTTAAAAATAGGAACTCAAAACCCTAACCACGTTCATTGAATCCTTTGAATTGATTAAGCCTTTCGGCTTCCATAATCATCGCCATTGAAGAATAAAGGAAGAAAAATGTAGAAGAACAAAGAAGACTAAAGGAGGAGAAGAGAGAAAAATAACAACTTCTTTCAATTGTACAAAAATCTCTATGTAATCAAAAAAGGTGTTTCCCAATTATATGAATTCCTAATTATAAAAGAAAATCAAGTAATAGAAAGCAAGTATTAAATAAATCCTAATCAAATCCTAATGATTGCAAATCCTAAAGAAAAGATAAAAATATTCATCCTAATGATGATAAGATAAGAAAAGATAAAACATATCCTAATGAGATCTATTATCTCCAAATCAAGCAGTTATTGTCCTGCATTTATTTGGCCCTTCAGATTGTCGAATTTGCCTTTGGTGTTGATGGAGGGTGGTGGATGGGTGTGTCGAGAGTAGGAAGGAGAAAGAGTAAGGAGATGAGCTTTACCCACACTTGGCTTGATGACAAATAGAGTTGGAGGACCTTGGAGAGTTAGATCTAGGGAGATCTTTGGAGGAAATGGAGAAAATGAAGGAGATGAAGGTTGTAACATCCTTAAAATTTTTACATTAATAATTATTTAATAATAGTTATTTATTTAAATTACCTTGTAATTATGATTTAAAAATTTAGATAAAGACTTATAAATCTTAAAAGATTTAATTTCATTTAGAAGAATTAATAATATTTATGTTTGATAATAATGACAATGATATTAGCTGCTTTAGCTCAAAGAAGATTAGATAATTAGCAGAAATATGATTGATATTAGATAATTAGATAATTACCTTGTAATTATGATTTAAAAATTTAGATAAAGACTTATAAATCTTAAAAGATTTAATTTCATTAAGAAGAATTAATAATATTTATGTTTGATAATAATGACAATGATATTAGCTGCTTTAGCTCAAAGAAGATTAGATAATTAGCAGAAATACTTTAGAATGAGTGAAAAATATATTTTTGATTTAGAATAATATTAGATAGGTAATTGAGACATAAAAATAATTTCTGAGATTTTCTAAATAATATTTGAATTAATTATTTATATGAATTAAATTACAAATAGTAAAGTTATGAAATAAATATCTAATAAATAAATATTTAATAAAATAATTTTTTTGAGCTTAGAAACGTGCTTAGAATATTATTTTAGACTTTTAAGAAAATTTTCAAAATTTTTAAATTTATCTTGTAGGGTAAAATATGTTTTTGATCCCTCTAAAATTTCTTAAATTTGGTTTTAGTCCTTCTAAATTTTTTTGTCTTATTTTGGTCCTTCTAATTTCAAAATGCACCATTTTTTGTCCTCAAAGTAACATTTAATAGTGGTTGTAAAATGCCATCTAAACTACTTTGAGGATCAAGAGTGATGCTTTTTCAAATTAGAGGGACCAAAATAAGACAAAAAAATTTAGAGACTAAAATTGAATTTGACAAATTTTAGAAGTATCAAAAACATATTTTACCCTATCTTATATTAGTCTACAATGCTCATAAGCAATTTATAGAGCACAATTAGGAACACTGAATGAACTTTAAAAATTATGAAAAAATTACAGGAAATGCCTTAGTTTGTCTAGACCTTATCTAAAAAAGAAAATTGCAAATAGAAAACTCTGTAACCATTTTCTAAAATAAATCCACAAATAACTCATTTGATTATAATAAGCAATAAAAATCAAATTTTCTCACTCTTTCTCTCTCTTAATCCCATTGGTATTCAACTAGGAGCAAACTAAGTTTCTAAAATCCTTACATAGGAATAGGCTCCATTAGTTAGAGATAACTATGTATACTTTAGTTTAAATTAAATAAAACCTGGAAAATTTTTATGACCACATTTTTTTTATCATGTGCCATTGTCTAAACTTTATTAAGAAGTCTTCTCTCATTCTTTCCCTCATTTCTTCCTGGAAACATAGGCCTTTCCTCATCATCTCTCGTTTCTTCTTCTTCCTCCCACCATGTCTCTCAAATTCTTTTGTCCTTTGCCTCAAAATCAACGAACCATGGAAGTCCAACTTGTGAGTCATCCATTGGAGACCAAAGTGAGCTTTGAAGAGGTAAAATTTTCTCTCTTCCTTTGCTGCCCACATGTTAATCACACACACCCCCTTCTCCTTCATGAATTTACTCACTTTCTCTTCCAAAACTTAAGAGGTTAGCTTAGGGTTTAATGAAGATTTGATATTTAGGTGGTTATTTTCTTCAATTGGAACTTGGCTAAGGCTTGAATGAGGCAAAACCTCTTCTCCTCCCTTCGATGGCAACCACGATTCATGTTTGGGTAAGGGGAAGAAGTTAAACTCTCTTGAATTTTAAGAATTGAATTGACTTAGAGTTGGAATTTGGATGTGTTTTCTTGAATTGTGTTACTTGTGGAAAGAGATTGTTGTGTGCTTGGATGATTGGCCATATATAGCTTAGTTGGGCCTTGTGTAATGTCTTGATAATTGATTTATGTGAAGTGCATGTTAAGTATTTGATGAATTGCTTGAATGATTACAAATACATTTGCTAAAATTTTCCTATACAGGTGTTGTCACAGTTTTTACCCTATTTCTCTTTGTATAATCTGAATTTGGTTAAGATATTTGGCAGGATGATGTCTTTATGTGTCTAGAATATCCCATAAAATTAAAAAAAATTATCTCAAGCGATGAATTTTCGATGTGTTGCTGTCTTGTAAATTTCTTGATAGCAACAGTCATGAAAATCAATTTAATTAGGCCTTTAAATGATTTTTTAAAAATATGGAAAAATTATATATAGAAACTAGACATGTTAAGGACTAAACTACAAAAGATAGTTGAAAGAAAAATTCATTTGATATGATAAATTGATTTGTAAAAATAAGGCAATGTGGAGTGAATGCAAAATGTGATAAGGCAGTAGCCTTTCTTTTTGAATACTATTTTTTTCTAAGAATAATTAGCAAGAATGAGTTACTTTTCTAAAACTAGACATCTATATCTTTCCAACCATATATGGTTTGTAATTTTACGGTTTCACTTGGTACCTAAAAAGTTAAATGAAATTTAAGTATTTTGAAAATGTGTCTGAGCTTTACCTACTCAATTTTTTTTAACAAATTTTATAGATTTTTCCTAAACAAGGGACTTGAAGATTTTTAAACTAGACACATAAAGCTTTCAAAAGAGCTATGAATTGTAACAAACAAAGTCATTTGACAACCCTGACAACTGCTCAGCATTCCAGGATTGGTGTGAGAGTATACCTCTAATGAACGATGAATGTCTTGAGCCGTTGCTTTGCTTCCTCGATGATGATGAGGATTGTACCATGTTGACGATATTAAGAGAGGTATATATACTCCCAGTCGCTTCCTGGTTTTGTTGAGAACCATTACTTATTGATGGGAAGTATGAATCCATACAATGTCAAGGGTAGTTGCTATAACTTAGACAAACCCTAGGTTCCCTTTTCTTTATTGTCAATTGTGATTTATCTGTGTGTGATGGTATGCACTGCCATCTACGTGAAAGTATTTTAAGAACAAAATTGCCTCACTCCTCTATTTATTTATTGATGCATGATTGTTTATGATTGATAATTGAAGATGATTGCGTTCCCAATCTTGCTCAACATGCACATTGACTACAATGATGTGTGGATATGATTTTACGATGAGGCGAATGATTGCTTGATCTTTTGAGGCCTCATTAGGATCACCCTTTTATCCCTTATTTGAGGAGTACAAGTGCCTTCCATGTCATGGACCTTTCCAATTTTTGTCTCCTCTTCACCATCGCCCAATTTCAAATATATTCCTCCTGTCGCATCTTCGCCACCAGAGAATCATGCCATACCGTTTATGGCCCCTTATGTAGCCTTCACATCACCTGCGAAGCAAGCCACCGATGGACCTACTTCTCGTCACACAACCCGTGCTTAAGGACCTTTAGGGATCTTCTATAGAGGTCATCTTAGCCAAGTCACTTGTAGACTCCTCGATGGTGGAGTATCAAGTGGGTATGGCCAACGATTGGCACTCATTGCCTTCATTAGCCCCACCCAGTGCTGGGTCCCTTTAAGGGTTGGCCAATGGACAAGCTCATCATTCAGACTCAGGCGACTCCGAGGCGACTTGGACCGATAAGGAGTGATAGTAGGGGTCGGGTTTCTTTTGTATACGGGGACTAGGAGTGGATCTATAAACACTACTCTGATTTAGGATATTATGTATATACATAGTTGGGATGGTCAATTTTTTTATGTGCTTTTTGATTTCCCTGTAATTATGACTTCAGATGTATTGCAGTTTGGACTCAATTGTATTCAACTCAGATGTATTCAAAAACCTATGTACTCGGTTCTAACTTATGATTATGTGATATGACTTATTTTATTATCTTTTACTTCCATTTTTAAATTTTGTTTTACTTACAATGTATCTACTTTAAAGAGTTTTGTATGACGATTGCATGTAATATGAAACGCACACAAAAAATTTCCTTGTATTTTTGCTAACCTAAAATTAAAATAATTAATTAAGTAATAAACGAGTGTCACACATCTTATGTTGTTGAAAAGCCCCCTTAGATTGCTGTTGCTTCAACCAAAAGGAAGCTCAGATTAGTTGACAAGTTTGATGATGATGATCAAGTGCTAGTTAGCATCATGTTGAAAAAGAAAAAACTAGAAGCTGTTGCTGCTCCTACAACTCAACACTAATGGACCTTGCTGCCACTAGGAAGAGGACCCCTAAAATCAAGCACATTGTAGACAAAAGTAAAAAGAGTAAGATTGCAAGTGAATTTGAAGATTCTGAAGATGATGTTATTATTGTTGGTGCATCTAATACTAAACCTCTTATTCTATCCCATTCCCTCGTCCAACCATCCTTACCCTTAACTAAAACACAAATCCAAACCCAAACCAAAACACAAGACCAAATAGTTACCCAAACCTTTATCATCCATCCTCAACCACCATCCATACTTGCTAGAACACTCATTCTTGATCAAGAAGGGAATCCAATTCTTGATCAAAATGGCCAACCCATCACCCATATACCTTTACCCTCTAATCCAAGTTGGTACAAACTAACCTTCTTTGCTTCTTACCTGGTGAACACGACTATATATGCACTATCCTTAACCTAGGACTTGTCAAGCTTGTCTGTCTATCAAGAAACCAAAGGTGAAGAAGGTATCCTATGAAGAATGGTGCACTCCTAAGGCTATTCCTGTGTCCACTCAGGGTCTAAAGACTGGAGTCAACTTGGATAGAGTCTTTGCTTTTGCTGGACATGCAAGAGTTGGAAGTAAATGCAACAAAAATGACCATTGCTATTCTTACAAGGTAATCAACAGAATTTGGTAAACATTGATCCTATATTTATCAAACTTGATCCTTACCCTCTGCCTGAGTATCGGTTTGACTATTCTTCTATTCCACCTTGTCATATTTGGAATATTATGAACACAATTGTTCCAAGGATTTTGAAGCTCTCAGTCCTAACGCCATTATAAGCCTTACCTTGAAGCGTTTCAAACTCAAAGTATATCAAAAGGTGATAAGTGATTGGCGATTTAGAGCTCATCTTCCCAGTATCATCCAACACCAGATTCCTGAATTGGATGAGAATCCTGTTGTCAAACTCGAGAAGAACTAGTCAGAAAGAACATTTCATCTCACACTTGCAGAATTGAAGTTTGGGCCTTAAGACCCTTTGGAAGCTGAATTCTTTCCTACTCTTTTTGAGCAACTTTTCTGTGCTTATATTCAAGATGTTACATCCTTAAAGTTTCAAATGTACATCCCTCTAACTCAACATAACAAGGCAACCACATTTGTGCACATTCAACCAGATTGAGTCTACCCACGTTTACCCATCATGCATGTTAACAAGAAGAAAACCAAGATTTTGGTCAAGTCTTTAGCTCTTCCTTAACCATCCAGAGTAGAGTTTCAAAGGCATGATCACATGACTCTAGAATGGCATTTGACCAAGATATTTCAACAAGAGATGGATGTATATGATGCAGAAAGTTTTTGGCACCAACATATGTGGCAATGTGAGCAAGGAGTGTCCACCAGCGGCTTTTCACAAGATGACAAAGCAGAAGTGCCTACAATGCATACTGGTGTATATATACAACATCCAGCTTATGTATATCATTTTTCTGATTCCTCTGTTGCTTTTGTTTGACCTATTGATTCAAGACCTCTTATTGGCCCTAAGGCTTCCATTCTATATGCTATGATTGGCGGTCTCACTAATGGAACCAAGCTAAAATTCCCGTTTCCATAAGAGCTTTTTTGGGAGATACAAGCATCCAAGGCCAAGGGAGATTGAAATCCCTCCTCCTATTCTATTGTTAGAAGCACCTCCTCCTACTCCAAAAACTACCACCACCACCACTACCTCCACCAACCACACCTGGTTCTTAAGCATCTGCTAGTGCACATCCACTTCCAGTCTACCCATGTCAATAAGTTGTTGATATTGACCCTTCTATTTGAGCCTACATTGATACATGGCTTGCACCTATGATGGCTTTTCTTCGATAGATCGCTATGAATCAGCAACTTCTTCAACAACAATAACAACCACACCTATCTCCACCTCCTCCGCCCTAACCTTAGTGACTATGATGGTCTACTCACCTTTTTTGCTTGATGCTAAAAAGGGGAGTATTTTAGGAATTTTGATATTTATCTTTCAAATATTTTTTTTATTAGCATAATAGTTTAATCAATGCATATAAATTCTCTTATTTGGCTCTATTTTTATTTTATGCTCTGATTGAATATGTCTATATGCTCTAACATTCTTGAGAATTGAATATATGCTCTTGAGTTTGAATCATTATATGCTTTGTCTGATATATATGTTGATCTTAGGGGGAGTTTACATTTCCCTAATGTATTCTGTATCTTGATTTATATCTACTTAATAGGCTCTAATATAAACTGTTTTTATGCTAAACTTTGATGATTGCTTTCAAAATTTAATAAAGCCTGTCATCATAAAAAAAGGAGAGATTATTGGAATCAAAGACGTATGAAACATCCAACCTCAAGGTTTTAATGATAACAAGTATTATTAAATTTTAGTGTTTTATAATGAATGTGTTACATGTGCAGAAAAAGCATCCATAAAAGATTAAGGTATATTTCTCTAACTAAGACGTGCCCAAAAGCTTTTTGAAAACTTGGCTTCTAATGAGCCAATTTAAAATTAGCGCCCAAAATTATTAGAAAACAAAGGTGTCTAATGTGCTTCGTTACAAAATGTGTCCAATACATGTTTTCCAAAGCGTCCACTTATGATATCATCCAAAGCATCTTTACTCAGAAATTCGTATTTTGTTAAGGTTTCATTCATACTGAATAGCTTATATCCTTGTACACCTTGAAACTTGTTCTCTATGCATCTTGAAATTCTCTAACATTTAAAAATCTTTAGCATTAACTGAAAAGTAGGATTTTTTGATGTATAAGTACAGGCCTGAGCTAAAATAGTCAACTTATCAAGATTAAAGTATAGAAAGAGAGAACAAAAGAAGGAATGATCAAAAAGCAGCATTAAGCGACAGAACAATAACTATTTTTTGGTATAAAGCAACTTTAGACAAGACAACTACATTCTTTCTCCTCATGCTTCTCGAGACACAAATCAAAGCTTAACGTGAAGCTTTTCCCATGCACCTAATGCCCTTTCAAAATGGGAAAATGAGGAAAGATCTCTCTCAACAGACATATTTTTATGAAGCTACAAAAAAAGGACTTGAAGATTGAAAAAAGTAGAAGAAATGAACTTGAACAATCTTTGAATGCTTTCTCTAGACGATAATACTTTTGCTTATACTTTCATATGCTTTGCTTAGCAAAGCTTTTATAACTTGCGCTAAGCATTCATAGCCTCACTTTGTGAATCGATCTTTTGTGTAAATAAACTTGTTGTTTGTGAAAGTTTGGAGAGGCTTTGTGACTAAAGAATATTTGGGTTTTTGTGATCTTGGGATAGATCACAGTTGTAAGGCCTAAAGAGGTTGTTGAGAATACTTGTTGTAACCAATGTTGGTTAGTGGAAACCCTTCTAAAAAGAAGGTATTAGACGTAACTTAGTTACTAGTGAACCAATATAAAATTTCCTGTGTGCTTTCCTCCTTCCTTATCCTCATGTTTTTATTGGATGAGGTTTATACATATATATTTGTTCTTAAACATTTTGTGAAAAAGTTTTCAAAGTTCACATACACATAATTTAACCCCTCTTCTTGTGTGTTTCTTGTTCTTTCAAGGATATCCTTGAGAAACTTCGCATAAGTAGGCATTTGTTGCAAAGCATCTATAAAAGGAATATTAACATACATTTTTTACCCTATCTAAAAACTTACCAAATTGTTTGTCTAACTTGGACCTAGCTATCCTTTGAAGGAAGAGAATAGATGGTTGGTAAGGCATTTGGGGCATCTTTTTAGACACTTTTTCTTTCTCTAAAATACTTCCTTCTTTTTCTTTTTCAACCAAGAGCAGAGTCTCTACATCTATATCTACTTCCTCTTCTCCTTCACTTTCTTTGTTAGACACAGGATCGTCTAACTGTTTCCCATTCCTTAAGGTCATTGCATTACAATGCTCAATAGAATTTGCTTTAGGTGTGCTAGGAAACTTACTTAGGGCACAACTTGAGGTGGGGACGAACTAGGCAATTTGAGAGATCTGGCTTTCTAGCCTTTTATTATGGAGTGTCATCTCATCCATTTAAGTAGTTAGCTCCTTAATGGAGTTGCTCACAAACTCAGCCATTAAGTTTTCGAGTCTTGACAGTGATTGTTGTGTCAAATCCAACAATTATTGGAAATTGTGACCACTAGGGTCCTTATTGAAATTTGAAGGTTGTTGGAAATTTTGTTGTCAATTACCCCTTTAACCTTGATTATTTTGGTAGGAGAAGTTAGGATGATTTCTCCACCCAAGGTTATATGTATTTGAGTCGGGGTCAAATTTTTCCTTTTTCAGGTAGTCATGAAAATTATGTGCGGTACCCATATTTTCTATTTTTTCCTTTAGACCATCAGGCATTCCTGCTTGACAATCTATAGTTGTATGTCCCTGCACACCATCAATCTCATAAGTGAGGTTAGTAACACCCACTACATTAACATTGCTTTTTTCTAATTTATCACATTTTTGGCTTAAAGCATCAAATTTAGCCATAAGCAAGTTAATGTTATTTACTTCATACTTACATGGGGCAACTCTCTGTGAGGTGTTTCCTCTTTCTCTAACCCATTGGCTTTGATTTGAAGCTACAGCCTCAATGATGGCTAGCCTTTCATTGAATGGCTTATCCATGAATGCACCACCTGTTGTGGAGTGTAGCACCATCCTGTTAGGATAGTTTAACCCATTGTGAAATAAATGAATTGTGAGCCCTCGATCAAGTCCATGATAAAGACATGTAAGCAACAAGTCTGGAAATTACTCCCAAGCTTTAGCAAAGGATTCACTATTGCTTCGGTGGAAGTTAGTGATTTGCTTCCTCATCTCATTTGTCTTCAACGACGAATAATATTTATTAAGGAAGGATTTCTCGCATAATTCCCAAGTGGTAATAACATATTTGGGAATGGTCCTCATCCATGCTCTAGCCTTACCTACTAAAGTGATGGGAAATAAGCATAGGCAAAGTGCATCAATTGTGATTCCTAGAAATTTTTTGGTCTCATAGATTTCCAAGAATCCTTCAAGGTGCTTCATTGGGTCTTTCGATGGTAATCCATTAAACTGATTTTGCTTAAGCATGCTCAGCAAGGCAGGTGGAATAATAAAGTTTGTGTTAGCCACAATAATTGGGCGGGCTATCCTAGCTGGTAATCCATGTGACATTCATTCACATTAGACACAACTCTTACCTTATTAATTACTTATTTAATTATTTATTTAGTTATTATCTAAAAAAGCGAGTGAAATTTTTTTGTTTTCACTTGTCACTTTCAAAATAGAAAAACAGAAAATAAAATAGAAGTTGGAAATGAGAGTAAAAGATAAAATAAACAAAGTATATATATATGCATCAATACTATATATGGAACTTGAGTACATCATAATCACTACTGAATACATTTCATCAACTAACATACATAGAGTTAAATACAAAGGAAGTCAATGAGATATAGGAAAAGTCCAAAAAGTACGTCAAAAGAGACACTACCTACCCCACTACATACATCAAAAAATCCTAGTCAGAGCAGTGTCTACTATCTATCCTATCCCATATATAAAAAGAGAAACCACTAGTCAAAAGCTACAATTCCTCATCAGTTTGAGTCTTGTCAGAATCCTTAATAGTTGCAAGCAGGGCCTGTCCATTGGGCACCTCATAAGGTGACCCAAGTCCGAAGAAGGATGAAGGTGATAAGGTGTGCCACCTGTTGGCCATCCCCACCTGATACTTAATCATAAGGGAGTCAAAAGGGGACTCAGCTAACACGACCTCCATGGGCGAATCTATCGAGTCGTTAGCTAGTGGCTGCTAAGCCCCTGTCAGGTCATCAGCCTGTGGCTGCTCAGCAAGAAAAGGTGGAAGGAAGTCCATGAATGGGACTCTAGGATCTACAGGCAATGTAGGAGGTGGAGGAGGAGCGTAGAAAAAGTTCGATAGTGATATAAATACAACCAAAATAGGGATTGTGAATAACACAGGGGCATAGGCACCCCAAGTATAGGGGACACAAATGTGATGGTCATGATGCCACTAGTAGGTCAAGTAGTCAGTGTCTTCGTGGTAATACCATGTCCCCGTGTCATGATACTTAATGCGTAGGTTGAACAGACTGGCATCACCATCTTTATATATCCAACTAGAGACAACATACATAGAAAGAAAAGAGATAGAGGAGCGAGGTGATTTGTTTTTAAAATCACTTTCACATGGATGGTAGGTAATCCTATCGCCAAACACAAGATAAAACATAGTTGACAATCTTTAAAATGGAACCTAAGGTCTTATCTAAGATATAGTAATCTACTCTTGACTCTGTATGGATCCATATTTCCCATTAATAAGTAATCATTCACATCAGAACCAGGAAGTGATTAGGAGTACATATACCTCACTCTCATATCATTATCATGGTACAATCCTCATTATCATCGAGGAATAGAACAATCTTTCAGTTCAGTGCATTCATCATCAACATAGAGGTGTACTCTCGCTCCAATCCTAGAATGTTGAGCAGTTGTTGGGGTTATCAAGCTTAGTCAGGTGAGTATCTTGGCTCAAGAGTGCTACCTTGGCCATTTGGACTTTCACCGCTCGATACCTTACGCCTAAGACCTCCGCAAATGGGTCTTTGCTTTTCATTCCTCAGCATACCAAACTATGACTTCCCATGTAGGGTTTCATGCCAACTACATGTCCTTCACATTTCATTATTCATCTAACTAATAGTTCACTACTAATCATCTTTAGTTTTTAGCAAAGGTTTTCTTTGGTCTTAGTTAGTCTGAGCACCATTACACTAACTTCTCAATGTCTCTACTTCATTATGCAGAGACTTAGTCTCTTTTCATATCACAGTATAATAGATTAAAATCTACATAGTCATATAGGGACATCAACACAATTTGTAAATTTAATAATATGAACTTTTAGGAAGCACGTATTTAAATAATAAGGAAATCTTTAAGAGAATTAATCATAAATTGAAGGAAATTAGTAAGTCATTAATTAACTATCTTAAGTATGGATTAAGTATACGTAGTAACATTTCAAGGTTGAATGTTTTATACTAGCACAAACCATATTGCTTAAGTATGAGTATTAAACAAGTTTTAAATTTCCTAGATACTATGATTCTTAGGTACCTAATAAAGGATTTAGCTAATTAGTTTAAAAACATAAAGTTAATTATTTTTGAGGTTCTTAAAACCAAATTGGCTAAATATATTTCTAACAAATTCAATTTTAGTTATTCCATTAATCTTAAGTAAGGATAAGAATTAATTTGTATTTAGAAAAACTTCATTTTACTCCAATTTAATTAATATGACCAAAATTATTTAAGGGAAGTTAGGATTTATTTTGGTCTTGTTAACCTTTGATTAATCTACTTAGGTTTACGATTTACCAATTTCCAATTAAGTTTAAACTTTTACTACTAAGCTTCAAACACTATACTAAGAGATAAACTAGAGTTTATTAGAATAAAACCTTGATTTATTATTGGATAAAGCTAGCTAAGTTTATTAATAGAAATTTGATTAATTACTAATTCTACCATACTGGCCTAATGGCCTAAAAAGTTTTGCATCACTTTGTGTTATTTCCTTTTTAATCAAGTTACAATCAAACCTTGCATTAAAAAAATTATATGACTACCTATAATCCAACTAAGGCTATGCGCCTTTGTAATTAAGTCATCATAGTTTTTTTTTTTCTAGCACAAAGCAAATACCAAGGATTATTCGAAGATGAGTAGAAATTTTTTTTCAAACAATTTGTCCTATATTTTTGTTTTTCTAAAATCGTGGGCTATAAAGCAAAATAGTTAAGATTTTTAAAACTTTTCTTCATACCCAAAATCAATTCAAATCCATTGTTCATTTTTAAAACCAAGATTGCTAAACAAAAAAAAAATAAAATTGGTTAAGCCTCCTATTTCTACATTAAAAACCGTGAGCTTCACAAAGCAAGATCCAAGCTTCTAAAAATTTTTACCACATGGATTATCGTTATCAAGCTAAATTTTTTTTTTACCAAGTTCCCTCGGAAACCATCAAGGCTGTGAGCCATTTTCACCAAACCAAGGTTTTTAATTTTTTTTTTCTCAAGCATTCCTACTACTAGTTTAACGTAACTACATCAAAATCAATTTTAAGCCATCAATATAATAAAAAAAAGAAACCAATTTTAGTAGCCCACATCAAAACACAAGCTTTTACAGCATCATGTATCAAATAACAACAATACAAGATTAAAGCTTAAAGATTATAACAACTAAAATGGGTTTAGGGAAAAACCCACCCATCATCTATGTGAAACAATAAATTAAGAACCCACTCCACTTCCCCCAATACCTCTTAAATAGATGAAGAAAATGAAGGAGAAGATCGTGGCTTTAAGCTCCCTCTGATGGTGCAAAACTCTTGATGATGTTAATGGCACTTGGATGGAGCTTTTGGTGAGGAAAAAAAATGAAAGTGCATGAGTGAGGAGGAGGGGCTCTTGACAGTAGCTCTAACAGAGGGGGAAGTGTGAAAAAAATGTTCCCAAGGTTAGGTATTTATAAGGAGAGTTGGTGGTGAGGTGTCCTAAATATGATAGTGACATCATCTTGGATGATGTTACCTTAAAAAGCATGTGTTTCTAATGCCTTTTCAGTTTAGTCCCTAAATTTATCTCCACTGGTTATGCTTGCAAAGGTTTCTTAGGTCTCTGTCTCTGATTCAATTATATTAGTTAAATCGATTATTGCCTCTAAATTTTAATTATTTACTTTTTATATCAAAATAATGAATTTTTGTTTGAAACTTGGTATGCACTTTATTTTAAGGTTAAAAGTAATTTATAAAATTTAAAATTAAGTTTTTATATTTTTCTCAAATATAATTAATTATTTTGTATTTTAAGTTAAAAATTCATAATAAATTCATTTTAATTCAATAAATTTCAAAATTTTATGAAAATTATAAAATCAAGTTCCTCACCTAAAAATGAACTAATAAGGAAGGTTTTACTAGTTGTAGATGTGAAATGAATAATGGCTTGGCTTAGTAGTTAACTAAAGGAATTTTTGTCATTTTTCATAAGAATTTCAGAAAATTTTCAAAGTTATACTTTAATATATAAAGCATGTTTTCAGGCTCAGAATGACATTTTACTGTCATTTAAACATTTTTCACATGTTAGCCCTTTTTGTTGAGTAATTAGGACGTAATCGTCATTTTTTCATTTTTTTAAGTCCTATCTTGAAAAAATTATTAACAATCACAATTGAATAGTGCTCAAAATTCTAAACACAATGGTGGAGATCAGAAATTTGAGATTCTTTTCCAAATTTTCAGAAATAAATCCATAATTAATAGAAAAATAGTTATAAAACAAACGTAAGGGTGTTACAACCCATAGATCATCGAAGTGGCGTAATCCTTCAATGGTTTATTTGCTAGATTGTGAACCATGGAATTTGTTCTTTCTAGAACTGTTATAAACCCTTTGGTTTTGTTTTTGTTGCCTTTTCCTTCTATGGAAGGTCCTTTCTATCTCAAGGTCTACTTCAATGGGATCCTTAAGACGGAGGGATCTTTGCATATACAGAGAAAAGCACCTCTAAAAGAGTAAAGCCCGTGAAGTCTGAAAAGGAAGAGAAATAAAAGAGAATAAAAGAAGAAATTACGGGGGAACTATTTTGTTTAATTTTTATTAAAAAGCAATATATCATAAAAACCAAGAGACGCAATCCTCAACAACAACTCCAAAACCTTAACAGGGGAAACTGCAAGTATACAGTTATCATCAAGTAATACATCAAAGATTGTATCCACAAGAACTAGGTGTTTGACTCAGTGATTATAGCTAATTAATAAAAATCATACCAAGAAATTAATTTAGAGATAAAATATTTGAGATTGAAAGTTGTTGAGATTCATAATTCAAATAAAGGCAAGTATTTTAAATTAGGAGAAATCAATAACAAAAAACATCCAAGATTGGGGGTTCACACAATGATGCCCTATTGGATTAATTGCCTTACATAGTGCTCTAATTTATACTCTTTGAAGGTGAATTGGGTGTATCTAATTGAATTAACCCCTACTTTCATGGTAGCTATGTTCAATTAAACCCATTACACTCTTGTTGTTTCATTAGTTCCTCGAAGAATTAAACCTACTTTTATGATTTAAAGCCTAAGTCCTTTCTCTATGGTTCCAATGATTAGATTCACTTTTCAGTTCTTTCCTACGCGTCTAAGATTATGAAAAATGATGATCAATCATTTCGTAAAGATGAAATTAATAGAGAAAGAATCAAGATGAGAACTTAATAGAACACAAAGATAATTCAATTAAAACATCTAATAGTTATCAAGGGCTAGGCCGCAATCCTGGAAAAGAGGGTTTTGCTCACACATGACATGGTAGAACTCCAAAAAGAAATTAAAGAAACAAGAAAGCAAATATGGAAGAATCAAGACAAAAAGCAAGTGCCAATCTTTGGTCCTAAGCCATCCTCAGAAAAATAATATTAGAATACTTAATCTCTTCTAAAAAAATATTTTAATACCTAAAAGACATAATGGGTCTAAGCCTAACTAAAACCAATGTTTTAAAATTCTCAATTAAAATAAATGACACACCCATGACAATGTGGGAATGCTCACACCGCTGTGGAGAAGGCATTGGGAAGAATTAAAGTGTTAAGGGTGCGCCCACACCGCTGTGGCCACACTCACACTATTGCGGCACACTTGCTGGAAGGTGGAAGAGTACTCTGTGTGCCCACATCATTGTAGGGACTTGCGACACCCATGTGGCCATCACTTTATTCATATTTTCTTCAACTTTTTCATTATATCCATGCTAGGATGGCTTCCATACTTCCCCATGAAGAATTCTATGCCTCCAGAGGTCTTCATGTTTTTCCTAAGGCTTTCAAATTTTCAAGCTTTAATCCTCAAGGCCAAAATAACTTTTATAATGGCTTTCTACAACCAAAGACACACAAAAAACATAACAAATTTCAAAAGGGACAAAACTAAGTAATTATGTATAAAACTAAGCCTACATCAATGAGGAATGCATGCAAACTAATAATGAAAATGATGCAAAAGACATAATGAAATGCAACGCATCACCTCCATTCCATAAGAGTCATCAACACAAGGATACTGACTCTAGATGATAGGATGTTGCATTATGCTATGTTTAGAATCATAGATGCCTATGCATGCAACTATGCAAAGATGTTTAAGGATGATTTGTTCCTCGTGTGGATGTTTATAGTTGGCTCAACCATAAATTGGCCATTGTTCTTCAAAAAGAAGATGATAAAGGTCAAAAGGAAAATTGGTTTAGCTTTTCCTTACGCCATTCTGTTTTCAGATTTATCATTAAGTCTAGATTCAATCTTAAAGTGAAGACTAAGATCTTTTAGCAGGAAGGAATTAGGAGAGCACGGTGAACCAAATGGGACTAAAGTAGACTTTATGAGGACAATGGTTGTTTAAAAAAAATCTATGCAAGAAGTAGCTGAAGATGCAAACCCACCCTAGAGCTCAAATGAAGGATGATCAGCTCCTTCCCAACATGCTTTAGTTGATCTATGATCAGCTAAAAATACTGAGAGCTAATCATGCTAGCTTTTGAGTTGAGCATATTAAGGACATGGGGAGGATTACCACTTGCCTCAACTTTATGGATGCTTATCTGTCATCCTTAACGAGAGTTGCTGTTGTTGAGGAGGAGGACGATGAGTAAACTAGCTTAGGAGTTTATATTATGAATTTCTATATTTAGTTTAGGACCCTATGTTAGTTTGTTTTCTTTTTTATTTGGGACTCTTACTGTAACTCACCGCTTTTATTGATTAAAGATATAATAAGTTACTACATTGCCTTTGCCTATGTTTATTGCAAACATTAACTATGACAATGTGTGACTTACTTGATTATTGCTCCTATTTCACATATAGTTATTTTGATACCAATTGTAAACATGACCTTCATTTTTGGCTTCATTATTATTATCTATCTATTCAATTTTATAATGCCAAAGGGGTAGAAAGGTTGTGTGTTTTGATTTTTTGAAGTAAATAGGTATTAAGGAAAGCATTAATTTAGGGGGAGCATGAAGCTTTTACTCAAGGGAGCAAACTAAAAGGATGACCCACTCAAGAAAATAAAGCTTTATGAAAAGTCTAGCATTGCAAGAAACTTGATTATCTTAATGCTTGGTTTATCATCATAAAAAAGGGGAGAATGTTAAAGAGAAGAAAATGTAAACCATGACCTCCTGTGTTTGAATATCATCAATGCAAAAGTATGGAAGTTTTGATCAAAACAAAGCTAACAAATGACACTCTAATAAAGACAAGAGACAAAGCCAAAGAAAGGAAAATATATCCTAAACTAAAGGCACGATTGATCATTCTTCCTTCACTCCTCTTTTACCCTGATTGCTTTGAAATATGTTAGAATACACTAATAAGATAAAAGTCTTAGTGAGTGCCCTAAGGACACATAACAACATCACATATGCCTAAATAGCAAGCATAACATACTTAATAATTAACCTCATATATCATGATATAGAACTCATAACACAATAGAATATGACAATTAATAATATAATACATTTCCTTCAATTAAACCTTTCATTTTCTTTTCCATCCTCTGGTAGATTTAAGCTCAAAATCTCAAGGAATGTCCCCTTTATACATGCCAAACAACCTTTCCTTGTCAAAAGTTGACACTGTTTTTAAGGACTAAAGGAAATATATATCCTTCCCTTGTCAAAGATGATGTTAAGTTTTATTGTCCTTTTCCTTTATACAATTAACCTTTGGTCATCCTTTGGGGATTAGAAGGGTTATTACCATTCCCTTGCTAAAGGAGACCCCTCAACAGTTACAATACATCACATTTCAATCATATATTGGGATTAGAAGGTCATATAATGGTTAGTACAATTCAGCATATGCAATTTAAGAAATTTCAAATCTAACAAAATTGATCATGCTTGTGACTGGTGAGTCATGCTCGTGACTCATGACAGACATGCACTCCGAACCTCAAATAGAGCCGGTCACACTTGTGACTCATGGAAGACATGCACTCTGAATCTCATAATAGAGTTAGTCACACTTGTGACCAGTGAGTCACACCTATGATTTGCAACTGATGTAAAATTTTGAACTTCTGCCCTTAAGGGGAAATCTATGGCTTCCCAAACCCCCAAATCAAAAAAACACATGAACGATAGGAATCATAAGCAACAAAACCCCCCACTTTTAACTCACCAATCATATGCATGTGGTACCAATCGTAACTCCATATGCATGTGGTACCAATCCTAACTCAAGAAGCTAGTCTAGGAGCACATGCTAGCCATAAGGAAGTGCCATCAGTGTACTGATGCCTTTGACTTAGCAATCTACAGTAGATTGATATTCTCTGATGACTAATTAGGGTTACCCAGCTTTCGAAGTACGCCTCAACTCCATGGGATCAGCATGAGTCAGTGGGGTTCCTACACCAGGTATAATAATCCCCAAGGCTGAGTTAAAAAACCTCTTAAGGTTTCCACCATCCAAATTCATACATACTTTTTGCTAACATAATCATCTCAAATGTTATGATGCATGTCTTACACATACAATGCACATAAGTGTCCCCTTTGACCTTTTATCTACAAATAAGTGAATCTCATCGTCACCTCTCACAAGCTAGGTCCCTCACAGACGAGATATCACTCGAGCCCATTCTCACCTCTCACAGGCTAGGTCACTCATCACTATGATATCTAGTCGTATTATGCATTTCATAGCATAATATCACAAGTCACAATCACCATACAAGTAAACCAATTTTAAATGCTTATTATGGCTTGATATTTGGATCAATTGAATGTTTATAAGGCTTAAATTAGTGTCCTAGCTGAGTTTTACATGTTTGGATTCAATTGGACTTTAATAGAAATCTTAATTAATTTTTGGATTTTTATGGGTTTTGACATTTTGTCCTTGTTTGGATCATAACTTGAGTTACAGAGATGCATTTAAGGTGATCTTGGTGTCTATGGAAAGATAAAATAAAAATATACAACTTTTATGTGAAAGTCATGAGTTGATTTAGCCTAAATCATGGGCGAAAATAGACTTAAGGTCAAACATGTTGTTTCCTGTTGACAGCCAGACATAGGTGCGGTATTTTGGGCATACGTTGAGTTTTAGACATTATTTTTGATTTCAACACCATTAGTTAGCTAACATCTAGGGATACAATTCTTATGAAGAAAGCCTAATTCGATCATTTTCTTATTTTTGACCATTAAGTTGACACACGTTGTCAGGGAGGTGAGCACGGATGTGTTTATCACTTGGCAAATTGTAAAATCCTAATTTGCGAACATGGCGGTTTTCTAAGGCCTTGCTAAACAACCAAAACTCCATATGGTTATATTCCTATTATCCTAATGTCCACTTTACTCCAAAATAGGGGTTTCCTATCAATCTAAGTCGTTCTTATTTAAGCCTAATCCTTTAATTCCTTATCCAAAATAGGAGAAACCCTCAAGTTAACCTAAACTTTCACAATAATCTCATTCTACCCTTAAACAATCATAGGTTCAATCATTTCACATCAAATTCATCTCGAGGAAAACCAACATAACCACACATTCACGTAATACACATGAAGAGTAATAATTATAATTCATACCAAACCCTAACATATAAAAAGGCATTACAATGAACCCAAAGGAATTCAGTCCCAAGGATTCAAGGGTTTGGGAAATTTGCATTCCCTTTCACAATCACAATCAAACACAAATTGATGCCCAGAACAATTGGGGTCTAAGGCCAACCCCTCTACCCACTATTGCTACAACTATGAGGGAGATAGTTTCACTCCCCCTTACCTCAAAAGAAGTGAATCCACAACAAGAGGATGAAGATGACTCGTTGACAAATCCTATAATCTCTCAATCATGGTTGCGGTAGTTCTTAGAAAGGTTCCTGCGACAACTCTACAGTGACGGCACAAGTTCCAAGAGAAAACAAAGAGTGAGGTGGGAAATAGAGAATTAGGTCTAAAAGACCTAATAAGAGCTTTTAAAGATAAGTTTGAAAGAAAAAAGGGTACACATAAGAAGGGGGTTGAATTGTGTGTATAAAAACTTTTTCGTAAACTGATAAGACAGCGTTTATAGTTCAAATAGAGTACGAATAAGGATAAGGAAAGGAAAAGCACACAGAAGCTTTTATATTGGTTCACTCAATCTTGAGCTACGTCTAGTACCTTGGTCCGGAAGGCTTTCCACTAACCAATCTCTTGGTTACAAGCAAGTATTTTTCTCTGCCTCTTCAGGCTTTACAAAACAATTAACCCAGATCACTTAACCACCCAAGTATTCTTTAATCATTAAGCCTCTCCAGGCTTTTATAACATAAAACAATTGTCTAAATAAGATCAACTCACAATGTGAGGATATGAAAGTTTAAAAGTAGTACAATAACTTTGCTATACAAAGAATAAGAATTAGAAAATTTCTCAGAATCGTCTAGGCAACAGAAAGATGATTTTCTTTCTAGATTCAGTTCATCTCTGTTATCTCTACTTTTTCTTCTCTTTATATATATATATATATATATATATATATATATATATATATATATATAGCCTTTGAGAAGATAGCCATTGAGGTTTCAGGCTTCAATCTTCAAGAAGGAGAATTCTGACGCTTTTTCTGCGTGTAGATGCGTATATCGAGTTTGCAGCAAAGATAGAAAAGTAACTTTTGTTTTGCACCAAAATGGAAGATGCAATTCTACATTTTAGAGCTGTTTTTTTGAACATTCCTTATTCGGTTTGACAGCTTGACAAGTTGACTTCCTTTTTCTGCATAGTTGTGCTTATACGTAAAAACATTGTGTTTTTCATTAAATGCTCAAACATTTGAATGTTAGATCATTTTAAGGAAGTAAAACACTAGTCTCAATGTATATATGAATATGCATAGTTAAAGCATTTTAATACTCAATCGTTAAAAGAAAACTTATCATATGAACGAGTATCATACAAGAACTCATCAGATGCTTGTTATATACTGGCGCATTGGACGCTCGAAAGACTTTTTAACAGAAACACAAGAACAGTTAAAATTTAATAAGTTATTATTGTCTTCAAAACTTGAGGGACTAGACACTTCATACGTCTTTGGTTCCAACAATCTCTCCCTTTTTGATGATGACAAACTTTATTAAATTTTTGAGTTTATGAACATAAATATATTAAGAACGCATAAGATGAGATCAAGTAAACTTACAGTCATACTCCCCCTGACTCTAATATTTCAAGCAAATCATCACAAATTCTCAACATATATTTGAAACTTAGAGGGTATAAATTAGTTTAAACACAAATATTTAAAGCATGTCCAACAGTTTCATGTATGAATGTTAGATGATAAGCATAAGTTTTATAATAAGTTACTATACAAAAGCTAAAAAACAAAAAAAAAAACTTTATCCTTCTAATCTCCCCCTTTTGACATTAGCAAAAAGGGCGAAGAACTAGTCAACATAGTCACTGTGGGTTAGATGGAGGTGGAGGTGGAGGTGGAGGGGGTGAAGGGGATGGCTGAGGAGTTTTGAGAATTGTTTGCTGGTTTTCGAGAATTTGTTGAAGAAGAGTCAAGATAGGTTGAAGTTGGGCGACTACATAGGTTTAGACAATGGGATCAATAGAAGGGAGTGGTGGAGGGGCAAGGAGGGTACTAGGAAGGCTGGCAGAGGCTTGAGAACTAGGAATTGGTGGAGGTAGGGGTGTTGGAGAGGGAAGGTGAGGTGGAGTTTGGGGTGTGGCATCAAATGGAGGAGGTGGAGCATCCAAAAACTTAAGAGATGGAACATTGACTTGATCTGGATGCGGATGGCTGTACTAGTGAAAAGCGGACTCCAAAGGATAGGGTGGCTTGATGTATTATAGATTGGTCAAGGTAGCCAAAATTGCATAGAGAATGGAGGTTTCACTACAAATCAATGGACGCGCATCAACTAGACACAAAAAAGTAGCAAAAAGTGTTAGAAAAGTGAAAGACACGAGCTAGACGCTGCATGCACTCACAATTCTGCAAGGTTAGAGTTTCTGCCTTATCGTGTGCAGACAGTCCACTACTGGACGTTTGTTGCTTGCAGGTCCTCATGTGCTGATGCCAGAAATGTTTAGCATCATCTGCGTTCATGTCTTGTACCAATCTTCGAGACATATACCATTCTAAGGTAAACTGATTGTGTTGTTGGAACTCAACCTTAGAAGGTAGTAGTTGAAAAGGTGGCTTGATCAATAGTTTGACTTTCTTTTTGTTGATGTCCACTATGGGCAATTGCGGGTAAACCATGTCATGCTGAACTCGGACAACAGTGTTATGAGAAACATGTTATGAGGGAGGAATAAACATATGACATTTCAAATCCACAGAGCTTTTGATACTTGTACAAAACATTTGCTTATATGGTGTTGGAAAGAATCCAGTCTTGTTAGGGCCTAGTGGCCTGAACTTCAAGTTTGCAGGCCTTATATCAATAGTTCGTTCTACTATTCCTTGTTGCTTTTTCTTCTGGGCAGTCTCAAGATCCTCCAATGGTAGTACTCAATGTTGAAGTACTTTAGGAGGGTATGCATCAATTCGCCATGCGCTAGAAATCTTAGCATACCTTCTATTGATGAAGCGTTTCAGGGTAGGCTTTCTATGGTTCCTAGAGGTAGTGCTAAAAATTCTTCGGATGGTTAGTGTGTGTAAATGTCTCTGAGTGAATCAAGTGGAATAGGGGAGTAGTGAAACACGTATTCTGGCTCAGGTAAGGCTCTAGATGCAAAATGATGGTGTTGTCGTCCACAAGATTCTGCTTGTTCCTCTTCTTAAATAGAAGTCTCCATTTTTTCTTCCTTTGAGCCCAGTTTTCAGTGCGTCCATCAAATGCAGAAGAGACATCTAGATTGATACTAGTCTTTGGATCCGCAATAGAAACCAACATAGGCTTAGGCTCACCCCATTTTTGGAAAGAAAACTTCTCCTACTTGGGTGGCTTAACAGAGAGGTACAGTTTTATTAAGCTAGGGGTAGGGATGGTGCACACATAACCTTCATCACCAGGCAACAGCATGTCTGGTTCAGGTGTAGTGTAGGTAGGTATGTATCATGATGGGTAATCTGGTGGTAAAGGTTTGTAGGTAATGGGCATGCCTGAACTATCCATCAGTTGGTTGCCTTCAGAGTCTAGAACAGGTTTACCTTGGACAATTATGTTGGATATAGGGTGAGGAATAATTTGGGTTTGTGTTTGGTCAGATGGAGGATCAACAAGTTCAATAATGATAGAATCAACAAAATCTTGTTTAGAGACAGTTTCAATATCAAGGTCTGGAGCAGACAACTTACTTCTTTTGCTCTTATCATACTCTTTCTCGATTTGGGATGTCCTTTTACGAGGAGCAGTAACACTGACTAAGAGTGCTTCATCTTGAGATGCAAAAACCACTACTATGGCAGTTCTTTGTTTCTTTAGCAGGACTGCAATAGACCCGCCATCCTCACCATCAGAGTCTTGTTGCAGCCTGAGTTTTCTCTTGGCAAATGGTGTAGGTGGAAGAGCAGCAACGGGAGGAGCAACCTTGGACACAGGTGCTTACTGTGTCTTGGACCTCGTCACTTTAGACGCTAAAGGTTGTCTGGATGATTTCCCCGTAGACGGTTGTCGTTTGGATGTGATAGGTCTTGATACAGAAACAAGATGGACAAATAGAGCTTCATCGTCCACCTATTCTTTTTGTGGTGCAACTTGTTCTTCTGTAGGTTACTATAGTTCTTCTACAAGGTTCTTCCTTCACATTCTGGGACTTGGAAGCCTTTTCAATGGGTTTTTGAATGTACCCAGCTTTCATTTGGTTTGGATTGTTTTGTCCGAACGACAATTGGGTGAACCTAAGACCACCACCTAGCCTTCTGATTTAGCTTACTTAACATCAGACAGATTGAAGAACTCATAATACACATTTTGTAGCCAAAAGATCTGTTCAACAAGGTGGAATACATGATTTGATCAAATACATCCCTTCCTTTCATAGTTTTGAATATGTTGCTTAGAATAAGATCAGTAAGATTGAACTGCTATCTAATCATCATGTGAAAAAGGGCAAAGCGGTGCAAAAAAGTTACACTATCCTTGGATCTTGCTTGTGAAGAGTGCCTTTGTTTAGAAACTACTGAAAGACTTTTTCCTTCCTTTGTCAGTTTGCTGTACTCTACACTACCTTCAGCTTCTAGTCCCATCAAAGCAGCATCTATAGTCTCGTTGCTGCCATAGTTGTTTTCCCACCCATTTTTGACACAGAGCCAGCGTGTTCACATCCAATAGCTTGCATGATGCTCCCAAGCTCTATGGTGACCTTTACCCCCAGAATAGTGCCAACAACACTGTTGTTCACGAACTCAACAATCTCCAAAAGCATCTGATGAGTTATGGGTAAATGATCTCATTTAGATGGAAGTAGTTCAGTATTGCACATCGAATGAGGTTATGCTTCACCTTTACACCCATCTCGTCGAGGGTGTTAATATCAAATCTACTTTCTATGAGCACGATTGCTTCGTTTTGGCTTTCCACTCCTGTGACTACCTTCATAGTGTTGTCTGCCTTTTCGCTCACCATGGTTGATAGGAAGAAAGTTAGGGTTTGAGAGATTAGGAAAATTGGGAGAGAGAGAGATAACGATATCCAATTGAAAGTGAGAATGATAGGGTTTAGATACTTGTGCAAAACACTTGTGTGTATAGGAAGTAAACAAACTATTTTTATATTTTTGGCGATATTTAAAAATTTTGAAGAGGGAGAGAGAAAATGCGTATTAAATGTTGGTTCAGGTGAGAAACGTGTGCGCATTTTTCAATGTCAGTCACGGCTGTAGTCGTGACTCAGACAAGGAATAATGCATTTATTTCAAATCGTTGTTAGTAAAAACATAATGGTACACAGATGAAGACATTTATGCTTTAAATGTGAATCGTTACAATATATGGATGCAACAATAATAGACGCACGCACAAAGGATGATGATATGAGTATGGATGCTTCATAATATTGGACGGTCAAGGCACATGAGAGAAATCTATTCCTTTATAAATTCAATACCAAGACGATCTTGAATATGGAGGAGTTTATCTTCAGGAAGTGATTTTGTAAATATGTTTGCTAGTTGATTTTCAGTGCTAACAAACTAAATATCAATAACCCTTTTCTGAACATAATCTCTTATGAAGTGATGTTTAATTTCAGTATGCTTTGCTCTAGAATGCAATATGGGATTTTTAGAAAGATTTATGGCAGTATTATTATCACAAAGAATAGGGATTTTACTCTCATAAATACTATAGTCTTCTAGTTGATGTTTGATCCACAGAAGCTATGAGCAACAGGATGCTACTGATATGTATTTCGCTTTTGCTATCGATAAGGCAATTGTTCCTTGCCTTTTGTCATCCAGGAGACAAGATTGCCACCAATGAAGTGACATCCTCCATTGGTGCCTTTTCGTTTTATTTTATCTCAGCATAGTCAGCATCACAAAATCCAACTAACCTGTATTCTTTACTTGACTTAAAGTACAGACTAAGATTAGTGGTTTCTTTCAAGTATCTAAATATTCTTTTAACAACAGTAAGATGAATTTCTCTACGGTCAGATTGAAAGCGAGCACAGAGACATACACTAAACATAATATCTGGTCTGGTTGCTGTAAGTTATAGTAAAGATCCAATCACAACTCTGTATATGGTTTTGTCTACCTTTTTGGATTTATCATCCAATCCAAGTACTGAAGATGGATGCATGGGTGTGCTCATTTCTTTAGCATCGTTCATCTTGTACTTCTTGAGTATCTCTTTTGCATATGTGGTTTGATGTATGTATATGGCATTGCTTGTTTGTTTTATTCGTAATCCCAAAAAAAATTTTAATTCACCGATCATGCTCATCTCAAATTTTGTCATCATAAGGTTAGAGAAATCTCTACATAGAGCTTCATTAGTAGCGCCAAATATGATATCGTCCACATATATTTGTGTAATGATAAAATTTGAGTTTGTGCTTTTGCAAAACAAATTAGTGTCTACTTTTTCCCTTGTAAAACCATTTTCCAAAAGAAAAGAACTTATCTTCTCATACAGGAGCTTGTTTGAGTCCATATAAGACCTTTTTGAGTTTAAAAACATGATCAGGAAGAGTATCACTCTCAAAACCAAGAGGTTGTTTCACATAAACTTCTTCATTTATTATACCATTAAAAACTGTACTTTTTACATCCATTTAATAGAGCTTCATATTACTATAAGCAACAAATGAAAGTAGAATGCAAATGGCTTCTAATCTAGCTACAGGTGCAAAAGTTTCAGTAAAACCTATTCCTTCTTGTTGTTAGTAATCTTGAGCTACAAGTCTAGCTTTGTTTCTCACTACTTTACCAGTGTAACACCTTAAGGCGTGTTACCGTAACTAGGTCAAGATTTCTAAAAATGAAAAAAAAACAAACTTAAAAATGTAGAAACAACATGCAAATACTACTCATAAATATAATTAGATATTATATACGGATAATACAAAACAAAAATACATGCTTAATACAACTCATTTATCACCCAGAGGTGTTGTACAAAATATAAGGAATACAAAAAAAAACAACGTAAACTAGGCTACTTCTTCTTGCATGTGACTCCAAGCTTCATCTACACACGTCTTCACTTATATCCTGACAAAGGGAAAACTTAAAGGAGTGAGACATAATGTCTCAGTGAGTGCTCTAAGGGTCTTGCGGCTAGGTCAGACTCTTTTACTCGGACAACCTTCATTACTTATTTCTCATGGCTTAAGCCTAAATAGGTCTTTTGTAATTTTCTATACCTATGGTTGGGTCTATACCTTTTAATCTTCAATACTTCTGTTAACTACTCACTCATTCTCATCACTATTATATTGGTTTACTATCTCATTCTTAACTTAAGAACTCTTTCTTACCCAAAACCCTCTCTAGTATTTAAATCCTTCATGTTTAGATATTACTCTTCTTCCTTTTAAGATTTAAAGCTATCCTCTAGGGGTCAAGTTTAAGGTCATAGACATTCTAAAGTACTTTTAACACTCCCTTAGCACTCACCTTAATACTCTCAGTTTGTTCTCTCTTACTTGTCTTATACCTTTCTATTATGCCGTGAGGGAATTCACTCTTTCTCTGTCTCTTTCACAACTGTTATTATCCAACTAGAACCCCCATAACACTATCCTAGGGTCTAGCCTTTCACTTATCCTTGAGGTAGTAAATACAATTCTAATTACAAGCATACATTTATTTCACATCCTTTGCCTAGTAACTAGACATACACATCGTTTTGTTTTATCAAACAGGAGCAACACACATGCACGATATGATCATATATCCACAACTTTAACACTTCATCACAAAACACAATTACATTTTCACATGTTTACACATTACATCAATTACTCATGAACAGGGTCACACAAACTTCATATAGTTACAACGTAACACAATTCAACATATCACACTGCAACGAGATGCATATGCATGCTATATTCCCAAATTACTACTCATGCACAGGTGGTACCAACTTAAACTTGTCGAAAAGTAGACTAGGAGTAAATGCACAGCCATAAGAAGCGTCATCGATACCGATGCCTTTGGCTCTCGTACCCTGAACTAGTATGATATCTCCTGGTGACTTACCTAGTTTTGCCAGTACACCCGACTCCATGGGATCAGCATAGACCATTAGAGTTTTTCCAACCAGATAACCTCCAAGGCTAGGGTTAAACAACCCATCACGGCCTCCACCAGCCAGATTCCTACATACTTTTCTCATCACATAACTCAAATGTTATGATGCACGGTCACATATAATGCTTACAACTTTTCATAGGCTTTTATCATGAAACACTGACATAAGTTCATATCATACTCAGTTTTCTCAAGGTAAATAACAATCACAAGTATAAACTTAACAAGGCATAAGAAAAAAAGCAATAATGAATTAACAATTGCAAAAAGGAGTTCATAGGCACACAAAACAAAATAACAAAGATCGTATTCGCCTGGTGGGATAAGAGGTCCGCTGGCGGTCACGCCAACGGTGAACCCACCCAGCGGGTATTGAACCCCGCCCAGCGGGTCTGCGTTAGGACCCAACCCTCCTGGTGGGTGTTGCACCCACCTAGCGGGTCCGTGAGCCTAGCGCCAATGAGGAATTAGTTTTTGAAGAAAAGTTGCCCAAAGACTATCTAATCTATAAACTCCTTACTCCCTCACAATCCCCTCAAAACCCATCAAATCCCTAATCTTAGGCATAAGGAGGGGGAAAAGGTATATAGATGAACAAGAACAACATAAAGGACAAGGAAGAATACGGGGGAGAGCATTCACTTTTAGGAGCACGCAAAACTGAGTTCTAGAGCTTGGGTTCTCTGGTTTCTATTTCTTCCCTTTCTCTTCCTCTTTTACTTCCCTTTTCTCCTCATTCTCTCTAACTTTTTTCTTCTTCTATTTTGTGATGGCTAAACCTAACCCCCCTTCTCTATTCTCTTCTTATAACATGTGGGCGAGTATGTGGCTTAGTGGGCTTTAGTCCCCTATTGGGCCCTGGATGCTTTTTTGGGTTTTATGATAATAATAACACTAACAATAATAATAATAATAATAATAATAATAATAATAGCAACAACAACAATAAATAGAATATTAATAATAATAGGAACAATAATAATAAGAAATATAACAGCAATAACTCTTAAGACATCTTTTGTCTAATAACACATGGGAAGGATCCTACTAAAAATCACCTCATGGTTCATTTCTAGTACTTAAAATTTGGGGTGTTACAACCAGCCTCATCCAACTTATTTCTGAATACCCATTTTGTTCTTATTACTGACTTGTCTTTGGGTAGAGGAACTAACTTCCATACGTCATTTTTCTCAAATTGATTGAACTCTTCTTGCATAGCATTAATCCATCCTTTGTCTAACAGAGCTTCATCTACCTCTTTGGTTCCATCTAAGAAATCAAAGCAGTATGAGCTTGTTCCCTGAAGGTTGATTTGGTTCTAACACGATCATGTACATCTTTCAAGATTTGATCTTTTGGATGATAGCTTTTCATCTACTAGTTTCGTCTAGTAGGTTCTCTTGGTTCATCTTTTGATGAATCATCTAGAGGTGTATTGGATGCTAGTTCCTTAAGATCATCTAGTCTTATATCTACAAAAGATTTGTCCAACTCTGATAGTTCTCTATCAGGCTTGTTGTCATTAAATCTTACATGAATGGTTTCTTCAATTGTCAAGGTTCTAGAGTTGTAAACTCTATAGGCCTTGAACTTTTCATAGTAGCCTAGAAATATTCTACTATCACACTTAGGATCAAACTTTCCAAGATTGTCCTTAGTGTTCAGAATGAAACATTGCATCAAAATGGATGAAAGTATGATATGTTGGGTTTTCGTCCTTTCCACAATTCATAGAGAGTCTTTTTTAGAATAGGTCTAATATATATTTTGTTTTGTAAGTAACATGCTGTGTTTACAGCTTTAGCCCAAAAGTGTTTAGGAGTTGAGTTATCATTCAACATGGTTCTAGCCATTTGATGCAATGACCTACTCTTTCTCTCCACCACACAATTTTGCTAAGGTGTGCGAGGTGCAGAGAAGTTGTGGAGAATTATGTTCTCCTCACAAAACCTTTGAAAACATTCATTTTCAAACTCCCCTCCATGATCACTTCTTATTGAAGTTATGCAAGCACCTTTTTCATTTTGAACTCTTTTACAAAATATAGAGAAAACTTTAAAAGACTCATCTTTCTGTCCTAAAAACATAATCCATGCCCATCTAGTATAGTCATCAACAATAACTAATCCATAGTGTTTCCCTCTAAGTAAGGCTGTTCTAGTGGGTCTAAACAAATCAATATGTAATAGCTCAAGTGGTCTAGTATTGGAAACCATGTTTTTTGAATCAAAAAGTTTTTGACTTGCTTCCCTTTCTAACAAGCATCACAGAGAACATTGGATTTAAACGTAAGATTTGGAAGGCCTCTCACGAGGTTATGCTTATTTAGCTTTGAGATTAATCTTAAGCTTGTATGTCCAAGTTTCTTATGCCAGATCCATTGATTCTCTTTGATGGACACTAGACAAGACGCATTTTGATTTGTTAGATCACTTAAGTCAATCTTGTAAAGATTGCTTTGCTTTTTAGTGAAAAACAACAAGGATCCATCCTTGTTTTTAACTATACACTCATCTTTGTTAAAGGAGACATCGTGTCCACTATCACATAATTGACTTATGCTTAGTAGATTATGCCTAAGTCCTTCAACATAAAGAACGTTATCAATAGAAGGGAAGGGATGCTTACCTATCCCTACTATCTTACCCTTTTGATTTCCTCCAAAAGTGACCCATCCACCATTCTTTTGTTGGAGGCTTTGGAACATTGACTTTTTTCCTGTCATGTGTCGTGAGCAGCCACTGTCAAGCAAATCTTTAATAGGAATAATCATAGATTTAGGTACCTAATCGGACTTGGGGTCCTTTTTTGCTAGTTATAAAGGCATTAGACGCCTTTTCAACTAGATGATGAATGCACTTGAATGATTCATGCCCACTTTTACCACAATGCTTGCAAAATGTAGTTGCTTTGGTTTTTTTAGAGGCTTCTTTTTTATCAAAGCCAAATCCAGATTTGTCATGTGGACTCTGTCTATAAAATACAATTTTATTCAAGTTTTAATTCCATTGACGAATTTGGATAAACTTTCTTTTAAGTGATTTACTTCCTTTTGAAGTTCTAATGCTTCATCAAGAGGTTTCATTTTAGAGAGATCTTTTTGTTTTTCTGTTTTTAATTTTTCATGCTCCTTCATAAGATTTTCATAATTCTTTTTGAGCAAATCAAGTTCTTTTGATACTTTTGAAAACTTTCTCTTTAATCCTTTATAACCCGTAGAAAGAGTTGAAGAATTAGAAAGCAGTTCATTATATGCCTCTTGAAGAGAAGTTAAGTTGTTAAAGTTCACCTCATCTTCTTCTTGCTCGTTTTTTGAGGTCTCTAGACTTGTATCTGTCATAAGACACAAGTTAGCTTCTTTTTCTCCTTCTTCCTTTGAGGAGGACAGATCCATGTCTTCCCATGTTGCCATAAGCCCTTTCTTTTTCTTTTTGAAAAAGATATTCTTTTTCTCCTTTTGCAGGCTTGGGCAATCAGCTTTGAAGTGTCCAGGCTTTTTGCATTTAAAACAGAGAAGTGGACTCTTTTCCTTAGGTTCCTTATTAAACTTCTTGCTAAGGATTCTAGCTCTGGATACTTCTTTCTCTTTCCACATTGCTTGTATTTTTCTGGATATGAAGGAGATCTCGTCCTCATTAGAATCTTCTTCTTCGGATGCTTCCTCAGAAGATTCTTCTACTTTTAAAGCTTTGGACAATGTCCCTTTTTTTGGACGCTAAGCACTTAGGGTCATAGACTTTCCTCTTTTTAGTCCTTTATCCTACTTTAGTTCCAACTCCTGGACTTTAAGAGTTCTAAGTAGCTCTTCCACAAAAAGATTTGTTAAATCCTTGGACACTTTCAAGGCTGTAACCATGGTCTCCACTGTCTAGGCTAAGTTCTCAAATTTTGTCAATATGATCATAATTATCGTAAGTTTTACCTAGAGATCTTAAGTTATTTACAATGGTTTGAAATCTGCCAAACATAAGTTCAATAGTTTCATTTTCTTCCATTGTAAATAACTCATTATTGTACAAGCAAACTTAGCTTATATCTTTTTACTTGTGAGGTACCCTTATAGATAAGAGCTAGAGTTTTCCACATCTTTTTAGCACTTTTTAAGCTATGTACTTTCTCGTATTCAGATTTAGATAAAGCACACATAATAGCATTTCGAGCTTTAGTGTGACACCCATTCACATTGAACATAACCCATACCTATTTACTTATTTAAAAATACGAGTAAAATTTTTCTCTGCTTTTAATCATAGAAAATTTGTAAATTTATCAGAATTTTGAAAATGATAGTAAAAAAAATAAAATCTGTATGTATTCATCATAAAACTGTACATCATGATTTCATAATTAGAAAAATTATTGAAATATAGGGAGATTGAAATATACATCAAAATAGTTACTACTTATTCCCAGTACATCAAAAAGATCCTAGTCAGAGTAGTGTCCATCTACCCTATCCCATAAAATAACAAACTATCAAACTAGCCCTATAAGTCTTCATCAACAGCCGGGTCTTCATTAACTACAATCAATCATGCATAAAATGAAAAATAATGGAGTGAGGTGATTTGTTCTAATAACACTTTTACATGTATGGTGAGAATTCCACCACACAATACAGATAAAGCACAGTTGACAATAAAAGGGGAACCTAAAGTTTATTCTATGTTATATAATCCTTGACGTGATATGGATCCATACTTTCCATTAGTGGGTAATAGTTCTTAACAGAACCTGGGAAGTGACAGGGAGTACATATACCTCTCTCAACACCATTACATGGTACAATCCTCATCATCATTGAGGAACAAAATAACAATTTAGGATATCCATTTATAGAGGTATACTCTCACCAATCCTGGTGATGCTAAGCAGTTGTCAAGGTTGTCAAGTTGGTTAAGTGATTGTCCCGGCTTAAGAGCGTAACCTTGGCTATCGAGACTTTCACTAGTCGATATCATACCCTTTAAACCTAACCATGGGTCCCTGCCTTTCATCTCGCAGTGTACCAAATCATAGCTTCCCTAGTAGGGTGTCATGCTACTGCATGTCACTTGCTTTACATTACTCACTAATTTATCACTTCCTAACTTCTCAAACAAAGGTTTCTCTTGTCTCAATTAATTTGAGCATCAACAGAATCAATATTTCTGTCTTATATTGCAAAAATTGCACAATACCATAATCACATAAAATTTTAGCATAATAACAACATAATAATTATAATTTAATTACTAAAATTTTGGCAGAATAACAACTAAATAAATACATTTTAATTTTATAAATTTGAACAGAGTAACAACTTAGCAAGTACATTTTAATTCTTTAAAATTAAGTAGAGTAACAGCTTAGTAAGTATAACTTAATAATTTAAATTTGAGCAGAGTAATAACTTAGCAATTATAATTTAATAATTTAAATTTGGGCAAAGTAACAACTTAGCAAAAATTAAAATTTAACATCAAATAATATAACAATAATAATAATAATAAAACTTAAGCCTAAACGGGTTTAGGAGAAAACCATTCCTACCAACACGCAAAGTGACAATAATTTAGAACCAACTCCACTCCCCCCATTACCTCTAAGGTGGTTGATGAAGAGTATGATATTGTTGGTGCAAAGCTCCTAGGAAGAGGACTTTACTAGTTGTTGGAAAACTAGTAAAATTTTAGCATAAAAGCAAAGTAAAAGACATTTTTTTTTCTAGAGAGAGAAGCTCTCTAAGAATTTGGTATTTTGAGAGAGGGAGAGGTGCTGAAAAATGGTTCAAAACCATGGCTATTTAGAGCGAAGGAGAAGGGGTTAGGTGTCCACAAAATTACATAAGCCATTATGTAAGCATTATGTTATAAATCTAATTTTTATTTATTTTTAATCTAATTTAGGGACACATACACCATTTAGGGTGGTGAATCACCTCTCCTAGGCTTGGGGATGTGCTATATGAGCTGTCCTTATGCTCCTCAGTGTAAATTTTATCTGTAGGTGAATTAATCGATACCGATAAAACGCCTAAACTTGAAAAATGACTTTTAATATTAAAAAAATACAATTAAATGAAAAAATGGACAAATACATTATTTTTAATCAAAAATAAATTTCTAATAATTATTTTAATTTTTATTAATTTGTTTCAAATTATATGTATTTATTTTGTATTTTTAAGCTATAAAATTCATAAAAATTTCATTTTAATTCAATAAATACCAAAATTTTTATGAAAATTATTAAATTAAATATTTCACCAATGAATAAACTTAAATGACCATTTTCACCATTTTCTGATGTCAAACCAATACTGGATGGCTTATCGGACACCTAGGGGTATTTTGGTCATTTTACACAAGAATTCTAAAAAATTCCTAGAAAATTCCCAAAATTATATTTTAATATATATGACATGATTCCAAGCTCAAACTTACATTTTAATATCAATTGAATCTTTTTCTCATGTCAGCCTTTAATGTTGAAAAATAGGAACAAAATTGTCATTTTCTAATTTCTGTGAGCTTCAGGCTCGGAAAAATTATTAAAAATAACTATTAAATGACTCTTGAAATTCTGAGTGTAATGGTGGTACTCAGAATTTAAAATTTCTTCTTGATTTTTCAGAATTAAATCGTCAAATATTAGAAAAGTAGTTAAAAAAAATTGAAATAGCGGTGTTTTATTTTTTACTATTTCTCTTTTAAAATACAATTTTTATAATTAAAATATACCTAGTATTAAATTTTCAAAATACTTTGAAGCCAAAAAGTCTCTGGTCTGCTCACGTAGTCAATTAGGGGTATTTTGGTCAATTCACAAAAATTATCTCAATAAATCCCAAAAAAATTCTAAAATTATTATTAATTATTCTAAGTATATTTATGACTTTTAAAACACTTCTAACTATTCTTGTCTATTAATTTTGCTATCTAACTTTTTAAGGGCAAAATGGTCATTTTACTAATTTCCAAGATTCGTTTCCCAAAAATTATTAAAAATCTAAACTAAATACTACTCACTAATACAAACGTAACCATAAGGATCAAATTTTAATATTCCCATCTAGTTCTCCAAAATTAAATATCAACTGATTAGGAAGATAATTTGATAGGCAAAAATAGCGATGTTACATTTAGAGTTTAACAGATACCTTTATTTATGTGCTTCTGTCCACTTACTTCTTGGCAGTTCTGCTCCATTCTCATCAACAGATAGATAGTCACCTATTTCTACAAAATCCCACATGTGTATATGGCATGCATCGAACAAGGCTATCATCCTTTGTATCTAGTAGTCATAGTTTTGACCTCTGAAGAGAGGTGGTCTATTAAGAGCTTGTCCTTCATTATCCATGTGCACTCAGGATATTTTTACCACTGCACTATTAGATGCTCAACCTTAAGAGGCCAAGCTCTAGTACCAACTAAAAGAAAAAAGGGTACACATATGAAAGGGGGTTGAATTGTGTGTATAAAAACTTTTCTGTGAATCGATAAAACGACGTTTATAGCTCAAATAAAGCACGAATAAGGATAAGGAAAGGAAAAGCACATAGAAGTTTTTATACTTGTTCACTCAATCTTGAGCTACGTATTTTTCTCTGCCTCTTTAGGCTCTATAAACAATCAACCCAAATCACTAAACCACCCAAGTATTCTTTAATCACCAAGCCTCTCTAGGCCTTCACAACATAAAATAGTTGTTTAAATAAGATTAACTCACAATGTAAGGATATGAAAGTTTAAGAGTAGTATAATAACTTTGCTATACAAAGAATAAGAATTAGATAATTTCTCAAAGTTGTCTAGGCAACAAAAAGATGGCTTTCTTTTCAGATTTAGTTTGTCTCTGTTATCTTTACTTTTTCTTCTCTTCTGACCTGATATATATATATAGCCTTTGAGAAGATAGTATTAAGGTTTCAAGCTTCAGTTGTAACGACCCACCATTGCTACTACACCATATCTCTATGTACTACCTTCACACATAAATGTACGCACGTATAAACATCATGGAAGACCCATCCATCTCCCATAAAACCATCATACATGTCTTTACAACCCAGAAGAAGAACAAAAGAACAAGGGAAATGTCACCAACGCTAAAATATATATACAACAACAATAGGGGAGAGGGGTACAAAACACACTCCCTAAAGTCGGTTGGTTAGACTATACATCGTATGAAGAGGAAACCAAAAAAAAAACTATCCAAAACAAGAAACCCCAAAAGGTCAACCATTTGTTGCCTCTTTACCAAGAGTTCCACCTTCAACTGTGAGCAGCCGGATTCGCTAAAGCCTCGTCATCTGCTACCATGCCAAAGGACATGATCATCATAGTCACTCCAACACAACAACAACAACAGAAGCAACCACAACAAAACAGCAAGGCAAAGGTAAGCTTACTAAACCAACAACATAACATATTATCAAGGAAATCATCAACAATTCCCAATATTCATTCGCATGTGTACAAACATACCATCATATAGTAAAGAGTTTACAACTCAAAACACCATGATGCAACAAATTCACCACTACCATGTCAATGCATGATGCCACGACTCTCGAGAAATTTACAATATTTCGAGTGATCAACCAAGTCTCACCCCTTAACATGACATCGATCGCACCCAATCACATGTCTCTCGCCATTCAGGGATTGCCAAACTCTGATCTATGGATAAGATTATGTGAACTGTCAGCATAAGTGTATGTGGGTGGTGGCTTACCACAACTCAAGGTTTGCATTACCTTGGACCCCTGCGGAATTGCCCATCCACTTATCCCCGAAGGCCTATGACAGCGACCCCATGTCTCATCTAGCACTAGGTTGGAGGCCTGTTTGAGCCGTCTGCTAAAGTCAACCAACTAACTTATATGCCTACTCGCACCACAGCATGAGGTCCATCGTCAACTACTTCAGCCAACAACATTTGCATGAAATGCATGTACTGCACTACAGCATCACCTCAACATCAACAAGTCAAATAAGTTTCAACAACAACAACAACAACACCATGTGGGCTCAATCCAACACCACACATGGCCAGATACCCTTGAGGTTTGAGATATGATGACTTTGTACCTACCATCTCATTATGGCCTGTCTCAAGGTCTCATGCAATCATTAGCAACAACTTTTAACTTCACCATATAGGATTAATTTAGCACCACACATGGTAAATAGGTAAGTCTTATCCAAGCAGCCCATACCTCATGAGGAAAACTCAAAACAACAACATCTACAACAAGTGGAGGTCCTACCTGAGCAACCCTTCACCCTTCCTACATTCCCAACAATTTTCATATTAGACTCGCATTAGGAGTCCTTCTCAACCACGTTTGATATAATTAATCCTTTAAATAAGACAATATTAGACTACCCAGCTCGCTTAGCGGTCTATATGCTTGCTCAGCGAAGGTCTCCCTTACAGAGGGCCTACTTCCCCCCACAAAGGTTCTCGCTCAGCGACCATAAGTCTTGCTTAGTGAACATCCACTCTAGAGAACACCATCCTGCTCAACAACAACCGGGATTGCTCAGTGAATTCGTTCCAAGGACTTTCTCCAATTTCTCTCAACAATTTTGCTCGGTGAGTCACCTACTTACTCAGCAACTAGCCACTCTAGAGAGCAGCCAAAACCTAAATACGCCTTTTGCCAAATGAACACATTGCTCACTCAGCAAATAACTTACAACAGAGAACACCAACTCTCTAGGACCCCCAAATCATTGAACGAGCCTATCCCTCGCTCAGCGAATCACACCTAGGCATTCTGACGGGCACAACGAATCTCTTACTCGGTTAGCAGACGATCTTCTGGAAAATTTTCAGATTACCATGAACATTTGCTCAATGAATTCCCTCCTTCTCCTCAACCACCACTGCCACTCAAGAACACTCGCCCAGCGAATACCAACCCGACAATCTCATCTCACTCCCAGGGGCATTCTCGGTCAACAAAAGCCCTTATTGTAATGACCCAACTATCGCTACTAAACAACCTTACTAAACATACACCTTATCCACATATCAGGTGAATAAAAGCAATCAAAATATACTTGTATATAAGTCATACACACCATCAACTGAGATATCGACCTCATCTCTCCTAGTACCATGCATGCATATCTGTTCAAATGTCATCATTATATATACATGACTATGGGATAACACCAGCCTAGATCAACAATATCAAAAATATATACATCAGGGAAGCGGGATACAAAACTCACTCCCTATAGCTGGTCAATCTATACAATCCCATCAAAAGAATATAATGAAACTTGAACCATAACTAAAACAACAAAACTTGGCTTTCCCAAGCCAAACATCTCCAGCTCTTTGCTCCATCCTCACTCTGAGTTGCCGAACCCACGGAAGCCTCACCATCTGCTCCCATGCCATAAGGCGTGATCATCACAGGCACATCAGCACAAACAACAATAACAGGACAACCAACAACAATAAAACATGGCAAGGGTAAGCTTACTACAACAATGGCATAGCATATGATTATGGAAATCATCAACATTCACAATATTCAATCACAAGTATATGGCACACCATCATATATCCAGAGTTCTCAACATCTACACACAGATGTACATATATAAAACATTCATTTACATGGCAAATAGTTCTCAATCCAGAACTCCATATCACCACCAATCCATCACAACTATGTCAATGCATGATGACACAACTCTTGAGAGATTTATAACATATTAGGCGATCAGCCAGGTCTCACCCCCTACTGTGGCCTATCTAAGCACCATTTAGGGATTGCCAAACTCTGATCTGTGGATAAGCTTAGTGGTTTGTCAAGATAAATGTATGTGGGTGGTGGCTTACCGCAACACAAGGCCTGCATCACCTTGGCCTCCTACGGAGTCACTCATCCACTCATCCTCGAAGGCCCATCGTCAGTTGCCCCACGTCTTATCTAGCACTAGGTTGGAGGCCCATTTGAGTTCCAACTCTGGTCACGATCCAACTTACGTGCCTACCCACACTACGGTATGAGGTTCATTGTCAGCTACCTCAGTCGCCAACTATGCATGAATGCATGTACTACACACCATCAACCACTCAACCACAACCAATAAACATACAACATATATATGTATATCAATACAACTAGTGGCAAAGAGGTCCATCGTCAGCTACCTCACATGGCCACTCAACATCCATCAACACCATACCAGCCCTAAATCGGCCTCAATCATAATCAACAGGTAAGGCCCTATTTAAGCAGCCCACCTCGTGAGGAACAATATCATACATAACATGTGGAGGTCCTATCTAAGCAACTTTCCACCTCAATAACATATCCAACCACCAATTCATAATTTAAAACCAAGACCCTATTTGAAAATAATTTGGAAGATAGGTAACTCTGGAAATTTACAAAAAAACCTTTGAAACAATTTGCTTCTTTAATTTAAAGAAAGTTATATCCCAACTGGACAACTCTCCATCATTCTCAAATAGGGTTTTTTTTTTGAACTAGTAGATAATCGATTATCAGAGGCAATAATCGATTATCACAAAGCCAAAATCATGAAAATAGCACCTAAAGCTCCAGATAATCGATTATAAAGCTCCCATAATCGATTATCTGCGACAGGACTGCAAAAAACCCCCAATTTTCTACAAAAAACTCGAACTTTCACCACCCAAACTCAAATTTTCGAATCAATAGGGTTCCAATAGCATCAATCTAACCCAATCAAGCTCATACACAACATATTATACAATCAATTCAACATTTCATCACATAATTCATAGATTTCTCATTAAATCTCAAATTTTCTCTAAAAACCCATTTTCATCCAAAATCACACCACAACCAACATACAATCCGAATTTGGACCAACCCAAGGTGATATTCACACACAATCATGTTCATACATCACAAATCTAGCAAGAGTAAGCTTCCCTTACCTCTTGGAGCTTCCAATCAGAGCTTGGGGAAGGGAAAACGCGAGAGACACAAAACCTTGAGCCAAACTCTATGAAAGCAAAGCAATAACAGCTCTCCAACACCTAGAAACAGGATTCCTTACTGGGTTTGGGTCTCACACTTCAAGAATCTCAGCAAAGGATAGAGAGAAATTGAGAGAATGGGAGAAGAGAGTGAGAAAGAGATGTGAGAATGAGAGATGCGAGAATGAGAGAATGAAAGGGGAAGGGGTTTTAAAACTCTTCCTAGGCCCCACGAAGGCTTCGTGCCCACTAAAGATCAAAGTCCGTCTATTCATTCTCCAAAACTCACGATTGGCTCCACTCTACTGTTTTTCACTCAAAACTCAAACAACACCAACAACACTCTTAATTTGGCTCAAGCACATTTGTCTCAGTTCCCTAAACTCAGATAGGAATTCCAAGTTAACCACATACATCTAACACTACACAACAACAATCTATTTATTTATTTGTTTTAAACACCATAATCACATATTAATTTTCACTTTTAGTCATTAAACCACTAAATCATGCATTAAGAAAAACACGGCGTTACACTCATCGCTCAACGACCACGAGGTAATAGAACTAGAAACTCTCGACAAAAAATCCAAAAATCCAAACTTTTCTCTCACCCACAATCTAAATCAACCCTCACAAGGTCGATTACAACCACACAACAATCCGCAACAACATACTCAACAGATATTACAACCAATACAACATTTCAACCGAAATCAATCACAAATCAATAAACCCATTTTCAACAACATTTCAACACAACTTAGTCAAATCACGTTTTCTAGCTTAATCCATGACAACATACGCATGCTACCACACTCATACAACAAGCATTCAACATATGTAACCCTCCCTTACCTCTTAGAGCTTCTAGAATTTGAATTAGTGGAAGAGGAGAATGTGAGAGATGCGAACCCTTGCGCTAGTCTTCGGGGAAAGTAATTCTTCTCACCAAATGGAATGGGATGGTCTAGGAATCTTGCCTTTCACTTGGTGGGTTTAAGAGAGATGGAGAGAATGAGAAGGAGATTAGGGAAGAAGTGTATGAGTGGCCCAACCAAGAATGAGAAGGAAGAGGCCTTTAATGTCTCCCAGGTCTCAAGAGGGCTTTGGGCTCACTAAGGCCCATGGTCCATTTAATCACTCCCCAAGGCCCACAACTGGCCCAACACTGCAATTGACTCAACAACCCATTCAAACACCACCAATATCTTCATTTGGCTCAAGTACATTTCCCTCGAGTTTCCATAAATTCATATCGGAATTCCAAGACAAAACAACACAAAACAACCATCACATAACAACAACTTATGTATTCGTTTTAATTATTGAGATCGCATATTTAATTTACACTTTTAGTTATTAAATCACTAAATCACACATTAAGAAATCACCGGCGTTACATCAGTCTTCAAGAAGGAGAATTTTGACGTTTTTTCTACATGTATGCACGTATATCGAGTTTGCAACAGAGACAGAATAGTAACTTTTGTTTTACACCAAAATGGAAGGTGCAGTTCTACATTTCATATCTTTTTTTCTAAACATTCCTTATTCAGTTGACAGCTTGATAAGTTGACTTCCTTTTTCTACGTAGTTGTGCTTATGCGTAAAAACATCATGTCTTTCATTAAATGCTCAGACATTTGAACGTTAGATCATTTTAAGGAAATAAAGCACCAGTCTCAATGTACATGTGAATACGTAGAGCTAAAGCATTTTAATACTCAGTTGTTAAAAGAAAACTTATCATATGGACGAGTATCATACAAGAACTCATTGGATGTTTGTTATATAGTGGCGCGTTGAAGCCAGATTTCATAAAGGTGTTGGACACTCAAAAGACTTTTTAATAGAAATACAAGAACACTTAAATTTAATAAGTTATTATTATCTTCAAAACTTGAGGGACTAGACGCTTCATACATCTTTGGTTCCAATAAAGTTGGGCTACAGAAGATAGTAGACCAAGGTCCAACCAGTAAAAAAGCCCAACTAACACAACTTTTAGAAACTTTATTATATATATAAATATATATTAAACATTTTAATTATAAAACCCCTTTTTAAACTCCCCGTATTATTTTCCAAAATACTATTTATCAAAATAACATACAACAAACTTCATAGTTATATATATATATATATATATAAGAAAAGAAATATCAGGGTGTTACAAAGTGGGGTGGGTTCTACTGTTATTATTCTTTCATGTGGTGGAGGGTGGGTTCTACCCAAACCCATTTTTTTGATGGTTGTTCTAAAATGTTTTTACTTCCATAGTTGTTGCCTTTGTTGATTTAATGATTAAAATGGAGATTGAAGAACTTTTCTTTCCTTCTCTACTGTTTTATAGCTACTGAAATTTGTGTTTCCATGGCAATATATTAATGGTTGAGATTGGTACTGAAATTTGTGTTTCCATGGCAATATATTTAATTTTTTGTTACTTAATGGGAGTTAGATTAACCCATGATAACAAAAGTTTGTGAAGATGAAAATTTTTAAGGGCTCATGGTTTAAACCAAGAAGAACTCAACAAAGAATTTTTTTTATGTTGGTTATCTTAGTTTATATTGGTAATAAAGTTGTGGATGAATTCTTTTCCTTATAATGGGCTTACAGCCCAAACAATAAAATGAGTAGCTTGTCAATTTTTTTTTAACCTTGCATCTACAATGATCCTTAGGACAATTAATGATGGTGGAAAGGAAAAGGTTTTGCAAAACTTGCTTAAATGGGTTAATGGCCCACAATTTTCATAAAATAAAATGGGTATCTAAGTGAAAATTTTTAGAAAGTCGTAAAGATAATAGGATTAAAGTGTGATCATTTTTCTTAAAGAAATGTCATGGTTTTAAATAAACAAAAAAGTTAAATTTTTTCCTTGAATGAGTTTAAGATGCTTAGCTTAATTAGAAATGAAGTTGCATTAATCATTGGTTAAATCACTACCACTAGTTCTTAAAATGGAATTATACTCACTTAGTTAAGACTATTCTAGTATTCTAGGTTTAAGCTAAATAGGTAAATTACAAATTAGAATGAATTTAAATAACAATTGAAAATATTAAAGTTTCTAAGAAGCTTAAGAATTAATCAAGGTTAACTTTATAGAATGATCTTAGAACACTAAAATAAAGTTATGAACTTAGATGGTGTCTAAGTGAATTTTGGTTTCAACAAAATAAAAGATAATTAGATTTTCTTTCATATTCCAATTAATTAGTTCAATTCTTATTATGTACATAAGATTCTAAATTAGGCTAAAATAGAATTTTATTGGCTAATTTCTTAAGTAATTTGGGTTCGAAAACAATAAAGTATTTAACCTTAAAATTTCACTAAATAAGATTAATTTTTAATTAGGTACTTAAGATAGTAAATGAAATTTACTAGTAAATTACTAATTTCCTAAAAATAAGATTAATTGTTTTCATTGTTATTTAGATGCATGTATTATAAATTATGAACTATTTAATTATAATTGTGTAGATATCTTGTACAAGTGTGTAGACTTTAATCTATTATACTGAGAGATAAATAGAGACTAAGTCTCTACAATGTGAAGCAGAGATATAGAAAAGAAAATATACTGGTGCTCAAATATGTTGAGACCAAGGAAAATCACTATTTAAAGATAAGAGTGATGAGTGATGAGATGTTAACTAGTTGAGTAATGTGATGCGAAGGACATGTAGTGGCTTAAAACCCTGATGGGAAGCCACAGTTTGGCACGCTGAGGAATGAAAGGAAGAAACTTACTTGTGGATGTCTTAAGGGTAAGGTATTGAGTGGTGAAGGTCCCAATGGCCAAGGTAGTGCTCTTAAGCCACGATATTTGCCTGATCAAGCTTGATATGCCTGATAATTGCTCAGCATTCCAAGATTGGTGTGAAAGTATACCTCTATAAGGACGATGAATGGCTTAGGCTGTTGCTTTATTCCTCAATGATGATGAAGACTGAACCATGTTGATGATATTGAGAGAGAGATATGTACTACCGATCAGTTCTCAATTCTGTTAAGAACTATTACTCACAGATGAGAAGTATAAATCCATACAGAGTTAAGGGTAATTTAATATAACTTAGTTAAAACCCTAGGTTCCCTTCTTTATTATTGTCAACTATGTTTTATCTATGTTTCATGGTAGGATTTCCTACCACCCATGTGTAAGTGATTTTTAGAACTAAATCACCTCACTCCTCTGTCTTTTCTTTTATGCATGATTGTTTGTGGTTGATACATGAAGATGGCGATGCCTATCTTGTTCAACCTTCACATTGGCTACCATGACGATGGGACTTGGATGTATCATGAAAATACATACTATTTAACATATATAGGTCTTGTGGCTATCACATTCTTGTGTCCGATACCAAGGATACCCATGTCCTCCATGTCTTTTGCTATACCGATATCTGTGGCGTCGACTTTATCACCGAACTTTTTCTATGCACCTTCTCCATCACCATCACCTTCACCATCACCGCTAGTAAATCCAAGAGTTCCTTTTGCAGCATCTTTTGTGAATGCATATCCCCCTCTCCCTGAGTTACCAGTAGCCGAGGATCTAGCAGGAGACGAGTAGATATTGGCTGATGAAGAGGGTTCACCAATGGAGGTGGTACTGGTTGAGTTAGCTGTGGACTCCCCCGTGGTTGAGTACTAGGTAACGATGGCCAATAGGTGGCACACCTCTTCACCATCCTCTTCATCTAGACTTGAGTCACCTCAAAAGGTGCCTAATGGCCCTGCACATCATGTAGCCGCCTAGGACTTGAAAAAGACACAGAATGATGAGGACCTATAGGCCTTGATTGGCTACCTCTTCTTCTTTTTGTATATAGGATAGGATAGGTATACACTGCTTTGAGTAGGAATTTTTGATGTATATAGTGGGGTAGATAGTGTTTATTTTGGATGTATATTTTGACTTTCCTTGTATCCTAGTGACTTTTCTTTCATTTGTATGTATTCTGTTGATGACATCTACTCCAGTAGCCATGATGTA